>AP025064.1:2201312-2369874 GCA_036186865.1 Eustoma russellianum | reverse complement strand
TTCCCCGGGGCAGCGCCCTGGGACCCCTAACGCTTTCTTTCTTTTCTCAGGCTTCCAAGGAGGACAATTGACGGAGGGGTGACGGCCTTAGACCCCGGATATTTCGACTTTTACCTTGGCGAGACAATCCGACCTCGTCAATAACTAACAAATATTTAGATTAAAAACTTAATTAACTCTTTCTTTATAGACCATATGAAAGTTCAACATCCAGCAATATGTCATACAAGCCAATAAAGGTAAGATTTTGCTCCCATGATATAACTCAGTTGGTATTCGGATTGGGATTTGTTCCAAGAAATCAAGAGTTTGATTCTAGAGACATACACAGTGTATGTGTTCCACTCCTGCTAGACCGAAGGCCTACTTTGCGAAGGACAACTTGTGTGGATCACTGCATAAGTCTTCATCCAATCTAGGATGCTATTGAGGTCCTGAATTGCATCCTCCACAATACTCTTTGGAGATTTGCATCCTCCACAATGCTCCTTAGAGCCGGAACAATGGAAGCCCTCAAGGTCAGAGTATGGTCTTCCCTCCCATAAAGGTAAGATTTTGTTTATGCTTTTTTGTTTGACTATATGTTTATATAGTGGTATCTCATTTCAATTATCAAATGCCATAGATACGGCTCTTATATGATAAGCAAAGGAAAAAAGAATCAGCTATTACAGCCTATAAAGTCAATAATTGCATCAACTTGTCGGAAACTTCTAAAATTGATGCCGCGGAATATTCTATATGTGGAAAAATGATCTTCTTTAAAATTTAAAGCTCATGATTTAAATAAAAAAAATTCAAAGGTCATAGTCGGCGTGTCCTTTTATGTTCCAAATAAATAAGTAATTTTGTTCAAATCACAAAGGCAGAACATGATCTACCTTGGTGTGTATATATGTGTCAGTATATATGTATGTGTCATTGCTTTCCGACTTTTTTTTAATGGTTTCCTACCACAATTGGATTTTCTTAGTCAAACTTGAGGGCTTTGAAGGCTTTTGTTGTTTTTTTGCGTAAAACTGTTCAAGGAATCGAACAGTTCGTGAACGGTTTGTATTTGGTTCGTATCTGTTCGTTAATGATCAATAAACGAACCAAATTCGAACAGCTCTTCGGATTCGTTTACTAAAACGAGCCGAACTATTTGCAAACTATTCGACTCGTTTAAACAGTTAAAGGTTTATCGAGCCGAATTCGAACCAATTTTAAAGTTTCTTTAGCTAAACAAACCGAGCCGAACAGTTCGTTTAGCCAAACAAATCCGATTCGAAAACCTAATATTCGGTTCGATTTGGTTCGTTAACACCTCTATTTTTGGGTACCGGCATTGAAGTTTGGGGGGGGGGGGTGTTATACTTTACCGACTTTATTCAACAAATATGTAACAATACGTCATTTACATGGCTACTAAGTTACTAAATTAGAGCTACCAACTATATTGTCACTATATGTATATTTGATATGTCATCCTGGTATTTTGACAGAACTTAATATCTCTTTCCATAAATATGTCGAAGAAGATAGCTGAGAGATGTTTCCAATCATGAATTGGTTTTGTATGAGGGTTTTGTTATAAGTAAAGGAAAAGGTGTGTTATATATATTCAGTCGGCATGGTCCAAAGAGATGGAAGAGTACTCACTAGTTTATTGGGTAAATTGCTCCAAAAGTATATTTTAGTTATTGTACAAAATTATATGTATTATACTTTGATCATTAGACATTTTCATGCTGTGTTATGATTACGCCCCTCACGTTTACAAGACGTTTGGTATGAGCGGATTAGACATGGCATGTTAGATTCGTACTTCTATGAGGATATAATCTAGGATAGCAGTTCATAGAGACATATAATTAAGGTTAACGAGGTTTAGGTAAGATATATGAGCACCTTAGAGTATATGTAGGGTTTAGACACTCTCTACATTTTAGGTTGACTGTGCACTTTTCTGTGATTGTCTTTATAGTTCATTATTTGTACATATACACGTTTATGACTATCTTAATATCAGAAATGTTCTATTTGTATTTACTAAATCCAATCAATGACACAATAGCATATCATATTTCTATTATTATATCATTTATACTGGTACATATAGAACCGGAGTCTCACTAGAAATAAACTCTCTATCATTTGCAATAGAGTTGTTGTTTGTCTGCCTCTCACTCTCTCCAGACTCTAGCGAGAGCTTTTGCTGTCACTGGGATATATTGAGTATGCGTTGTTGTTTATATATGATTCAAAACAAGATAAGTGATTAAAGTCATTGTATTTTTTTAGTATCTATTACAAATTAAATATACACTTATGTAAATTTTTTTTAAAAGAAAAGTTTGATTGCTTATATGATATAATTATAAGAAAGCCACATGTTAAACCAAGATTTACTCTATATATCATCTAAACTTGGAGGCCGTTGGACTCCTGATTTAGATACCCTACGATACTTAGTATGATTCCGTCTTTTGCTCCGAGATTTACTCTATACCATCATCTTGTTTTATTGACCAATAAAATTCACGTATTGAATTTCACTTTCAGATTAGAAATGCGGAGAATTGAATCTCTTCTGCCTACCTTTTTTGGTCCAGGCGCTAGTTGTCTATGTTTCCAAGCCAAGGTCTAAAGAAAGCATGATCTTTGATAGTGACGCCGAAACAAGAAGATTTTTGATAGTGACGCCGAAAGTATAACGAGTCAGGATATGTACCACGTGATTTTTGAGAGGGTCAGGAATATTAGAATAGCTTGGCAGCTTGACTGATATTAGACAATAGTGGTGACCCATACTATGTAAATCTGATGTACAGTTTCTTCTATAATAGTAATATCAAAGATCCCTTTCCTGGAAAAAAGAAAGCATGATCAAAAGTTTGACTATGAAAATTGACTAGAGAGTCAGCCTACGGAGCCCAAATGGGGATAGGATCCCCTCACCGCAAATGTAATGTGGTGACGTGTGACCGCACGACATGTGGCAGCAAGAGGGTTGGTGAGGCTAGATGAGGGTCACCCGCATCTAGCCTCACCATCCTGCCACGTATCGCGTGATCACGAAGGGGTGAGTAAAGTGAGGTTAGGAGATCCAACCCGTCCAAATGTACCATCAATTCTGTCGCGCGCTCTTTTGTCTTTTCTATTTTATTTGCATTTTTATAATGAAAATACTGGAATAATTCCAAATATGCCATGTGGACTTTTTTTTTTGATGTGCTGCAAAGCTTTCATATTGGCATAGACACTTCTCCTAAAATTGTCCAATCCTGTCATTTTATCAGGGAGAGCTGGTTTACCTCGGGAACATCTCTATACATAACTAAAAAATGATTGAACCCAAACCAGTAATGGTCCCTGCCACATCCAATCTTAAAGATAGTGTAGGGATGTAAATCAGATACCTAACGGCCTGCTAGCAGGAGCTTGGTCCCTGCCACATTCAATCCCAAAGATAGTGTAGGGATGTAAATCAGATACCCAACGGCTTGCTAGCAGGAGCTTGGTCGTATACACAGTAGTCTGCATAAGGAGCTCCCAGCACTGCAGGCAACCCTACAGACCAAGGGAACTTCCACACTATGCACTTGCTGGAAAAGGGCTCGTTGCCGACTTCAACCAGAGTTATGACCGGAGTTTTCTCGCACGATCCTTTCTCACCATTCAAACAGGCACTTGATTTGTTCATTTCGTCGCCGGAAAAGAACTCCAGATGTCCACATCTGCTTATTTTTCAACAGGAATGGAGTAGTCCTCAACCAATATCCATACCTTGGCTCTCCTCTTCAAGCTCGACCATGACGCACTCCAAATTCATCCTTCACATCTGCGTTTGTTAATAGTATCATCTTCTCATTGTTTTGCAACTCAAAATTATTACATGGATGTTCCATTTTTTCAACCATAAGTGACCAGATGACTTGACTATCATAAACTTGAATTCAAAAGGTTGTAATTTTAACATGACAAGAGGGAATAGAAACTAACAGCACGGGTCTTGCAGCAACTCGTAAGGTTGTTGTTTTGTGATTTTGACGTTACTGGTTCGAGTCTTGGAAACATACTCTTGCACAAAGTGTAGGGTAAAGCTACGTGCATCAGAACATAAAGCGATCCGTCCTCCTTCAGACTCTGCACAAATACGGTAGACTAGTACACCGAGAACGTTTTAAAAAAAAAGGAATAGAAACTAAAAGAAGAAGAATTCATGTATGCACATAAACAAGCTCTGAGCGGCAACATGCTATCGAGATAACAAACTTCCACTAGGCTAACATGCATACACAAGCTCTCAGAGAGCTCTCACTAAGTTAACCTAGAAGAGAACAAGCTCTCATAGAACAACGTGCCATCAAGAGAACTTTGTTGAAATAAAGTTCATCCAAGGTGATTCAAACTCAGTCGAGGTGGACTGACCGACCTGCGTAGAGTATTTGCTGAGCTGAAGGAAATAAAGTAATCAAAGTCAACATGCCAAGCTGAGATGAAAATAGAAGTGGCGGAGCTGAGCAATTATGAAGCTGAACTAAACTGAGGTGACAAAAGACTACTACCGAGCTCAAGTGATCAAAGCAGAATAAAGATGTTGAGCTGAGGTGACGAAGCGAAGCATCAGTCAAGCAGCAGAGCTGCAACACTTAGTCATGTAAATACTTTAGGAACTATATTATACATATAGTCGAGCTGAACTGGTAACTAGCCGTTACCATTGTAAATGTTAGGAATCACTGTGGATAAACAGTAACCAACGTGCAAGTGGTAAAATAGTTCCATTAGACAAAAAAACACCCTATGAAAGGAGGAACAACCCTGTAAATTTTTCTTTAACTTGAATAAATTCAAATTCTTTCAATCTCGACAAACTTATCTGGTAGGATCACACGTTCATTATCTAAAAGAAATTTTTTTTTTTGCTTTAATGACAAAGGTTTTATTTATGCTAATTTCAAAGTGATTTGTATAGGAACAAGAGTCTAAACCACTTTGAGTTTTGTCGAGAGTTTTAATCATTATATCATATATTTCTTTTCAGCAGGCGTTTAATATGTTGTGGATTTTGTCATACACCTCAAATTATTAGATAACATATCTTGATTTTTGTCTAAACAGTATCAAAAGATCTATGTGTAACTCAAACGTAATTTGTCTGTTAACTTTTGAAAGACGACAGACATTTGTTGGCTAAAAATTGTAAAAGCTAAGTCCTAGCCGAGCGATGAACTGACCAGAGATCAGGTCGGCTAACCTGATCCGAGCAACTAGTGAAGACTGAAGTAAACAACGGATTCAAGAACACAACGCATATAAAGCACAACACACTTTATTGATATTCGGAAAATAACTCAAAACCGAACTAGTACTCGCCGCTTTTGTCAATGATCCTACCCGGCATTGATTCACCAATAACCCTACCCGGGATTGGTATTTGGCACTCTTGGCGCTGGCGCTCTTGGCACTGTTGAGGCACCCTTGGCGCTTGGCACTCCTGGCGCTCTTGGCGCTCTTGAGGCACCATCTACTATGGCTGGCCCCTTTATTTATAGACCAACTAGTCTAAACAAAACCAAAACCTAATAGGACTAGATAAACATCATTAAAACAAATCTTAACTAGAATAAATAAAAGCAACTAAGGAATCTTAAGATAATAACTCTATCTTTAGTTCCTACTATTTAGGAATCCTAATCCAATGAGAAAATTATCCAACAAAGACTGTCAGCTGAGATAAGCTGACAGATATGAGGAGTAACCGTGCTGAGCTAAAGTGTAGTTGAGGTGAAGCGCGGAACAAAGACAAGATCGGGTATGGTTGTGTTGAACTGAAGAAGAGATGAAGAGCTGAGGTGAAGCACAGAACTAAGGTGTGCCTGAAGACAATGGTGAGCTGAGGTGACGTACAGAACTAAGGTGTGCCTGAAGATAATGATGAGCTGAGGTTACGAAGTGAAACACCTGCTAAGAAGGTTGACCTATCATACTTGTTGTAAATATTACGAAGAATTATTTTCTGTACATAGCTGAGCTGCCTTGGTAACTAGCCGTTACCACAGCTGTTAGAGTTTACAGTAGGTTGAATGCGACAGCTGAAAGTTACAGATGCAGAAAGTCAAATTGCCTTTGGAATAGCCGTTAGAAATATTTTTCGACTCTATAAAAGGGGAACAACCTTGTAAATTAACCTTTAACTTGAATAGAAGTTTAATTCCTTGGATCTCGACAAAAATAAAATAAAAGAACGATGGTTCACATAACTCACTAAACCTGCATGATGCAAGTGAGATAATAGATAAGAATATAAGAAGTTATGTAATTGTTCATATGTACTTTTCAACTTACAAAAATGATGCGACAACAAGTATGATGCTCCCCACACTCGACAGGCATCACAACTGCCTAAATAATGCAAATTATAAAAGAAAATAATTGACAATAAGTGGGGAGTTTTCTGGCAAGGAATCTGGTTGTATACGTGTATATATATTTATCTATTTATATAGCTGAATAATGCACATTAGAAAAGAAAATAATTGACCCTAAATCGCGAGTTGTCTGGCGGTGAATATGTCAATATGGTCACATAATACAATTATATACATGTTTCTTTCTAATGCAAATGCAGCCTGCTCGGGATGAAGGTGCATGAGAAGTGCAATTGCGCATGGGTGCTGCTGCAACGTTACGTCACGTGGCTCGATTTATGTTCATAACATCGAGTTAGTCAAACAGTTCATGAACTGATCGAGTTAAATTTAATTTTTTTTACTCAATTAGTGGTTCAATAAGTTTACGTTTAAATTTAACTTGACTTGAATATTCAGCGAACTAATCTTTAAGATATTATTGCTCGACTCATTAGCTCGTGAGTGTGCTCGAACTTGTAATATATAGAAAAATTATGAATGCTTTGGTGTTATATTAGTGTATTTGGTTGATGCATACAATGAATTAAACATGCTACCTGTCAATGATTTTAATGATAGTAAATTTTCATGCAAAAAACTAATAATGGTTCAATAATATCAACTAAAGATGTGTTTTTACATGATACATGGAATTTTTAAAATAAATAACTACACTTATTTTTGCTTAAATAAGTCCAAATATTGTTCGAGTTTGAAGATGTTCAGGCTCGAACTAAAGATCAAATAGCAATTAAAGATCGTGTTCGAATCAATTTTGAAAGATACTCAACTCGATAAATAATACTTAAATCGGCTCGGATCATTTGCAACCGTACATCCAGACATATAAATACCTTTTTTTCCTTTTTCTTTTTTTTTTTTGGCAAAAAGAAGCCCCGTCTGTGGATTTTTTTTTACCATCTTCCTTATGACAGTTGAATACCGTCGTTATATTTGAGAATTAGGCAAGAAACTGAACAAATAATACAATGCATACGATAGTGAATTAGCTAATGAAGGAGTGGAGAATAAGAAAGCTTACAAGAATAAATCTTAACAACTACTCTCTCACTTTTAAAATATTTTTCTAGTTTTTATTTTTGTGTAAAAATATTATCTATTTTATAAAAATTACTAATATTTAATAGTCAAAGTTTTCATACTACCATTTCAATTATAACTAATATTTTTATCTAGTTTCTCTTAATTAACTGAGTAAAAATATAGTAGAAATAGTAATCAGTTTTGGGAAGTACAACTCTTTTAGTCCTATAAAGTTTTATTAAAGGTACAAATTAAAATCACTCACCGATTTTTAGATGGAAATACAGACAGACAGTTGAAGTATAATATAATCATCGGAAGGATAATTCTAACATGACCATACAAAATAGTCAGAAGTGGTTAGAATTGAAGCAGTTTTCCACTACATCATCACTAGTAATTTGAACAGTAAATAGTGTAAGATGTGTTACAAATAGACATATATGACTCTACCGATTGATTTTGATGTTTTTAGAATATACTAGATATAGTTGTTGTACAAATAGACATGAATCTATAATAAAACACAAATAGTAAGAGTTCCATAATATTAAAAAGGTCCATAATAAATTCTATGTCAAACGACTTAAATTCTTCGCTCAACTCAAGTACTCAAAGTAGCAAAACAAATAAGAGATGCGTGATAAATAGTAAATTCCTGCAGCATCCAAAATATTCCCTAGGTCAAACGGCTCAAATTACTCCGGTGGAGATCAGGAGAGGCAGAAAGTGGGACAAAATATGAGGCTTCCAATTACGCGTTGCCACATGTACAAGCAACTCTTTTTTAAAAACAAAAAAATTTTAAACCTCTTCCCTTTTTTTGTACACGTGACAGCGTGTAATTGGAGTCCTCATATTTTACCTTACTTTCTGCCTATACTCATCCCAACCGCAAATTCCTCACTCTATTTGTGACATCTTTATTAGCACTCAATTAGCAAAACTTTCAAGTGAGTTAACACATTTCCAACCATCGACATTCAACAGCGACAGATGTCATATTTTCGGTGTAACCTGTAGACTATGTTCATAGCTCAAAAATGCTAGTGTATAGATACAACATATTTTAAAAGGTGAATCGCACTGCAGCACACAGAAGAAGGATGAAATTACATGTATAACAGTATTATTCTTTCGACTTTCAACCTAGTACATTATATGTCTATTTTTCTTCAAGTTTATTTTTAATGAAGAGACGCGTATTACCGGAGGACGTGTTTCAAGATTTGGAGAGTTATTTTCGTGGTATTCAAATATTGGCACATAGAATGTCTCTAAAGTCGTTTTTCGAACACAAGAAATGACCTAAGAATGACTTCCAAATACATCAGGCTCTTCAAAATCCCAGACATCACAACTTTATATTGAAAAGTTGTTTACTTAGGATCAAACAATCACCGGATATACGGTAAGAAAGAAATTGGTGGTTGTTTTAGCATTCTCCGAGATATAGTGACTAATACATGACAACTTTTATGAACACGAAACACAATTCGAGCAGAGGAAAAATTTTCTTGTATTCTCTGTTATGTTTTTTTACATCTTAATGTATTACATTTATAAGCCTATATTCTGTCTATACAAGGAAAGAATCAATCACAATTGAATTACAATTATTCACAATTATTGCTGTATTATCCTCCTATCCCTAATTACTCGTGGGTCATCATTATTCCCTGATTGTCCGGGATTTCTAACACTCCCCCTCAAGTTGAACTGTGGGGTCAACAACATTCAACTTGCGCAAGATAGCTTCAAACGACCTTCCGTTGATTGCCTTAGTTAATATATCTGCCAGTTGATCTTCTGATCTTACAAAAGGCAACACTACTATGCCTGTTTCCAATTTTTCCTTGATGAAGTGTCGATCAATCTCTACGTGCTTAGTCCGGTCATGCTGTACAGGGTTTTCTGAAATACTGATCGACGCTTTGTTATCACAATACAGTGGTGTGGGTAGATCAAACTCCAGTCCAATATCTCTGAGCAGCTTCTGAATCCAAAGTACTTCAGTAATCCCTTTTGTTATTCCTCGGAACTCCGCCTCAGCACTGGATAAAGCAACTACTTTCTGCTTCTTACTTCTCCACGTTACAAGATTTCCCCCTACAAGTACAAAGTATCCTGAAGTAGACTTTCGATCTGTTAAGTTACCGGCCCAATCCGCATCTGTATATGCCTGGATATTCAAGTGTCCATTGTTTCGATATACAATCCCTGTCCCTGGTGTTTTCTTCAAATACCGCAGAATTTTCATAACCGCGTCCATATGCTGTCGCTGAGGTCGATGCATGAACTGACTAACCACGCTGACTGCATAAGCAATGTCGGGCCGTGTATGTGATAGATAAATTAACTTACCAACCAGACGCTGGTATTGCCCTATATCCATGAGAACTTCTTCTTCGGTCGCCTGTAATTTCTGATTTGTTGCCATAGGAACACTGCTTGGTTTACAATCGAGCATCCCCACTTCAGTAAGCAAGTCTAGAATGTATTTCTTTTGTGATATATATATTCCAGTCTTCGACCTTAGGACCTCGATCCCCAGAAAGTACTTCAGTCCGCCCAAATCCTTCATCTCAAACTTAGTGAACAAATTGTCTCGGAGACGTGCAATTTCCTTCGGGTCGTTTCCTGTAATTACCATGTCATCCACATATATAATCAAACAAGTGACCTTATTTTTTACCTTTTTGATGAACAGTGTATGGTCTGCATTACTTTGTCGATAGCCATCTTGTTTCATCACCTCGGTGAATCTGCCAAACCACGCTCGCGGCGACTGCTTGAGTCCATACAGGGCCTTTCTCAGTCTGCAGACTTCTCCTTCTTTAAAGTTTCCAGAAAAACCTGGAGGAGGGTCCATATAAACCTCTTCTCTGAGATCCCCATGTAGGAACGCGTTCTTGACATCAAACTGGTGAAGAGGCCAATCCTGGGTTGCCGCAATTGAGAACAACACCCTAATTGTATCAATTCTTGCGACAGGAGAGAATGTCTCTGAGTAGTCAATACCATAAGTCTGAGTATATCCTTTTGCAACAAGTCGAGCTTTGTTCCTTTCAATGCTCCCATCAGCCTTATATTTGATCGTGAATACCCATCGGCACCCAACAGTTTTCTTTCCTGGCGGCAGTAGACACTTCTCCCATGTACAATTTTTCTCAAGAGCTTGCATTTCAGTGGTCATAGCTTCCCTCCATTCTGTTTGGGTCTGGGCCTCCTCAACACTTCGTGGAATGCGCTCAGTGCATAGAGAAGTAAAAAATCCTTGAGCCATATCGGACATTCCTGTCACAGACAGATTCACAGGGTACTTAGATGTTTTAGATATTCGTTCTGGAGAATACCTTTCAGGAGGAACTCCTCGCTTAGCCCTTGGAGGTAGTACCCGTACTTCCTGCTGTGCCACCTGAAGATCAGTTACTGTATGCATTTCAGGGGTAATTGGGTAATCAAGAGAAGCATCAGGATTAGTATCATTCTCAGTAGTATTGTGTGTCATATCAGTATCGCTTACAAGAATAGATTGAATAGTACTAGTATCCTTATCTGTTACCTTGTCCAATTCATTCGTCGGAGGATCCTGTGGTAGTGGTACAGATGCCTCGGGTGATACAATGTTGGGAGCTACAGTACAGTCGGCGCCATCTACTTGCCGTGTTGGAACAGTCGTCGGACAAGTGTGGGGTGGCACCGTACAATCTAGGGTTCCTTCAGAGGTACTCTCCCCTTGAAGCCGAGATTGGGAGGTGTAGTAGTATTCTGTCTCAAGGAATATACAGTTCATGGTGATATGAATTCGGCGGGTACGAGGATTATAACAGCGGTAGCCCTTTTGAGTAGTGGCATACCCAACAAAGATGCATTTTTCAGCGCAAGGATCAAGTTTAGTGCGTTCGTGTTTGGGAGTGTAGATAAACACTGTACACCCAAACACTTTAGGAGGAAGGGTGTATATGGAAGGTAAAGAGTGTTGAGAGGAGAGTACCTGGAGGGGGGTTTGGTAATTGAGAATCCGGGTAGGTAGGCGATTTACGAGGTAAGTAGCGGTAGACACCGCCTCCGGCCAAAAACTAGTCGGGACATATGAATCAAACATCATAGCTCGGGTCATTTCGAGCAGTATCCTGTTTTTTCGTTCAGCAACTCCATTTTGTTCGGGTGTGTGTGGGCAAGATGTCTGATGAATAATGCCATGAGTAGTCAAGAATTGATTCAGATTATTATCAAGGTATTCACCCCCGTTGTCAGAGCGAAGAATTTGAATTTTTGTATCAAACTGTGTCTGAATCATGGTATAAAACTGAATGAATTTTTGGGTAACTTCTGACTTGTGCTTTATAATGTATAACCACGTCATGCGAGAGAAATCGTCAACAAATATCACGTAATAGCGGAAGCCAAGTGGAGTATTATATGGTGATGGTCCCCACACATCAGAATGTACTAATGAAAACATACGACTGACCCGAGTATTATTAGAAACATATGATGCCCGAGTTTGTTTTGCCCGGAGACAAGTATCACATGACAAAGTCTGAAGTTGAGATGTAAATAAAGTAGGAAAAAGACGTTTTAAGTAGCTAAATGAAGGATGCCCTAATCGTCGATGCCAAAGCCACACCTGTCGTTCAGTCGTCCCGGTGGCAAGATTAGACTGTCCCTGTTGTACCGCCGCATCAACATAGTACAGTCCCTGGCGCTCAGTACCACGCCCAATGATCGCCCCCGTACGAATGTCCTGTACAAGGCAAAAATGGGGGTACATAAGCACTATGCAGTCAAGATTCTTAGTAAGCTGACTAATAGACAACAACTTTGTAGAGAGCGAGGGAACATAAAGGCAGTTTTTGAGGGTAAGATCTGGAGTGATAGAGATAGTGCCGCCAGATTGAACGGGAAGGGACGCACCATTGGCAGTAGCAACAGTATGTTTAGTAGGCGGGGTTTGAGTAATAAGGTCGCTAGGGTCAAATGTCATAGTGTCAGTGGCCCCACAATCAAATATCCATTGTGAGGTGACTTTGGTTGCAAGGCCTTTGGAGGTAAGGGTTTGTTTTGGAAAGCAACCTTTTTTAGTGGCTAAATTGGTGATACTTAAAGATGGCAGGGTCAATTTTGGAGGAAATGATTTATCTGAGGGTTCAGGTGGCAAAACAGGAAGTGCAGGGGTCTCACCGTCGTTATTCAGAACCTGTGGGGCAGTTTTTTGACAAGAACACAAATAATGGACCATATTGCTGTTTTTTAAAAAAATAGGATCACAATTAGAGGCGGATAAAATATCAGGACCACAATTAACACAAAATGAAACATTGGGGGGGTATGCAGGTAATTTCGGGGTATATAAGGGAGAATTAGGGGTAGGGTTTTCAGCCCTTGCCCCTTTACCTCCTGCGCCGCTGCTTCCAGATCCTTCTTTTCCTCCTATGGCTGCCATGCCTGCTCCCGCTGTCTCCTCAGTTTTTCCTCTAATCTGTCCATCTTGGTCCTGCCTGTTGCCTGAATGCTCTTCTTCAGAGCTCTGAGCAGCATTGGCTTGGGCTTTCTTCTTGAATTCGTCCCACCAATCGGGAAATCCATGCAATTTAAAGCACTTGTCCCTGCTATGGCCCCGTTTTTTACAGTGAGTACATTCGATTGATTTGTTATCTCCTCCACGCCGTGATGGTTGTCCTGAGCGTGGAGGGTGTTCTGCAGCTCCTCTTGGTCTGTTTGAATCTGTTACGGGCTTGACTGCCAAGCCCTGTCCCAATCCAGATGATGATTTAATGTCTAATGGATTGTTGGTGAGGACGCCATTTTGGATGGCAGCCCTCCGAAGTTCATTATATGCGGTCTCAACTGTGGGTTTGGGTTCTCTTTTCAAGAGTTCCCTCTTCGTATCTGCGAACCTTTCATCGACTGCTATCAGTAACTGGTACAGTCTCTGTTCTTGAACCTTTTTTGCGTATTTAGCAATGTCTGGGGGTGACTCCATCGGATTGGGGTCCATTGCGTCGATTGTGAGCCATAATCCTTGAAACTGATCCCACAGGGCTTCAAGAGATCGGTTTTCCTGTTTAAGTGTATAACATTGCTTATGAAGATCAAAAATTTGAAGCGGGTCACCTCCTGACCCATAAGTTACTGCGAGGCCGTCCCATAGAGATTTTGCAGTAGAATATTGTGATACGTTATTCACCAAACTATCATCAATATTATCGATTAGCCACGTGCACACTAATTGGTCTTGTTGTTCCCAAGCTGGGTAATTGGCGTCTGTGGGAAGAGGAGGAGGAGGAATCCCAGTGATATGGGAACTCTTCCCTCGTCCCCCAAGTGCCATTTTCATTAACCTGCACCATAGTGTGTAGTTTGTGCTATTTAATTTTACTTTCAGCACAAGATTTGTTGTCACAGTTGGTGGTGGTGACAGGTTCATGTTTTGTTGTAAAAACCGAGCAAATTGCTCAGACCAGTCGACGGCAGCAGGAAGGCTGGTTCTGTTATCTGATGTTCCTGAGTTTCCTTCAGAATTGCTTGGAGTGTCTGACATGGTTCTTCTGATTGCAGGATAACAGTGGTTGGAATTGGTATTTTAAGGCAATGAAGACAAGTTTATCTGAGCCTTCAAACAGAATTGATGAGGACAGATACTGACTTAATCTCCAGGTAAGTATATGGCAATGATGAATAAAAATCTGAGCCTCAAACGAAATACTCAGATTAGAACAGGTAGGGTTCTTGATCGAAGGGTATGTTTTGGCAATGATGAGTTTATAATTCTGAGCCAGTCATAAGCTAATCAGCGCAGGTTTGATCATAGCCTGCTCTGATACCATGACAACTTTTATGAACACGAAACACAATTCGAGCAGAGGAAAAATTTTCTTGTATTCTCTGTTATGTTTTTTTACATCTTAATGTATTACATTTATAAGCCTATATTCTGTCTATACAAGGAAAGAATCAATCACAATTGAATTACAATTATTCACAATTATTGCTGTATTATCCTCCTATCCCTAATTACTCGTGGGTCATCATTATTCCCTGATTGTCCGGGATTTCTAACAATACATTGGTTCTTAGAGAAGTAATAATCATAATACGGTTAACACGGCCACTTATGGTCATCATATGTTATGAAATTAGATATGATTATACATAAAAGTACCGTAACTACACTAAACCAAACTCTAAAATATGGTAACTGATAAGCTGGTTTTCAAACAAGTGTTAACCGTAATACGGTTAACACTATTACATATTGTATTTGTATGTTATGAAATCAGACACGATTATACACCAAAATACATACCCTACAAGGTTTTCTCTGACGCCCCTTAGAATGACCCAAAAAATACCGAACTTTCAATATCGTTATTTGAAGACCATAATATGACTTATATGGAGAATGACCAATTAAACGTCCTATTTTCATAATATCTATAGAATGACTAAATATGTATGTGAAGTTTGTATTATAATAGATGATTTATTTAGTAGAAAAAATTAAAATATGTATATTGATAAATCTTGAAAAAGCGCTAAGGACCTAAATTGTTTGAATTTCTAAGAAAGAATAGAGTCCATTGCATGTTAAAACACGCTGGACCAGTGTCAAATGTATTTTCCTTTTGGATATGCTTGAAATTCTCTATCTCCTTCCTCCCCCTCCCAATACCCGGATGAGATTATAGGAGGTTAAAAGTGAGGCAGAATGTGAGACATCAAAATACACGTCGCCATGTGTACAAAATCAGTTTTTTTTAAATGCAGCATCCACCTAATTTTGTACACGTGGCGACGCGTGATTGGATGCCTCATATTCTGTCTCACTTTTAACCACTTAAGATCTCATTCGCCCAATACTCATCTCCTCCTTCCCCTCACCCGTACCTCCCCAAAGTACCCCTCTTCCCACGGGCGCCTTTGCCTTCTCCATGTGACTTTTCATAATAACTATAGAATGACCAAATATGTATGTGAAGTTTGTATTATGATAGATGATTTATTTAGTAGAAAAATTAAAATATGCATATTGATAAATCTTGAAAAAGGGCTAAAGACCTAAATTCTTTGAATTTCTAAGAACAGATAAAGAGTCCATTGCATGTTGTAAAGAGTTGATGTATTCTCTTTTTGGATATGCTTAAAATTCTCTCTATCTCCTCCCTCCCCTACTAATGCCTATATACCCCTCTTCCCACGGGGTTGGTATCTCCTAACTCCACTTTTCTCATCCTCTTTGTGACCACGTGACACGTGGCATCAAGGGAGGGGTGATGAGGCTAGATGGGTGATGAGGCTAGATGCGGACATCTAGCCTCACCACCCCTCCCTTGATGCCACGTGTCGCGCCGTCACGCGTCACCGAATGCCTTTGCCGGTGAGTGGATCCTATCCGCTTCCCACGGGCGCCTTTGCCTTCTTCCTTGTCACATCCGGGTCCCTGCTGCATTCAGTGTCTAAACTCTTATGTCTATTAATAGCAGACATCTGCAACTTTTGAATCATCTTCATTCTATCTTCTCTCTCCTGGTGAATCGTCATCTTGGCTTCCCCACTCTCTTGCCCGTCAGTGACGTCATCCTAATCTCTCTTGCAGAAGATCAGGTACTGCACTTTCCGCATCTTACTATGTCCAAATTACACTCAAAAGTATCTGAAGAAAATCTTACAAAAGTTTGTTTGCTGCAATTAGTACATCTTTGTCCCAAGTGGCTAAACAATGGCTGATCTTCGATTTGTGAGACTCCTGGTCTCTGGGGGTCAGAGATATTTGATCAACTTGATTTTGTTAAAGTCTTGATCTTTTTTTGCTTATTTTTTATGCCCATCTGCAGGTCCTTCCTATTGGATTTCACGTGAGATATGGGCACGAGGAATTTGGAGAAGTTAGCATCAATTGATGCACAGTTAAGAAATTTGGTGCCTGCTAAAGTCTCTGATGACGACAAGCTTGTTGAGTATGATGCTTTACTTCTCGACCGCTTTCTTGATATTCTTCAGGATCTGCACGGAGAGGATATTAAAGAAACGGTATTTTCTGTTTTCCTTTTCTTTTTGTGAATTGTTGTTTAATTTGAATTATTTTTTAAGAGGAACTTTTAGTTGGGTCATAAGTTTTATTTCAGATAATAAAGTTTTGATCTTGATGACCAAAACCCTGCTCAATTTTAGCCTTTGCTTTCTGATCTTTTGATGAAAGGTTGTTACTTTCTGATGATAAGGACATTGTATGATTTGCTAATTCACAAGGAGCCAATTTAGTGCAAAAACAAGATTGATTTCCTTTTTGTGCCTGGTGCATCCGGTCCAAGTGTCCTTAGTTGAGTCAATCAAGTAGTAAACAGCCAACAGTGCAAGATTACTAAGTAAACAGCCACAAATGCAATTGATCTACAATTAGAGAAACACTTATTAACTCTGGTCCCCTGGTCCCGCAAGATAACTTAGTAAAAGGTTGGAGATGATCTAAAGCTGAAGAATGTAACTAGATGTATGCAGGTTGAAACTAACTTTCAACGGTGCTCCTTAATGACCTACTCCAAACCGGTAACACTCAGATTCTGATTATTTATGGAAGTGGGTATGGTGACATGGGTAATGGGTTGAAGGGGTTAACCACTATCCTTGATTCTGAGGACGCGTTCATGGTTTTCCACTGTCCATGACTTTTGATCTTATCCGCATCTCCCTGACCTCAATCGGAGCCTCCTTCGTGGCCTTTGCGTATGGATACCTTCTTGCATGCTCTGAGGGGTTTTATTGCCAGAAGTTTTGAAGCTAAGCCGAGCTTCGACAGGCATCATCCCCAATTTTGTTTTTCTAGCTCTTTCAGGCTCTCTTAATGCTAATTCTTGACTTTACTCTATTGATATATCGCACCAAGTTCAGTTGTTTATTGCGTACAGAATCTGTAAGTTTTGGTCAATGTGCTAGCTTACATAATGTTCTCAAACTGAAAATCACAGGTCCAAGACTGTTATGAGCTTTCAGCAGGGTATGAAGGCAAGCGAGATCCGAAGAAGCTTGAAGAGCTAGGGAGTTTGTTGACCAGTTTAGATCCAGGGGACTCCATTGTTGTTGCAAAAGCATTTTCTCACATGCTTAATTTGGCCAATTTGGCTGAGGAGGTTCAGATTGCTTACCGTCGTAGGATCAAATTGAAGAAAGGAGATTTTGCTGATGAGAATTCAGCGACTACTGAATCAGATATAGAAGAGACACTCAAAAGGCTTGTTGGGGAATTAGGAAAGTCTCCTCAAGAGGTTTTTGATGCCTTGAAAAATCAAACTGTGGATCTCGTTCTTACTGCTCATCCTACTCAGTCTGTTCGAAGATCATTGCTCCAAAAGCACGCCAGGTTTGACTTCATCATTATCTTTAACTTCAGTAGTAAGTAACAGCAAGATCTTTCCTTGCCTGCGACTTTTATTTTCTAACCTTGCTCATTGATTTCTCTTTCTAGGATTCGGAATTGTTTAGCCCAGTTATATGCCAAAGACATTACACCAGATGATAAGCAAGAGCTTGATGAGGCTTTGCAGAGAGAGGTAATTTCATATCATGTTCTTTTGCTGTCCAGTTCTCTGTTTGAGTTGCTTGTGAATGACATGTATAATGACTTTTTTATGCACTTATTTGTATGAACCAAAAATGTATATTCCTTTTTCTGGACTTCTGTTTTAAGGGAATTTCATCCACTCTAGGTGAGATCACTGTGTTTAATTCCAAGTCTAGAAGTACTTTAGGAAGAAGAATTTCTCAAACTAAAAGTTGCATAGCAAGACAATCAATCCTTTCATATTTGGCAACAGTGAATAAGCTATAATGTAATACTTCTTTGAATAGTTGCTGTTCAGGACTGGTTTTTCTAAATGCTCGGAATGGTGAATTTTGTTAAAAAGCTTAAATATACAGTTTTGACTTCTCTCTGAGATGAGATGGTAGTTCATAAGGTTTTACTAATTTTTGTTATTTTCCAATAATTGCACAACAATTTGGAAAACACGGGGCATCTGCTTTCTTGTATCAGCATTCAGGACATTGTGATCAATACATAAAATTCTGGAATAAAAAATATGCCTGTTTCGCATGGTACATCTTTAACTTAAAATTGATTTCTTTGAAAATTGCCAGAATGGTTGATTAATATTTGAAGTGGATTTCTACTAAATTTAGTGTGCAGATCACCATATGTACTGCTGATGGTGCTTAAGTTTATTTGTCCTTTTGCAACTAGTAAATTTGTTGTATTGCTTTGGTGGACTTGGAGTTTTAAAATATTTCCTCTATTTTTATTCTATACAGATTCAAGCTGCTTTCCGTACTGATGAGATCCGGAGGTCCCCGCCTGCCCCACAAGATGAGATGAGAGCTGGAATGAGTTACTTTCATGAGACAATATGGAAGGGTGTTCCTAAGTTTCTGAGGCGTGTAGACACCGCACTTAAAAACATAGGGATAAATGAGCGTATTCCTTACAATTGCCCCCTCATTCAATTCTCTTCTTGGATGGGTGGTGATCGTGATGGTATATAATCTTCTCATGTCACACAAATGGTTATATGCATAATAGGAAAAGAATGGATGGATTCATGCATGTGAATCACTTTTTTTTAAAAAAAAATAAATAAATAAACCTTTAAATAAGTAATATATCTGAGCTGTTTATTTTACTATTTTTGCCATTATTCCCTAACCATCATCATGAAAACATGATTGAAAGCCACATATTTCAGTAGTAATACATAACTTATCTATCCTTTTACATGCACATCATGCTGAAACACGGTTATTTCTGTGGTAGGTAATCCAAGGGTCACACCTGAGGTCACAAGGGATGTTTGTCTACTGGCTAGAATGATGGCTGCAAACTTGTATTACTCCCAGATCGAGGATCTCATGTTTGAGGTTTTTCATATTTTATGCTTATTGATGAAAATACAATATCTAGTTATCATGAACTGTTCATGGTTGCTTTAACAGGAATGTCTTTAACTGTCTACCATTTTTTTACAGCTATCAATGTGGCGTTGTACTGATGAGCTTCGTATCCGATCTGATGCACTTCATCAATCTGGAAGGAGGGATGCTAAACACTTCATAGGTACGAATGACATATCGATTGCTTAAAGCTCACAAGCTATTTTTAGGGATAGAGATTATTTTGTCCATAAAATTGAATTCGAACTGCTATGGAGTCCGACTTCGTGAACAGTCAGTTGTTGCGGCATCCTTTCTGAGAAGTTTTGAATCTCTTTTTAGCACTTGCACCTATTTCTGAGAACTTACAATCTCACAATGTCTTGACATTTCCCATAACAGAATTTTGGAAAAACATCCCACCAAGTGAACCATACCGCGTGATACTCGGTGACGTGAGGGACAAGCTGTATCAGACACGGGAACGTTCTCGCCATCTGTTAGCCCATGGAACTTCTGATATTCCAGAGGAAGCTACGTATACCAACATTGAGCAGGTATATGTTCTCTTCTGCTAGAAATTATAATTGATAAAACCATTATATTTCCCCAAAACTGGCATGAATGGTTGATTTGAATCTGCAGTACACATACAATACTTATATATTCGTCAATTTACATGCATATACAGTCTCAAGATGGTGTGCTTGGTTTTTTCCTTCTCTTTTGCTGGCAAAAATTCAGTAGATTATTTGAGTTTTCTTCCCATAAGCATCTATCCTTCTTAAGGGTGCACCTTATAGTTCTTGATCATGAAAAATTTCCAATATTTTGCAGGCAAAACACAAAAGAAGTAAGGTTCTCGTTTTTTGCATCTCTTGAAATTTATATACTCATTTGATCTTTTGCAGTTCTTGGAACCTCTTGAACTCTGCTACAGATCTTTATGTGCTTGCGGGGACCAACCTATTGCTGACGGAAGCCTCCTAGATTTTCTGAGACAAGTTTCCACTTTTGGGCTTTCCCTTGTCAGACTTGATATAAGACAAGAATCAGACCGACACACTGATGTCCTAGACGCCATCACTAAGCACTTGGAAATCGGTTCTTATCGGGATTGGCCAGAAGAGCGCAGGCAAGAATGGCTTCTATCTGAACTAAGTGGCAAGCGTCCTCTTTTCGGACGTGATCTCCCAACAACAGAAGAAATTGCTGATGTGTTGGATACGTTCCACGTCTTGGCAGAACTTCCACCAGACTGCTTTGGTGCTTATATTATCTCCATGGCCACATCACCATCGGATGTGCTAGCAGTCGAGCTTCTGCAGCGTGAAAGTAAAGTAAAGACACCTTTGAGGGTCGTTCCTCTTTTTGAGAAATTGGATGATCTAGAGGCTGCTCCTGCTGCTGTTGCACGACTTTTCTCTATCGAGTGGTATAGGAACAGGATAAATGGTAAACAAGAGGTTATGATTGGATACTCGGACTCTGGCAAAGATGCTGGTCGGCTGTCAGCAGCTTGGCAGTTATATAAAGCTCAAGAGGAACTTATAAAAGTTGCCAAGGAATATGGTGTGAAGCTAACTATGTTCCACGGTAGGGGAGGGACCGTCGGAAGGGGAGGTGGCCCCACTCATCTTGCTATTTTGTCTCAACCTCCTGACACGATACACGGGTCTCTTCGTGTTACTGTACAGGGAGAAGTTATTGAGCAATCATTTGGGGAGGAGCACCTGTGTTTCAGAACCCTTCAGCGTTTCACTGCTGCTACTCTTGAGCATGGGATGCATCCACCCATCGCTCCAAAGCCGGAATGGCGCACACTTATGGATGAGATAACTGTTGTAGCAACAGAAGAATACCGCTCAATTGTTTTCAAAGAACCTCGCTTTGTCGAGTACTTTCGCTGTGTATGTAAATGCCTGCCAAATGTTATCCAGACTTGTTCTCAGTATTCTTGATTTTGGTTATGATCTGATAATAGTTATGTCTCATATTTTTACAGGCTACACCGGAGCTAGAATATGGTCGCATGAACATTGGGAGCCGTCCTTCTAAAAGGAAACCAAGTGGAGGAATTGAGTCGCTTAGAGCCATTCCTTGGATCTTCGCATGGACCCAAACACGATTTCATCTTCCTGTTTGGCTTGGCTTCGGGGCTGCTTTCAAATATGCAATCAAGAAGGACATCAGAAACCTACAAATGCTGCAGGAAATGTACAATAACTGGCCATTCTTTAGGGTCACCATTGATTTGGTTGAGATGGTGTTTGCCAAGGGTGATCCTGGTATAGCTGCTCTGTACGATAAGCTCCTCGTATCAGAAGACCTGTGGTCCTTTGGAGATCGCTTGAGGGCCGATTATGAGGAGACTAAAAGCTTTCTGCTCCAGGTATGATACACAATCAAATCTCAGATTGTTACGAAAAATTATGGTTTAGCTAGATTTTGGGTCATCGGGAAACAACCTCTGTGTTTCTAACATACGGGTATGGTTGCGTACATCCGACCTCCCATACCTTGACATAGGCGGGAGCCTCTAAGGCAATGGGTAATGTTGTTGTTGTTGTATTTTTTCGCGATTTTAACTGAACATTCTGGTTTTGTTGGTGAATGAACTGCAGATTGCTGGGCACAAAGACATTCTGGAAGGAGATCCTTACTTGAAGCAGCGATTGACCTTGCGTGATTCGTATATCACTGCCCTGAACCTGCTCCAAGCCTACACTCTAAAACGGGTGCGCGACCCGAGCTACCAATGCAAGTATAGACCTCACATATCCAAGGAATACATGGAAACAAAACTCGCTGCTGAATACATTCAGCTGAATCCATCCAGTGAGTATGCCCCAGGCCTGGAGGACACTCTTATCCTGACAATGAAGGGAATCGCTGCTGGGATGCAGAACACCGGCTAAAGCTCCTTGTTTCTCTGTTTCTATTTGGTATATTTGACCATTTCTTTTCACCTGACTTTAATTGTAATGCAACGATTATTTGTCAGGTTGAAGAAGTGTGTTGTCTGATTGTTGTAACTTTATCGAAGGCATCAAACATAAATGTTTCAAAATTCCCGATAAATTATAAACCAGAAGGATAAATGCCTCTTTCTGAACCCTGATGTTACCTTCCATTGGTACGTTTCCTTCCTTTATGTAATGTTGGCTTTTGGCTGGATATTTCTCATGGCACCTAGTTGACAGTTCTGCTTAATTTTCGAATGAAATTTTCTAAGGTACTTTGACTGAGTTACAAGGGTTTGCTATGGGAAGAAAGGGTAGTAGATGTTTTGGGAGATTTCTTGTATAAAGTTTCTTTGTTTCGTCAAACGTTTTGAAGTATGATACATGACATGGAACAATTTAAAGTATGGTGTAAGAGGAAAAAGGAAATATCGCAGAAACACTAAACCTTGCTCCTGAGAATTGTCTGTGTGGGTTTCGTCATCGTCCGGTGAGGTTTACCGTCTCTATTTACTCCTGGAATATCTTTCATCTAGTCTCAATACCTCTTGATGTCATGTGTCGTCGATGTCATGTGTCGTCGAATCATACATCACCGGTGTTCTTTATAGAGAGTTATTTATGGCGAGGGGATTCGGACCCAGAATTGTCCGATCCCTTGGCTGCAAATGTCGCAGGTGTTTGGCATATGAGTATGGTGTAAGAGGAAAAAGGAAGTATAGCAGAAAGACCAAAAGCTTGCTCCCAGAATTGTCCGTGTGGGATTCCTCACCGTCCGGTGAGGTTTACTGTCTCCATCCAGTCTCACGTTTTTTGCTGGGCTATCTCTCATCTAGTCTAACCACTTTTTGTTGTTATGTGTTGTCGAGTCATACATCACCACTACTTTTTGTTGTTATGTGTCGTTGCGTCACACATCACCACTTTTTGTTGTCATGTGTCGTCGGGTCATATATCACCGTTTTTCTTATAGTGAGAGTAATCCGACCCAGAATTGTCCGATCCTTGGCTGCAAATGTGGCAGGTGTGTGGCATATCCAGATCCATAGGTGGAAGGGATCTTGAAAAATCAAATAGAAATTTGCTGACTTTCTTACAACTGCATTTTTGTAACGCCTCACCATTGTGAGCATGACAAATTCTTTTGGTTTAAGAGTACAAAATCTCAAGTTTTAGTTGTTGAGCATCAGTGTGTTTTTATACCCTCGCAGCACAAAAGACAGTCTCGTGTCTCATCTTTACATGTGCAAAAGATAGTTAATTAAGTTAATTTTAATGTTTAAGCTTCTACATATGTAATCTTCAACCATACAAGTAATAGCAACATCTAATAAAATCTAACAATACACATCAGGCATTCATTATTCAAGTTATACATATACACACAGAGACACACACACTTAAATAACGTGCATTTCAATATCTATTGGTCATTTTATATACTAAGTGCTTATATATAGTACGCATTTAGCTGATTCATATACAACTAACAATACGTGTTAAAATAATCATGCCGTTACTAATGCTTAATCAATTGTAGAATGAGGTTAAAATTTTGTTGTTAACTCGAGGTCTTTGTCAAGATAAGTTTAGGTTCGAATTTTTTTGTTACGGTAATTATGGCTCGGGCTTTGCATGGATGGTTAACATACACACATTTTAAAGACTATCTGCTAAAACACATCAAACATGACAGGGAAGGCATTTCAATGAATATTTAACCTTTACAAAGCCCATGCCATTAACTTTTAATGAACTAGCAGTTTAGTGGGATGACTCCTTTAAGGAGAAGCAAGGAGTATGCGATTCTAAGATTTCAAATTATATATCTAACTTTTTATATCATAACAGGTTTGAGTTTGATACTACAAAGTTTGGTTTGACCGGTTGAGATCAGGACACGTATTTTTATGAGGGCTCCAATCACGCGCTGCTACGTGTACAAAAAAAAGAGATTTAATTTTTTTTGTTTTTAAAAAAGAGTTGCTTGTATACGTAACAGTGCGTGATTAGAGATCTCATATTTTGTCTCGTTTTCTGTGTCTCCTCCAGGTTTGACACCTTTGGAATATCAAATAATGACCTCATGTTATTTAGAAGGTCGATGACTTCCACAATTTACATCTTCTACCATTTTTTTAAAAAAAAAGTTAAACCTCCCAGTAAGGGTCCTACCACTCCCAGTCCCAAAAGTAATATAGAATGGTAAATCAGGTATTTAACGGCTCGCTAGCTGGCTTGGTCATTTACAAATTAGTCTAACAATTTTAAACAACAGAGGACTGAGTATTTCACCGGTTGAGATCACAGCAGGTAAAAAATGAGGTAAAATATAAGATTCTCAATTACGCGTCGCCACATGTACAAATTGCTTTTTTTTTATAAAAAAAACAGAAAAATTTTAAACCTCTATCCTCTTTTTTACACGTGACAACGTATGATTGAGAACCTCATATTTTACCTCACTTCTTACCCACTCTAATCCATGCCGGTATTTCACTATCAATATGCTACTCGAGACGTGAACTCGAACCCAAACAAAATAAACCGCACTTCGAAGTAAATCAAAAAGTCAAAAAAACCAAAGGAGCGCCATCGGAAGGCAGCTCAGTGAGCTCGAAGATGTCCATGGCTACGAGACAGAGGCGGCCATCAACGGCGGATCTTGGCATGACTTCTAGAGCTTCATACACGAAGTTTGACAAACCGAATAGATCCGATGCCGGAGACGAGAGCGTCGACCGGGGGCTCAGATGGCTGTTGCCGTTGATATCCCTAGGAATACTAAGGTACATGAGTGCTACGTCGAACATAATACACGATTGTGATGAAGTCTTCAATTATTGGGAGCCGCTTCACTATCTTCTTTACAATTCCGGCTTTCAAACCTGGGAATACAGGTTAATGTTTTCTCTGTAAAATTTTAATAATTTCTGCAATTGGATTATTCTTCTAATTGTTTTCTTTTTGGGTGAAATTTCCGATTTTTTTTCCTTCTGCAGTTCTCAGTTTGCACTACGATCCTACTTGTACATCATATTTCACAAGCTAATTGGCTCCCCTGCTTCGTGGTGGTTTGGTGAAGAAAAAGTAGGATTACTGTGACTTTTTTTTTTTGGCATTACTAGTTTGTACTCTGGAAAATGTTGCAGTTTTGCCGCTTGCATTTGTAATTTCGGAGATGTTGTAGTCTTGCAGTTTTCTTCTGTAATTTGGAAAATGTTGGATTTTCAGGTGAGAGTATTTTACGCGGTGAGAATTTTTCTTGGTCTCATTTCAGTGATCACGGATGCTGCACTAGTAGTAGCTCTCTCAAAGAAGTATGGAAAACGTCTTGCTTCCTACGCATTAGCAATGTTATGTCTAACCAGTGGCTGTTTCTTTGCCAGCACGAGTAGGTAGCTTTTTTCGGTGTCAAATTTTGTAAGACCACTTTTTTGGTCTGATAAACCATCGAACTGATGGCGATTTATTCTGCAGGTCTCCTCCCTAGTTCATTTGCGATGTATGCCATGTCATTGTCCTCTGCATTTTTCCTTTTTGAGAAGCCAGCATTGGCAGTTGCTAGTGCCGCAACTGGAGTTATTCTTGGCTGGCCGTTCTCAATTTTGGCATTTCTTCCAATCACCATATATAGTCTGATTAAAAGCTTCAAAAGAGTTCTGCTGACTGGAGCAATCACTTCTATTGCCCTTTTGGTAAGACAAGGGAATCTGTATTTGGTTTGATTCTGGGAACTGTTTAATTCTGTGTTGTCAATGCTTTTTATTGCCAATTCACTTAGTAGTTGGAAATCGATCAGTTTATTCTTTGATGCACCAGGCACTCTCGGTACTTGTTGACTATTACTACTACAGGAAGTGGACATCCTCAGTTCTGAACTTGTTGTTGTATAATGTCATTGGAGGTGGTGAAAGCCATCTATATGGTGTTGAAGGGCCATTGTTTTATCTGAGGAACGCGTTTAATAATTTTAACGTCTGCTTCGTTCTTGCACTGCTGTTCCTTGCAATTTTATTGGTGGCTAAACAGAAATACACTCCGGATTTGCTGGTTATTGTTTCACCTATCTATATTTGGACAGCTTTTATGTCTTTGCAGCCTCACAAAGAAGAAAGGTGTGTTTGATGCATGGTATTTTTCTGTTCTTGAGTCAGGTCCTCTGTGTGCATGTCTTCCTTTTCTGCAGCATGTTCTGACATGTATACTCAACTCAGTTGTTATAATCCCCCTTATGATACAAAGTTAAAGTGGTTTTTGGCCTAATTGTTTGACGACTTTATACGTTTTAATTCCCTATTATAAGCTGTCCAACCGAAATTGTCTGAAATTGTTACTGATTTACACTGTGAGCTACTAAAATATGTCTATGGACTCTATTAAAAGAAAAAGAGCTCCAGATTTTATGGACAGTTCTGAATAGAATTAATGATGGTCCAGAGTGAAGAATACTGGTTGGACTCTTTCATGGGTAAAGGGGATCGTTTGACATGCGTTGTAAGAGGTTCAATTTGGTTTAAACATGCATTCTGGCTGTTTACAAAGTGGAAAATATAAAAGATTGAATGTGTTGGACTAAAAGATCTGTTAAAAAATCTATAAAGAAAACGTGGAAGGTTTTTGGGGAAGATATTATTGCTGGTAGATTTTAAAAACTTCTATTCCCAAAAATTAACCAATGCAATTCTTAAATTCAATATTGTTGCTTATGCTATGCATAGCGGTGGGCACGTATCTCTTATGACAAGATGAATGTATATGAGCTGGTTATGGTGAATGTTCAAGTCATCTGTCATGAGGAGAACAAGTCACCTCTGCTTTTGCCGCTTTGTACTGATGCCATGAAAACTATAATGCCCTGTGGCGGTCTTGATTTTAATCCCCTCATCTCAAGGCTTTGAGGGTCTTGATTTTCGCCTTTTTTTTTTTTTTTTTGTGCTATGGTAGAGTTTTAGCTCACCTAGCTATCAGTTGCCTCATTAAATGATTGGATGACAATTTGGTTGATCTTATACGTTTTCAGATTCCTATATCCAATTTATCCACTCATATGTGTTGCTGCTTCAGCTGTTATTCAGAGCTTCCCTGATTTATTCCGGGATAAATATAACCCTCGTGACCGTTCTGTGCTTGTAATGGTAATCATTGATTCCTCTGGATTCTGCTTCAGTTGCTTAGTAACTTTCTATGGTTACAGGCTTTTCTCTTTGTGCAGATAGCTGAATATAGTAGACCTTTGATTCTTGGCCTTATTCTGTGTGCCTCCCATTCTCGGACATTTTCCTTGATTCATGGCTACTCTGCCCCTATTGAGATTTATAAGCACTTGGAGTATCACGATGATGTGGGAAAGGGTATGAAATTTGTGATTTTCAACAAATACGTGGAGTTCAGTCCTGGGCGTTTCTTTGTTTTTTCATCTTTGATCTATTTTTTAAGATGTTTCTTATCTGACTTCTGTTTTACCATAAATTCAGATCCGGTGGTTTGTGTAGGGAGTGAGTGGCATCGGTTTCCTTCATCCTTCTTCATTCCTGAATATGTATCTGAAGTTCGGTGGATAGATGATGGATTCAGGGGTCTTCTTCCCCTCCCTTTCAATTCTACTCTGGGTGGAACTTCAGCAGCACCGTCCTATTTCAACGATCAGAACAAAGCATCTGACAAGCAATATGTAAGTAAACAACTCCACTGGTAATCCATGTGTGTTTTCCCCCTTCTGGTAATCCATGTGCGTTTTCCCCCTTCTGGTAATCCATGTGCTTTTCTCCTCTTTTCTTTCTAAGTCATTTCCTTCATGCCTCAAGTTTCCTTGCCATTAAAAGCATTTTGAGTTCTGGCAACAGGTGCGTGATATTTTGCTTTACCTTTTCTGCTACTGGCTTTACAGCTACATGATCTGGAAAGATGTACCTTCCTTGTGGAGTTACAGCTTGAGCGGCCTTACCTCACTCGTGGAAGTGACTTGACAACATGGGAGGTAATGCTCTTCTTTTCTACGCGCCATCGTACATGGTACATGCATGCACTTGCAGCACATGCCACTGTCTTCCCCTTATTCCACAGGAATAAGACTATGATACAGGTCATACTCACTTGTACTAGTTCTTGGGATGTAGGCGGTTGCAGCAATACCTTACTTGGACCGCGAAACGTCACCACCAATGTACCGGTCATTCTTCGTTCCTCATCGTTGGCACGACAAGAATGTTTTTGGGCTGTACAAGCTGCTGAAGAGAATACCAAAAAATCATACATGAGGAACACCTCATCGGAGCTGCCTAGTTAAAGACTGGAACAGATCATCAGTAGATGAGTGGTAATTTCAGCTTAATGAGTTTTGGTAAATTAGAGTCAGCCTTAGGCTTAGTGTCCTTTTAACGAAGTTGTTCAATGATCGGCGAAATAGGGGATGGATTAAAGCGCTAGTAACGACTTAGAATGCTTATAAAAAGATTCATTTATTGCAATCATGTTAAATCAGTCCCTATATTGCTTCTTGCATACTTATGATTTTTAGATCAATTATTCCTGATTGATGGGTAGGCTAAATATGCTTTTGCATATACTATGACTGAATTAAGTGGCTTACATAACTACCTGTGTTGAAAGTCTTATAAAAACCGTAGGTACTTTGAAATTCGTGGCTTAAATCTTACCCTTTACGTGACTTAGATTTATTTATTTATTTTTGTTTTTTTCGTGTCGTGACTTGAATCTTACCCTTCTTAAGTGTTTCCTAATACATAATGTATAATATATTATACCTTTAGAATACATATCTTTCAAAATTATCGTATCAATTCAACCATGATTCAGGCCTAAGTACATAAAATTCCTACTTAAATCTTATATTCTCTACGTGACTTCAGCTATATGAATATACTGTATCCACTATGCTCTATCACAGACCATATGTTTCTCAATTATCACATAAGTCATATCTTTTCTTATTATCTGTCTCATGTCTTCTTTGGTCTCTATATCCCACGTTTAACATACACCTTACATTGTCTCGCACCGCCTAACAAATCTATCTGCAGAAAGCCTTTGCACATGCCTATATCATCTTAACTTTGACTTACTCATCTTCTCATATATATGAATCACCCCAACTTTTCTTCTTATATTTTTATTTCTTATGTTATCCTTCATTGTATGTTCACGCATCGATCTTAATATTCTCATTTTCGCCAACTACATTATTTGTTCAATGCTTATAAACATTCAGACAAGTGCTATAGTGCGAGTCTTATTGCTGCCTTGTAAAACGTCATTTAAAGATACATTCTTATCATAAAAAAGACCCAACGTGCTTCTTCAATTTAACCACTCCGCTTATACTATATGATTCATATCATAGTCAATTTCTTCATCCTTCTATAGTATATATTCTAAATACCTAAAACTCTCACTCAGTGAATCTCTTAGTCTATTAGTTTTACACTAGGTTTCAATGCCATTCTTTTGTTGCTAAAATTAAATTTTATATAATCTGTCTTCTTTCAATTCAATTTGAATCTCTTTTTTTCTAGCACTACAGTATTTAACTTAACATTGACTCCCTCACTAATCTCATCCACTAATATAATATCATTTGCAAATAACATGCTCCAAGGAACTCTATTTTGAATATGTCGAGTGACCTTATCTATAACTAAAGCAAATAAGTATGGACTTCTTGCAGATATTCGGTGTAAACCCATTTTAAAGGAAAACCTTGGGCTTAGTCCTCCTAGAGTCATTACGCTTGTCATCGCGTTATCATACATGTCTTTAATAATTTCTGTGTATGCTATTGTAACATCTTTCTTGTTAGCACACTAAACAAGATCTCTCATGGAACTTTATCGTGTGTCTTTTTTGAGTCAACAAAAACCATATACAAATCCTAATTTTTTTTCTCGATATCTCTCTATTAATCTGTTCAAGAGATGAATAGTCTTCATCGTTAACGACATTGATCTAAATTAATTTCCAAATACGTGCAGTGTTTTCTCACTCGCTCCATAGCTTCTGATTAACTTAATTATTCTGTAATTTGCAAAATTAGTAGATCTCATTTGTTTTTTTATAGATGTACTAAAGTTTTTTAACTCCACTGAACATACATCTTTTTGGTATTTACAATCTTGTTAAAATGTTTTTATGGCAGTGCTCCTAGGACAAAAGGAATTTATCGTAGGGCTAATGTGGTTTCTTATCTTAAGAGAAAAAAATTAGTTCTAAAATTTTGTCCAAAGTTGGAACTTACAGGCTTATTTTCAGCCATTCCAACTGAAATATAGAGGAAAAAGCGGTAGGCCATTAAGAATTAACGCAAAGAGCAAAAATCGCTTTACCCTTATTTTCTTTTCCCATATAGTCTTATATATAGGCATTAGCATTGCTTCATTCAAATCAGTGGAATCAGAAGAAGAATAATAAAACCAACAAAAAAATGGCAAAGGCCGGAGCTTTCTTCTCAGTTTTTTGTATCATAGCCTTTGCTACCATTGTTCACTCTACTGAAGATGAATTCCATGTCAATGGCTATGTTTACTGTGATCCTTGCCGCGTTGAGTTCGAGATCGCTGGCCTCTCCAAACGCATTGAAGGTAACATATAATAACCTCGCCTCATTATTAGGAATTCAAGCTGGTCCAGTGGTAAATTACTGCCATACTCTTTGGTGAAAACCAAAGTTCGAAGCTTCTCTCTCTTCTGTGTGCGTGTGGTAAATGTGTTTTAAAAAAACAAAAAAAAACGACATCAAACATTATTAAACCCAACGTCCTCACGACATTATGAAAATAATGTTACCTCAGTTCTTCAAAAACGAGATTTGATGAATGACATCAGTCACATTGACAATTTTCTAAATACTTCTATCTTACCCTCTTTCAGTGTGTGCGTGGTAAAAAAAAAAAAAAAAGTTAAGAAAAAACCTCACCTCATTATCATGTAAAATAGCGTTTTGTAACCTCAAAACACTTGAACCAAACTCTCTATCCATTAGGATGGAGGTATTGTTTATCTGCCTCTTATCCTCCCCAGATCCTAACGATAGCTTTTATTTTTGTTGGGATATACTGGGTATGATTGTTGTTGTTGTTGCTGTTGTGATTCATAGCGGATATCTCCCCATTCCATTAGGATGGATGTATTGTTTATCTTTCTCTTACCCTCCCTCGACCCTAGCGATAGTTTTTATTGTTGTTGAGATATAATGGGTATGATTGTTGTTGTTGCTGTTGTCATTCCTAGAGGATATCTTTCCATTTATAATGGAGTCAATGACACACTCTTCCTATGTGATGGAATAAAGCAAAACGTCTCACTAAATTAGCTGCGTTTCTTATATTGTGATTTGTGAAGTAGCAGCTAATCGACACAGCTTGATGTAATTTTTATTATGGTTCATTGGGAAACAACATCTGTGTGTTTCTAACACATGGATATGGTTGCGCACATCCGACTCTTCTTACTCTGCTATAGACGAAAGCTTTTAAGGCAGTGGAGTAACGTTGTTGTTGTTGATTCCTAGAGAATACCTTAGTTCTTCAAAAACAAGATTTACATTCCTAGGGTATAATGCTAATGATAGTATGCATTATCTATACTACTTTATTCTCACATTAGTCACATCAACAATTTTATAAGTACTTCTATACAACCACCTAATTATAAAATCCTTCGGTTTAGCAGACAAATTTATTTCTCATTACAACGCACAAAGTATGAGGTAAGTCTACGTACATCACATTACGAAGCGATCCAGTCAGTCTTTTTTCATACCTTGAGCAAACGCAGTAACCTAGTGTAGTGAAAACGTTGTTTTATTCATTTCTCATTACATGTCCAATTGATCGTTAATGTGCACAGGTGCAACGGTGAGACTGGAATGCAGAAATGTGACAACTGAAACTGTGACCTACACCGTGGAGGGCACCACCGACAAAGAAGGACAATACACCTTGACGGCGGAAGGGGATCACGGAGAAGAAATCTGCGAGGTGGTGCCGGTGAAGAGTGGAAGAGATGATTGCCGGACAGTATTAGGTGGGTCAAACTCAGAGAAGGCAATTGTTATCCTAACTAAGAAGAATGGAATGGTTGGAACTGAGCGATACGCTAACCCTCTTGGATTCTCCACTGCCTCAGCCATTGATGGATGCAAGGAGGCTCTTGATAAGCTCGCACTTGGACCCCTTGAGGAGGAGGAAGCTACAATTTAATATATATAGTCAGCTCTTAGATTATATATGATCTATACAAAGAACATTAAACGTGATCGGGCGAGAGTAATACTATACAGAGAACAATATGGGTTGGCTTTTGAGTTTTTATGTTCCTAGGAACAGTAACTCTTAATTGTATCTTTTTGTCCCGTCCAACGTTTTTCCATTTCTTTGGACGCTTATATATATATATAACAACTCTTCTTCTGATTCATAAGTATGGTGATCTTTTGAGAATTCACTCAAACAATTTCGAATAGATGAATTCAAGTGCATAATCAGAAGAACAGTTAAAGAACAAACGTAACAATTGAAAGAGAGAGAAAAGCCGTTACTGGTTGAAACCGAATGTGTTTAGCTTTAATGGTTCAATCTTTAAAGCAAAAGAATGAAGAAAATATGAAAATTCCATGATTAGAAGAAATTTAGAAGTAGTAGATTGGATTAAAATGGCGTTGTTGGTGCACTAAGTTTCCGCATTTGTGCAGGATTCGGGAATGGCCGAATCGCTATACGATCTGATGTACGCAGCTTTACTTTACCCTTTGTGTAAGAGGCTATTTCTATAACTCGAATCCGTGACATTCAAATCACAAAACAACAATTTTATCAGTTGCTACAAAGCCAGTAGATTGGAATTAACCCAGAGCTAATTCTGTTGGAGAAAAGTTAGTTGTGGGAGTCGGAAAATTTTGGATGGCAAGAGGATTTTTGTCAAACACCATACTTTGGGCTTAATTACGATTAGTATTCGTTAATCAAAAACGAAAACTAAAAATTCCTAAATTATCTATGTAACGCGTAGATGAATTTAGGTTGTTGAATCACTCGATTCTGATACCGGGTGAATGGAAAATTAACGCTCAAAGTTGGAGTAACAATGGAAGTTATTTGGCGGTTTCTTCCACTACCAATAACTACTCGGTGGTTATTGCAGTAGTGGGGCAGTTTCTTCCACTACCAATAACTACTCGGTGGTTATTGCAGTAGTGGGGCGGTTTCTTCCAATCTAACGGTACAGATCAAAACTGATTGATCTAACGGTACGCATCCAATCATCTGATAACTTCCAGTAACTTCTTCCTCTCTATAAATTCCTTTCATGTTGAAACGTTTTAGATAGAGATTTCGAAAATCTAAAGGCGTACGCAGCTTCTTCTTCTTCTACTTCTGTTTTTCATAAAACGTTTTCTTGCATTCATTGCGTTCGAGAAATCAGAGCACCTTACAGGTTCGTCGAGTTCTTACGTTGCAGTGTCGTTCGTATGAACAGAAGCCGTTGTATCCTGGGAGACGTTTGCTACTACCGGTTGGGCACAGAATACCGGAGCAATTTGTCTTAAGGACAGAGTCCTAGACTCGCCTCGGTTTGCATTTTCTTTATGCGTTGTTGAACAACATGTTTATGCATTTTGAATAAATTGTTCACTCCTTTTATGTTGAAACATTACTGTTTCAACCATATTCTTAATTGCCATGCTCAGTGCTTCACTAATTAAATGATTATTGGGATATATACATCCATTGGAAATTAAAAGAGGTTACTTGCAATCCATTTCTTCATTACAGTATACGTATATATGCTCGAGTGCATTCGGATATATATTTATATATATATATATATATATATATATATATATATATATATTTATATTTATATATATATATTTATTTATCAAACTTACCTATCGCATATCTGTATGTGTAAATAAACAAAGGCCTGGTTTAATTCATGCTTACATGTTGGTTTACATTGTTTCATTATACCGCATATCATTTTTGTACATATTGATAATATTGTTAATTATTAATTTCGGATCTAACAATCTTAAGACAAACTGTTGTGCAGCTTTCAAGTATATCTTTCTGTACTGTTTAAATAGAATTCTGCTTTTGTTTAATGTCTGTATGAGAAAACAGAACTAGTTTCTGTTTCGTTTATGTACGTGTCAACAGAATTTGTTTCTGTTTTGTTGCGAAAGTTGACGGTTCGACACGAACAGTGTAACATGTTTTGTTTCTGTATTTCCACAGAAATCTGAAATTGTTCTGATCTATCTGTTTTGATGCACCTTACAGTGATGGAAAGTGAAGGGTCAAACTCTTTCAATGGCGAGTACCTTGGTCCGTCCGAGGAAGTGAATTCTGCTGTTCCATATGTTAGACAAGCTGAGAAACCTGAAAGGTTCGAAGGAAGCTATTCCCATTTCATAAGTTGGCAACAGAAAATGCTGGTTTTCCTAACCACGTTAGGCCTGGCCGAGTGTCTGACCGAGAATCCTCCGGTGGGTGTACCGGTCGAGGACCTGAACCTAAATATGCTGGATAGCTGGCTTGATAAAGCTTGGGATTATAAGGACTTCCTTTGTTTGAATTATATATTGAGTTGCCTTGAATTTCCTCTGTATAGGCGTTATCACACCTTTACAACTGCGAAATCATTGTGGCAAGCCTTAGATAAGAAATTCCGCCCAGAGGATTTCAACAGGAAGAAATTTACTATTTGTAAATTTTTTGATTACAGGATGTCGGAGTCTCGGTCTGTTATGGTACAGATGGAAGATATTCAGAGGTTGATGTATGGAATGGAGGAAGAGGGTGTTTTCCTTAGTGAGTCATTCACTGTAGTTGCTATAATTGATAAGCTGCCTCCTTCGTGGAGGGAGTTCAGTAGCAAGCTCAAATATGAGCAGAAGAATATGTCAATGGGAGATTTGTTCTTCCGATTGCGCATCGAAGAGGACAAACGCGGATTTAACTAAAGAGCTGTGAACATTTTGCAACCGTTGTATTCATGAAGGGAAACTGGTGCAAGAAATAGTTAATGAGAATGTTTCTATTTTCTGTTTGAGTCTTCTTGTTATGGCATTTACGTTCGGGTTATGTTATTTATAGGTCATTGTAAAAAAATGATCCATCTCGATCTATTTCCTAAACTAAGTTCATTAATGGAAAATGCCCAGTTTGTGTTAAAGCGAAAATGGTCATGTTACCATTTTCTTTAATCGGAAGAAACACTGAAGTTAATTCACACAGATAATTGTGATTTAAAGTTTGTGCAAAACAATAAGTGATAAAAAGTACTTCGTGACTTTTGTTGACGATTGCACTCGATACTGCTATGTTTATTTGCTAAGCAGCAAAGACAAAGCCGTTGATGCTTTAAGGATTATAAGAATGAAGTTGAAAATCAACTTAGCAAACGAATTAAGATATGATGCACCGTTTAAGGAATTCTGTTCAGAAGATGGCACTATTCATCAAATGATTGCGTCATACTCTCTTCAATCAAATGGTATTGCAGAACACAAGAACCGAATTCTGAAAGAGATGACGAATGCCACGTTGATAAGTTCGGGTTTATCTCAGAACTTGTGGGGGGAAGCGATTCTCTCCAGAATTCCATCTATACGGATATATAAAACCCTTTATGAATTTTGGAAGGGCTATGAGCCTAGTTACAAATACTTGAAAGTGTGGGGTGTCTGGCTAAGGTCAAAGTACCAAAACCAAGACAAGTCTGAATAGGGCTGAAAGATTATTGATTGCATATCGATTCTTGGTGCACAAGTCTGACATCCCTGACATACATGAAAATGTTGTCATGGAGTCAAGAAATGCAGTGTTTTTTTTGAAGACGTCTTTCCAAAGAAAGATAGAAATAATAAAGAAGCCAATACGAGTAAGCGAACTCGGGATACAACGACTCAAGAAATTGACGAACCCCGTCAAAGCAAACGAGCCAAAATACCAACATCATTTGGACCAGATTTTCTAACCTACATGGTAGAGAATGAGCCAAGGACCTTTTCAGAGGCAATGTCAACACCAGAAGCTTCATTCTGGAAAGAGGCAATCAACAGTGAGATAGAATCTATTCTTCAAAATCATACTTGGGAGCTGGTCAATCTTCCACCAGGAAGTAAACCACTTGGATGCAAGTGGATTTTCAAGAAGAAGTTAAAAGAAGATGGATCTATCGACAAATATAAAGCGCGTTTGGTAGCCAAAGGTTATCGGCAAAAAGAAGGGTTTGATTTCTTTGACACTTACTCACCAGTGACAAGGATTACATCAATCAGAGTGCTAGTCGCGATTGCATCAGTCTATAACTTAGAAATCCATCAGGTGGATGTTAAAACGGCTTTTCTAAACGGTGATTTGGAGGAGGAGATATACATGGAACAACCAGAAGGGTTTGTTGTGCCAGGACAAGAGAAGAAAGTTTGTAAACTTGTTAAGTCTTTGTACGGACTTAAACAAGCACCAAAACAATGGCACTTGAAGTTTGATCAAGTAATGATGACAAACGGCTTCAGGATCAACGAGTGTGACAAGTGTGTTTACATCAAAAACACACTTAATGCCTATGTGATAGTATGTCTCTATGTAGATGACATGTTAATCATGGGCAGTACTCGTGACATCATCTTGAATACCAAGAAGATGTTAACACAGAATTTTGACATGAAGGATATGGGGGTTGCCAATGTTATCCTAGGAATCAAGATTTCTAGGGTAACTGAAGGATTGATCATGTCACAAAGTCATTATATTGAGTCCGTTCTCAAACGATTCAATATGTTTGATGCAAAACCAGTAAAAACCCCACTTGACTTAAGTATGCACTTAAGGAAGAACCGAGGTGAACCAGTAGCTCAATTGAAGTACTCACAAGTGATTGGAAGTCTAAAGTACATAACGAACTGTACAAGACCAGACTTAGCTTGTTCAGTAAACAAATTAAGCAGGTTTACCAGTAATCCAAGTGAAGATCATTGGAAAGCTCTAAATAGAGTAATGAGGTATCTCAAGTACACAATGAATCTTGGATTACACTATACAAGATATCCAGCAGTATTGGAAGGATACTGTGACGCAAACTGGATATCAGATTGTAAAGATTCTAAATCCACCAGTGGATACTTATTCACTGTAGGTGGTGGTGATGTGTCATGGAAGTCTACAAAGCAAACGTGCATAGCTCGGTCAACTATGGAAGCTGAGTTTATAGCACTCGATAAAGCTGGGGAAGAAGCTGAATGGCTTCGAAATTTCCTAGAAGACATTCCATGCTGGCCTAAGCCAATCGCTCCTATAAGCATACACTGTGACAGTCAGTCAGCTATAGGATGAGCTCAAAGCAGCATCTATAATGGTAAGTTACGACACATACGTCGGAGACATAATACCATTAAGCAGTTGATCTCTAATAGCGTGATTTCCATTGATTACATAAAATCAAAGGAGAATCTTGCGGATCCGCTTACAAAAGCTTTGCCTAGAGATCAAATGTCAAAATTGACAAACGGAATGGGACTTAAGCCTACAAAGCATGAATCTTTGTAACGGTAACCCAACCTTGTTGACTGGAGATCCCAGAATCTAGGTTCAATGGGAAAACTAAGTTATAAGGATTCAGTTAGCACTTACTCAATCCGTTAAGTAAAAGTGCTGTCTGCAGAGAAATGAGGGTAAGCTGATGCTTTTAATGATGTCCTATATCTTGATAAATCAAGTGGGGTATGGCAGAATACTCTTGATAGGAATCACCTATGTAAGTGTGAAGTGGGGCCGCTTCTATGAGAATTCAGAGAGGCAAGAATTCTCTAATTCACTTTCTGAAACCAGGTTGTTCATGGCCAAAATGAACACAACCATGAGAACCAAAAAGGGGTGTTAGAGGAAATGTTGTGTGAGTATCATTGTCTAGGTTCACACTAAAGGCTGATAGTTCAAGACATTAGTTCACTACCCAGCCGAGTGGATCCGATGGTACATCACTAAGAAAGGTTCAAAGCCAGAAGCTACCTCTTCTGAGGCAACATATCCTTATCTGATTTCTCGATAGAGTCTGCATTCACATTTGCATTAATTTCCATTCATGTGGGGGATTGTTGGAGAAAAGTTAGTTGTGGGAGTCGGAAAATTTTGGATGGCAAGAGGATTTTTGTCAAACACCATACTTTGGGCTTAATTACGATTAGTATTCGTTAATCAAAAACGAAAACTAAAAATTCCTAAATTATCTATGTAACGCGTAGATGAATTTAGGTTGTTGAATCACTCGATTCTGATACCGGGTGAATGAAAAATTAACGCTCAAAGTTGGAGTAACATTGGAAGTTATTTGGCGGTTTCTTCCACTACCAATAACTACTCGGTGGTTATTGCAGTAGTGGGACAGTTTCTTTCACTACCAATAACTACTCGGTGGTTATTGCAGTAGTGGGGCGGTTTCTTCCAATCTAACGGTACAGATCAAAACTGATTGATCTAACGGTACGCATCCAATCATCTGATAACTTCCAGTAACTTCTTCCTCTCTATAAATTCCTTTCATGTTGAAACGTTTTAGATAGAGATTTCGAAAATCTAAAGGCGTACGCAGCTTTTTCTTCTACTACTTCTGTTTTTCATAAAACGTTTTCTTGCATTCATTGCGTTCGAGAAATCAGAGCACCTTACAGGTTCGTCGAGTTCTTACGTTGCAGTGCCGTTCGTATGAACAGAAGCCGTTGTATCCTGGGAGACGTTTGCTACTACCGGTTGGGCACAGAATACCGGAGCAATTTGTCTTAAGGACAGAGTCCTAGACTCGCCTCGGTTTGCATTTTCTTTATGCGTTGTTGAACAGCATGTTTATGCATTTTGAATAAATTGTTCACTCCTTTTATGTTGAAACATTACTGTTTCAACCATATTCTTAATTGCCATGCTCAGTGCTTCACTAATTAAATGATTATTGGGATATATACATCCATTGGAAATTAAAAGAGGTTACTTGCAATCCATTTCTTCATTACAGTATACGTACATATGCTCGAGTGCATTCGGATATATATTTATATATATACATATATATATATATATATATATATATATATATATATATATATATATATATATATTTATATATATATATTTATTTATCAAACTTACCTATCGCATATCTGTATGTGTAAATAAACAAAGGCCTGGTTTAATTCATGCTTACACGTTGGTTTACATTGTTTCATTATACCGCATATCATTTTTGTACATATTGATAATATTGTTAATTATTAATTTCGGATCTAACAAATTCTTCTATCTCTGGATCTACAAAGCTAGATTCAATTTTAACCCCAAAAAAAAACAAAGACAAAAAAATTTCATTCGCAATGATCTGATCTGACTCTCAGACATAGTCCATTGGTCGATATTCCTATGCATGCTTTTCTGCCTTGGATGATTGTTTCGCTCTTTTCGACTTCCTTAACTAGTCACTTTTAACTTTATCAACCATTCCTTTGCCTTCCAAAACTTATTTTCAATTATATAAATCCAAGTAAAATCATCATTTCAATATCAAGATAAAGCAACTACAAAATCACTTTCAAATACCAAAATGTGCAATTACTAACCGAACAACGTAAAATTCTATCAGATCACCTGAATAGGAGCGAAAAGTATGTCTAAAATTGCGGTTCAGATCTGAGGAGTCTAAATGTGAATCAAAATATGAGGTCTTTATTCACGCGTCGCCACGTGTACAAAAGCAGTTTTTTAAAGAGGGGGTGTTGTTCCACGCAAGAATTCGCACCATTTGGAGAGCATCTAAGAATCATCATCATCATCCGGACCCAGTATATCCCAACGACAGCAAAAGCTATCGTTAGGGTCTGGGGAGGGTAAGTGGTAGGCAGACAATACCTCTATCACAAGAGATAGAGAGTCTGCTTCCAATGATACCCCCGGCTCTATATATACCTGCATAAATGATCACGTGTATATGTACATCTAATGTAAAACAACGATATAACATACGCAACCAAGTGGAGAGTCAACCTAAAGCGTAGATAGTGTTTACGCCTATCTATGTCCCTAAATATACTCCAAAATTTCTCTATATATGACTTATACCTCGTTAACCTTAATCTTATGTCTCCATGAACTCCTATCCTAGACCATGTCCTCAGAGAGGTACAAATCTAGTAGGTCGTGACTTATCTGCTCATCTCAAGTCAGTTTGGGCCTGCCTTTACTCATGTTCCCCTCTACAATGAGGCTTTCAATTGCTCTGACCGACGCCGTTGTCTGTCTCCGTTTGACATGCCCAAACCATCTCATTCTGCCCTCCCTTATCTTATCTGGCATACTAGTCACGCTTAACCTTTCTCGAAACACCTCGTTTCTGATCCGATCTAGCCTTGTATGACCACACATCCATCTTAACATCTTCATCTCTGCCACTTCTATCTTCTGTAATTGTGACTTCTTGATGGCCCAGCAGTCTGTCCCATATAGCATTTCCGGTCGCACTGCCACCCTATAAAATTTTCCTTTTAATTTAGTTGGGAAATTTTAGTCTTCTTTTTATCTGCTGCCTTGACACTAGTGGATTTAGTTACGGTCTGGAACACAGCCGGTGGACCCTTATCTGGTAGATTTTGAATGCCAGCCAAGATCACAGCTTCATCCTTTTCCATAGATCTGTTCCACATCCAGATTAGACCGAACATTAAACCTTGAGCCCTCAATCATAGGCTGCCTACTTCCACCAACTGACTCCTCCAACACTCCTCCTCGCTGTCCAGCACCATTGACAGTTAAAGGGATGTCTGTTTTAGCCTGGGCACGTTGTTTAGGAACTTTTGTGGTTCTCCGTCTTCTACCAGTTGTTGCCACTATCCACGGACCAAAAGGTTCACTCCTTGCCTCACTAGTATCCCTACAGTTGGACCTAGAGTAAGGTTGTCCAGAAACACCGCCTTCACTACCACATTCCTCACTTGAATGGCATTAGAGATCACACTTGAAGCATATCAAAGAAAGCCCCTCATACTCCACATCAAAGAAGGTCCCATTAATACTTACCTAGGATGCTAACGGTTTTTCCAAATGAAGCTCCACACAAGCACGCGTATAACGCCCCCTCTGGCTATGCATTGTAGTTGTGTCCACCTTGACCGTTGTACCCAGTTTACTACCCAAGCGAAACAGAAAATCCTCACGGAAAAACTCAAGAGGGAGATAAGGAACCCGCCAAAGTCCTGCTGATCTTGTCTTTGTTAGGCAAAAAGAAAGGTTGCCATTTACGTACAGTGATATAGTGTCCTTTCAACATCCAAGGCCCATTATACAGTGCATTCGAATACTGAACAGCAGAATAAAAACAAACAACAAAATACCCATCGTTTAGATCTACAATGTCTAATCTCCCACCGAACACCCACAAATCAGTTGAGCGTTTTTCCAGCAGTCTAAATGAGAAGGTCTTATCGAGTACCTTGACGATTAAAGCCTTGCCCCAGGGTTTCTAAAATTCCTTACATTCCTCGATTGTAACCTCCACCGAGATTCTACCTCGTGCTGCTTCTTCGGGTTCTTCTGTCTGCATGAGTGTTGAATCATAGTGTTCCAGAAAATCTTCAATGGTATCATCCTCTTCGTCATCTCTGCAATAGATTGCCTCAGATTCTGGCCGATGAGGTTGAAGCAGTGTTGCCCAACTACTACCTCGATTTACCCTTTCGTCCATCGATAAAGAGCCTGGTTCACCGGCTGCATGCCATTTATACTTCTTCACACTTCGGAGAAGTTGATCGGACTCCTCCGCCGTAGATCTGACATCTGAGTCATCCATTGAATCATCCATGGGAGGATAGGGAATTGATTACCGCCGTAGATCGGACTCCGCCGCCGTAAATAAAATCGATATAACCCCATTATTACATAGTAGAAGATTGGACAGTTGCATTCCACTCAATTTGACGTTAAACAAAACAATGGATTTTCATTTTTTTTAACTCTTTTTTTACCAACATAGCCTTACATTTTAAATGGTCAATAGATAACAAAAGTAATATAATACAAATGAAATAGTCTAAGTGATAAATGTGATTAATGGACGCCCTCTTTAACATATAATACTCTAATTTGTTTCTCAATATCAAACTTAGATACAGTTTTTCAAAAAAAAAAAGTTGAAAATTCATTTAATGCTTAGACTTCTTTATCATTTGAAACCAAGATTTAGTTTTAATGCACAATGAGAAATGATACTTTAATAATTTAACCTTTTTCTTTGATACATTATGAGACACGAGATAGCCCAAAATAATAACACAAACTTTCATGGATGTTACGGCCAACATAAAGTGTAATATACAACCATATGACCCTGTTGCCTTAGAAGCTCCCGTCTATAACACAGCATATGGAGGTAGGATGTACGTAACTATACTCATATGTTATAAACACACAGAATTTGTTTTTCGATAACTCATAATAAAAATTTCGTCAAATTGTGTCAATAAACTGCTATTTCACAATATAAGAAGCGCACTCAATTTTGTGAGTCATTTTACTTTATTCCATCATATTTCAAAATCAAAAGAAAAATGTGTTCTTAACTCCATTGAAAATGGAAAGGACAAAATGTGATATATGTATCACATAATTGATTATTGTGAAATTTGGTCATCAAATCGTTGTAGGACTATATATAATATATTTACCTTTTAAACTAATTGAAGCAATTTTCTGAAACCCATGGGTTAGCATAAAGGCTTGTTTTCAAGCTTTCAATTTCAAATAGCAATCGCAACAACAACAATAACAACATTACTCCATTACCTCCTGGCAGGATATGAGAGTTCGGATGTACGCAACCATACATATGTATTAAAAACACACAGAGGTTATTTCCCTATTATCCATAATGATGCGTCAAGATATGTTGATCAACTGCCACATGACAAGTCATTTTGTTTTATTCCATCATATTCCAAAGTTAATGAAGATAGTGTAATTACTACATTTCCATTTCAAACAGCAAAAAGGTAAATATGATTAAAAAAACCAAAAAAAAAAGAAAGAAAGAAAGAAAAGAAGGGAATTCCCTTCTGTCCTACAAAGCTGAGGTAAATGTGCAAGACCATAAGAAGTAAACAGAAAGAGCAAAACTCGCTTTACCCCTGTTTCCTTCTATCACATAACCTATATATAGACATTTAATTGCTTTATTCACATAGTGCAATAAAAAGAAGAAGAATAATAAAAAAGGAGAAATAAAAATGGCAAAGGCTGGAATTCTGATACCTGTTGTCTGCATCTTGATCTTTGCCACCATTGCTCATTCCACTGAAGATGAATTTCATGTCAATGGCTACGTTTACTGTGATCCTTGCCGCGTCCAATTTGAACTTCCTGGCCTCGCCAAACGCATGGAAGGTAAATTTTACATCTCATCTCATTATCAATGTCAAATTCACTAGCATTATACCTAATTACATGTCCGATTGATTATTACTATACACAGGAGCAACCGTGAGATTGGAATGCAGAAACGTTACAACTGAAATTGTGACCTACTCAGTAGAAGGCATAACCGGCAAAGACGGAGGATATACCTTGACTGCGCTAGGCGATCACGGTGAAGAAATCTGCGAAGTGGTGCGAGTGAAGAGTGGAAGAGATGATTGCCAGGATGTATTAGGTGGATCAGATTCAGCAGACAAAGCGATTGTAATCTTAACTAAAAAGAGTGGAATGGTTGGCACAGAACGCTATGCTAATCCTCTCGGATTCGCAACCGCATCATCGGTTGATGGTTGCAGGGAGGCTCTTGATAAGATCGAACTTGGTCCCCAGGAGATTGAGGGGCAGAACTAAAATGTTCTTATAGCTTTAGATTATATATGTAATTATATATAGATATTATAATACATGCAAGCTTTTGACCAGATGAATGAAGATGGACGTGTCTTGTATCTTTTACTTCCGACTCGATATTTTCGTGATTAACAAAAAGATTAATGCTGCTGTTCTTGTATGAACTGGATTTTTTCTATATTTTTTTTTGTAAGTCATGTTTTTCTACATCTTTATTGTTGGAAAACTACGTCAAAGTACTTTAAAATGTGCTCCAAACTTATATAAAAACATGTAAGATGTTGTTTGGAGATTGAAAGATGATTTGAACATCTTGAACTTGTAAGGAATCACTTCGATCGATTCATGTGTAAGTTGGATCGAACTAACTGAAAGTTAAAATGAAATTGAGTGTTCTGTTGGACTTGGATCGATCACATCGATCGATCGATGTGACTTAGATCGCTACATCGATCGATCTATGTGATATACATAAAAAGTTGGAGCTCTCTAACCAACATAGATCGATCACATGGATCGATCGACGTTGGATGGATGCAAAGTTGGAGCTCTCTGTCCTACATCGATCGATGTGACAAAAGTCAAGACTTTTCACTTTGAATTGCATCTTTTGATCCAAGAATCATCTCATTTCATACATAAACGTTATGCAACTGACATGAATGTTAATTAAACTGCTGAAATAGGTTTTCAAAGTGGGATTTAAACAACTCAATGCCTATAAATAGTAGGTCTTGCTATCTTAAAATATACACAATAACTTTTGCTAAATTCTGAAAATCTCAAACACTTGTTTTCCTCCAACTTCTCCTTCTTCTTTCTCCATTATCAATCACATCCATAAGCAAGTTCAATCTCTCTCTTAAATCAAAGAAAAGAGAGAAAGTCGTTATATTCTGGGAAGAGACAAAATTGCTTCAAAGACAATGATCATCTAGTCACGTCTCGGCCGAAGGGATGGTGGAGAGGTGGGTGAGCTGAGAGCGAACATCACACTGTCTTTCCCCCTCTCCAAACCATAACGATAGATTTTGCTGTTGTTGGGATATACTAAGTATGGTTGTTCTCGTGGTTTTATATATATATATATATATATATATATATATATATATATATATATATATATGAGTGATAAGCTTGTGATGATTAGTTGTGTAACTACACATTCATTTTAACTAAAAAGTGACCACAAAAGAAAAAAGTTGAACAGAAGAAAAGGAAAACCTAAATCTCATGAAGGATAAGATACCACCCTCAATCAATTCAAATGAGGTTTACATATACAAATATTGTTCGTATAACCGCCTCCAATCGATAATTTGACCTGTTAATACTGGGGGGAAATGCAAGCTAATGACACATGAATTACTAAGAAGAATCAGCTTCTAAGATTTATTATTGCTTCGATAAAAAAAAAAGAAAAAAAAAAGGTATATACCTTGTTGCATACTCAGGAATCAGGATATGATACAACAGAAAAATGCGCTGGTTATATCATCACAAGACGGTGTCCAGAAGGGCAAAAAAAAAACATTGCTTATCGTTCCTCTTATTACACCTCATAGTTCAGTTGGAGAGAGCTTTGAGTGCATAATTAATTCCAAGAAGGCAAAACAACTCTCCAGATATCAAGATCAAGGCATCCGCTTGTTGTGTTGCTGATCATCATCGGTCGTCATCGTTGTCCGTAGGGACGGTTGGGCTCTTAGAACAAATTTCTAGTGCATGAAGCTGTGGCATCTTTTTCTCTGGCTCACACAGTCCTGAAAAACACATAGCTTCATAACATCATTTACGGGTCTTGCTTTGTGCTTTTATTCAACTCTAAGGAAACACGAAACTAATCGTTGTTGTTTACAAGGGTAAATGGTAATATCTGACAACCAACTTCCCTTAACTGATTATTAAGAAAATAAAGCGAAAGCAAGCAAACAGAATACAAAGGTTTCTCCTCTGAAAAAAATTGAGAAGCTCTTTTCCTCCATTGACCTAACGCTCACACCAGATTGTCAGACTGGTCAGAACATCCCATCCAAGATTCCAAATTGCCCATTTTCAGGGAAGATCATGGTAATGCAAGGGAATGCAGGCAGTTAAAGAATACCAATTGCTTTAGCTAACAGTCATCTAGGAGGAGGTGTGGAAAAAAGTACGCTAGCACACCATATTCCTATTATTGCGTCATCTATGCAGCTACATATAGAGACGGGATTTTCACTGGAAGCAAACTCTCTGTCCTTTGAGATGGATGTATTGTTTGACTGCCTCTCACCCTCCCCACACCCTAGCGGTAGCTTTTGATGTCGTCAGGATATACTGTGTATGGTTGTTGTTGCTGAGATCATAATCCAAAATTCCAATTGCCCATTTTCATGGATGATGGAAATGCAAGGGAATGCAGCCGAGGCAGTTAAAGGATACCAATTAATTTTGGCTAACGGTCATCTAGGAGGAGGAGGAAAAAGGTTGGTGGGAACCAAGCTTTCGTCTGAAGTCTGAACAGCCGTAGACCTTTAAGTATGTCTCAAAATGTTGAAATATCAGTTACTCACCACCCCATGAGACAATCAAAGAGCTCATCTCTAGAGATTGAGTACTAACATTAGACCAATAGACAATGATTATGATCTCTTTCACGAGTGGAGCCAAGACAAGAGAGGAGGTTGTCTCCAATCCCATCAATAATAATTGTTTTCAGTTCCCCAAAAGGACAAGTAACTCTGGGGGAAAGTAAATGTTGGTTGCAAATTTTCAAATGATTTTGCTTGAAGGCTTTGTGATGGTACATGGGGATGTGGATGGGTTCAAGAAAACTGGCTGAGAGTTAACACAAGTCTAGGGGGAAGAAGGGAAATAGTGATATATAAGGGGAGGGTGGAAGTAGTATATGAAAGAGTTATTGGCTGACCAAAAGAGTAAGATCGTCACAAGTTTGATTACTTAGAAGGGAAGTTTCATGTTTCTTGATTATCATGGGGTTCAAAATTGGACAAAGTATGAGGAAGGTAAATGTGACCAGCCCTCTTAACCACTACAACTACGCGCACGTCATGATTATCACATCGAATTTCAGATGTAACATAAACCAAAGCTCTGCTGAATATGCCAAAGAAGACTACAGGTTATCGACAGCAAACTGACTCACCTTTTACTGACAAAGATATTCAAAGGATAAACAACAGCTCAAAGCCAGATTAGAATTGCACAGCAGAGTGATCCACTTGAAGATGGTAAATCTGCTCAACCTTATTGACTAACCTGAACACTTCGGGATGTCCCACACAGCTATGGATGAGGAAGTACACTCCGATTGACATAGCAAATGATTGTTCTCATGATCGACATTCATTGCGAGCATCCAAGCACCAATTGTGACGTCCTCATTACTGAACATCCGGAAACTGAAAGTTTCAAACAAAATTCTAAGTACATTGCAAAAAATTGGACTTTACCTAAAACGACGAACTAAAACTATTCGCCATGCACATAACCCCCCCCCCCCCCCACACACACACACACACACCCCAAAGAAACCCCACAAGGAAGGCTATTGGTGGAAGAAACAGCTTCATTTAACATGTCACATTCCCTTAATAATCCATTTTCAAATGGAAAATCACATGAAAGTAGGAGAGAAACTAGTGCGAAACACCCTCCTGAACAGCAGATTAGTCACATAAACTAAACTTGCCTGTTGTTTCTCAGGGCAGCCAAACTGGCAACAACACCAGCGGATAGAGCGTAAAGTGGACCATAAGAATGAAGAAAGTATTCCTTGCCTAATAGATTCCCTAGTGGTTCATACCTGCAAAATGAATATACCATCATATATATATTCAATGAGAGAGCAACAACAATCAAGTCTTATTCCATTGTCAAGGTCAAAAGCTTGCTACTTTCTTATTGGCATTTGAGTTGAGTCGGCATAGTTGACCATAAATTAAGGAAAAGGTGATAGTGTTGTATATAAGAAAAGGGTTGCATGAGGGAGTGAAAGATGGATTCATTAAATCAGAAAAAGGGAAAGGGAAAAAAAACAAAGAAGTCCTCTAATTCTATTTTACCGGACTTTCCTTGCTCTCCTGCCCCTGCTTGTTTAAACAATTAGCCTCACTGCTGTTAAGTTCCTTCATGAAAGATAGAAGCACGGTCTACAGTGTTTTGTACAGGAAAGATACAGGAATCTACCATCTCTAAGCCTACAAGTAAAAGTTGCATAAATTAAAGGAAGTCATCGATCCCATTTTAATGAAAAATTTAGCTGACTAGGACACCATCCACTATCTTGCACCTGCAGGTAACAGGATGTAGACAGAGTTCACTCGCCATTCAAGGCTTATTACTCACAGAATTTGACATACACTTTCTCCATCCAAAAATCCAATTATGCCTAACAGATTAGCGTGACTAGCTTAGTACAAATCAGAGGGAAAATGCCCTGAATTTCACTGCCCAAAAGACCTTTTTTTTCTCCTTTCCACGGTACAAAGTGCCGTATCACCAGCAAAAGGAAGGGGAAAAAAGAAACAAACTCCTGTGCCCTTCCACCACCACAATTTCCTTTTAGAACACTTTTCCCGTCTTATGATCAGGGGCAATAATGTCACATGAATATTTTATGTCATGACTGTGGTAGCACCAAATGTGAAAAATGTCTTTTCAAATGCCCAGAATCTTACTAAAATGATGAACTTATAAAGAAATTGTTTCAAAAGTCATAGTTGGAGAGCTCACTATGAAAAAAGTAATGGCGATAAAAGCAAGAACGTTAATACTGACCATTTAAGCTTTGGATCAGTGAAAACTGGACCTTTCTTCATGCAACCAAGGTACGTTTGGGAATGAGGGCGTTCTTTTGCTAAGAGGAGAGAAAGGCGGTCTGTAAAATAGGATGAAACAAACAAGCATATTAAAGTGGCAAGAGTAATTCAAAAATAAATCTAAAAAATAAAAATTTGGCAACAGAATATATGTGCAGAAATAAATTCTTAGAAGAGAAAGAAAAGAACATCTCCAAACACAATGAGCGAATTTCTCAATCACTAACCTGGTCTCAAGTATATATCATCATCAGCTTTTACATAAAACTCAGAATCATAAAGTGCATAAGCTGCTTTGAAGAAAGCCAATCTGCCAAACATAGCAGCAGAATGTAAATAAAAAGCAATTATAATGCCAGAAGGTGACTGAGGTAACTGTCAGACATGACAAGCAACCACTCACGTTTTGTATGGGAGCTTACTATACTCTTCTTCTATATCTAACATCACGAAGTCGTCATATTCAGCTACCTCCTTCCTAAGTTCTGACATCTTTGATTTATCACTAGTTCTTCCAATCACGAATCTGAATACCAAGCCAGTAGCTTCTTCCAATCTGCAGTTACAGTAGAAGCATAAGATTTCTGCATTTTATGCTATCAGAACTACAAGATCACTTCTCTCTGATCACATGCAAATGAAATAGAGAAACATGTAATTATGATGTCATCTCTACTTGAGGAAACTTTAATTCATCTGCTAATACACACTGCGAGTAATAGTTTGGAACTTTAAGTCCAACCTAGCGCAGGCAAGCACATCTATAGCTATAGTACTAATATATACATAAAAGCTTCAGCAAATAGTCTGGCTTGTCATATCTTCCCAAGTAGAGGTGGCTCTAAGCAAAGAGATAATCTTCTTTCAAAAACACAAGCTTCTTGACAGTTACACAGCAAACAACATGCCATTACCCCCACGTCTAAGATAGGACAAAGCATGGCCTCAAGAGACAAGGCATTGCATCACTTCAAAATACCCCACTATTACAACTAATCCATAAAAGCTTAACTTCCGTGAACTAAACACCCTTTTTTACAAGTGTACTTAGCTGCCCCAATAACAATTGAATATTCATTTCAAAAGGAACATATACTTGAGATGAATAGCCTTTGAGCTAAAAATTGTTTCTTACGTTGAAATCTAGCTATAAAGTAGCAAAAACTGTAATCTATTTCTCTGTAAGTGTGCACAAGGACAATTCAAGATAACCAGAAAAGCCAAAATTTAATCAAGATATCACATTAAGGCAACAAACCCGACCGTAGTTATGCTGTTTATAGGAAAAACATACTGATATCCGTAGTATGAAGATGAATACAGATCCCTTTGCCTATCTCCATGACTAAAGAGAAAAGTACGGCAAAGCAGAACAGTGTCCTACTCAAATAATTCAAATCAAGACATAAATTCGCAAGTAACCACATGCAACATCAAAATTGAAAAGATCATCTCTTTCTATCATTGGCATTACAGACGATCACATTAAATTCAAGAACCTCGTGTAAACATGCCACTTCGCCCTCCCAAAGCTCATTAAATCCCCACAAAAAGGGTAAAAGATAAGGTACAGGAGAAAAGGAAAGAAATAAAGAAAAGAAGACACATGTAATATGACTTCAAATAACAAAATCAGATATAAGCGATTGTAATACCGTTTAAGGCTTTGATGATCCGAGGGAAACCAAGTCTGGCGCAAAGCTCGCCGGCGGCCGGCTGACCCAAACCCGGTGAATATACCCACAAAACCCATAGCTTTATACCGTTTTTTCCCTCCATCTACACTCTCATTATCCCCATTACTACTACTACTACCACTTGTTGATTTTCTATCCCAAGCCACTGAAACCGTTAAGGGCTTACCGTATTTACAATCTTGCACTAAAACTCGCTTCGAAATTGCAACAAAACCCAAAAACAAACCGGCGAGGCCAATCAGAAAACATAGTGTTTTTAGAGTTGATCTTTGCAGATTGGATGATGAAGGGCGTGCAGTAAAGTATTTCGGAGAAGATGGCATAGCTAAGTGGAAGCAAAGCAATGTGTTTCTTGAAGATCTTTAGTTGAATAATTTAGAAAAAAATGTAATCATATAAATGTCAAGAATTCGAAGATTGGGGTTTTGTGGGTTATGTTAATGAACTAAACAAAATCAAGAAAATAAAAGGGGTTGTTGCGGTGGAGCGATTTGGGAACCTCTGGATCAAAATGCTGATGAAAGAACATATGAAGCTTTTGATTTGTTTCAAAGGAAAGTAAATTCAGATTGGATGGAGGCAAATGATTATGAGATTTATAAGGTTGGTCGAAAATCCTTTTCCGAAAGAAAAAGTTCGGTTCTAAATCTCTGTCTTGTTGTGACTTGCGACACGGGGTTGGATCACCACAAGTGGAGACGGCTCAACAGAAAAATATATGAGATTGAGTAAAAGTCGAATTACGTACACCCGAGCATGAACATATCATATTCCAAGATCCAGATGAGAGTTTTGACTTTTCGTATTTACCATTTTTTTTGGTGGAAAATGACTTTTCAGATTTGAAAAGGGGAATTGCCAATTTGTTGAGTTCGTTAACCATAATTCTTAGTATTTTAAATTAAGTGGTAAAGTTATTGTTTTCAGAATTTGAAGTCACGTGTTCGAACCTCCAAAATAACATCTTACACAAACTGTAGGTTAAGATTTTATATATCAGATCGTGAAACAATCTGGTCCTTTTCCAGACCCTGCACAAACACGGGAGCCTAATACACAAAAACACCCTTTTGATTGAGGGCCTTGAAGCAACTGGTAAGTGGCGCTTTGTGTTATTGAGATCACGCGTTCGAGCAGCAGAAATAGCCTCTTGCCCAAAGTGTAACGTAAGGCTACGTACATCAAATCGCGAAGCGGTCTGTCCTCTCCCCGAACTCTCCACAAACACGAGAGCCCAGTGCATCGGGATCGCCTTTAAAAGTTTCATTTTTCTTATGAGTAAAAATAAACGTTCTAATGATGCAAAATGTAACCAAATTAGTTGATAATTTAATATCTACATGACGTGTTCTTTAATCTAAGTTTAACCTACAATTGTAAAAATAGGTTTACAAAAACAATGTAAAGAGACCCGAGTGCTTCTTTCCTTAAAAAAGAAAAAGAACTTTATTATCATTTAATAATAAAATTAGTTAAAGTGATATAACGAGACCAATATAATTAGCAGTGTGAAGCAGTGGAATGGTCAATTAATTTGAAAATGGGACTGACATGGACAGAGAAGTTCTTGATGTACATATCTGTCTATTTACGTCCACACACGTGTATATGTGTGTGTATATGTATGAATGGTCAATTAATCTGAAAAATGGAACTGACATTGATAGAGAAGTTCTTGATGTACATATGTGTCTATCTACGTCCACACACACGTGTGTGTGTATACACACAATTGACATCCCTCAAAGTGAACATGTCTTCTGTCTTTGCCTTGCAAAGCATATATATATATATATATATATATATATATATATATATATATATATATATATATATATATATATATATATAACGAAGGCATAACCTTTATTTTATTGATGATCCCCACTTACGACAGATGATAAACCGCTTTATTACACGATACATATAGACACACACACACAATTGACATACGTCAAAATGAACCTGTCTTCTGCCATTGCTTTGCAATGCATCCGGTTAAAGCTATGACATGATCCTGGAAATCTGTAGGACAGATTTTAGTTTCTATGCTGCATGAGGCTCTGTGGCGGCCGTAATCCGGTGACTGTATATGCATTTCCATGGGAAAAAGATGAGCAGAAAAGAGCAGAGAAAATTGTGTTATGGAATAACACTAAAAGGGTAGTCAGGAGATGAAGTGACACACCAAACACTTTCTGGTTTTTTAAATAAACTAAAAGGGTTCAAATGTTTCTCTTGATTGCTCGTCTAAATCTCTTCTTACCAACTTAGGAGACTGTTGAATTTCTGATTTGTATTCTTTATAATATTTTTTGAAATTAGAGCGATGCATGTCTTTGAAGTCAAGGTATGAGCTTTTGGTCCAAATGTATAGAACAGTTGGGAAGTCTAAAAAGAAAGCAGAAAAACAGAAAGAGAGAAGAAACTTTTTGGGTTTTGCAGGTAAACTATACTTTGACCATGCAGAGTTAAGATTAAACAATTGACTTTCTATAGAGTATTTAGACGAGTCTTTCCTCTTTTAGTAATACTTGTTTATTTAATAGAACTCAGAAAATATAGTTTGCCTGCATTAGATTTTGTAGAAGTTTAGAATGAACTACAAAAAAAAATTATATATGGTTGTAGTCCGCTTCCATCCTATATCTTTTTGGCATGAGAGGCATGGTATCCTACTTACCACTGATTTTTTATACAACAGACTCATCTCTTCCTCTCACGATTGTTTGTTTGTCATCGTGACGGCAAGGGCCAATTGCATGATCTTAGAAATTGTTGGTGGTCGGGGAAAGTGTGGCGGTGTCTTATTCATAAAGACAAGTGGAGGGAGTTTACAAGTGTTTCTTCTCGTGATTGGGTTGACATAAATTTTACGCTTGGATTTGGTTATGGAATTACCCAACTCAAATGGCGATATGTGTTTAGGGAAGTGGTTTATGGGATTTGGCATTGGCACACCAAGATAAAGATAACACTCAAAAGCAATTCTCACCTGTAGGGATCTTTGTGAAAGATGTAATGAATAGAGTTTAAAGTCTCTTGATATCAAATTTTTTTTATATTATTTTATTTACGTAGTGTTTGTATAGTTTCGACTTAATGTATAGTGCGTTTTTATGATTAATGAAAATGATCCATTTGTGGAAAAATTATTGACTCATGCCTTTGGTCCTCCATCTCATTTTGAGGGTTTTGCATAGGCAAACAAAAATGGCGACTAGGTTTCTCAGTCGCTCTCTACTCGCCCATGCTAAACAATCCTTCATCTCATCATTTTTGCGCTCCTTCTCCTCCTCCACTTCTCAATCACTCCCTGCTTCCTCTTTCTCTCTCCTCCGTCTCCGTCCTCTAGTCGCCGTGGCCGCTAACTGTCGCCACGTTGTGTCGGGAATCAGTGTCTGGAGTTTGCCACAAGGAGGACTTCGTCTTCGCTGAACAATTCGAATCCTAACTGGTCTAATCGGCCTCCTAAGGAGACGATTTTGCTTGATGGATGTGACTTTGAGCACTGGCTTGTGGTTATGGAGAAACCTGAGGGGGAGCCTACTAGAGATGAAATCATTGATAGTTATATCAAACCCCTAGCTAAGGTCGTCGGAAGGTTGGTACAATTATATTTTCTTATGTTGATTTTAGTGAAGTCTGTATATCTGAATTGATGTCCTTTTGTGGTGAAATGGATAATATTGGTCGGTATTTAGTTAGAAATTCGTTGTGAATGCATATGCCTAATTGATTATCGTGTTTTCCGGGATTATTTTGTTTGCCGGCCTTCTACGTATGTGTTTTTCTTGATTATGCATTAATGACATCCCAGTTAAACATCTTTGGATATGTCGGCATAAAGCTAATAAATTCATTTGACTGTGTTCATTTTCTAAATGTTATTATTTGTTTTAATGATATGAAACAGTGAGGAAGAGGCTCGAATGAAGATATATTCAGTTTCCACGAGGCACTACTTTGCATTTGGAGCACTTGTATCAGAAGAACTTTCGTACAAGCTGAAAGGTAATGAAATGCTGACGATATATTGTAAAATGGTGACAGTTATAGTTACTAGCACTTGTTTGGAAGTGCAGTAATATGGATTTTAACTTCCTTTCTGATTTTGCACTACTGTTGCAGAGCTGGACAAAGTTCGTTGGGTTCTTCCAGATTCTTATTTAGATGTAAGAAACAAGGATTATGGAGGTAATAGACGATATCATCTTGGCCTTGAAGTCATGGTTTTATATTGTGTTATTAGATTTATACATTTTTTTCTTTCTTTTTTAGTTAATGAATTGGCTTCCTGTCATGCTGGTGGTCTGTTGGAGCAATGGTATGTCTCTAGGTTGATGGATTTTCTGATGCAGCTAAAATTCCTTTCATCAATTTCATCCTGTTTCAAAAGGAGTCCGTTGCTTGAAGCTATTTGATTTCCGTTTCATACAATGATGCACGCGTTGCACCTTGCCCTGTTGGTTAAACTGTTACTTTTGGCTCCTTTTGGTCATACACCTAAAGTTTTATCTGACTTTGTCGCCTCTTAGCTGCAAACATATCAGCTGCTTCAATAAATTGTTTGTTTTCTTCTGATTTGGGGCAGTCCAACGCACAGCTTCCTTTTCCTTATTTCCCAGTCTTCAACTGACTTAATATATTTTTGGTTATCTGGTGGTTTTCCTGAGACAACTGTTCTTGAATGCTGTAGGTGAACCTTTCATTAATGGACAAGCTGTCCCATATGACCCTAAGTACCATGAAGAGTGGGTGAGAAACAATGCTAGAGCAAATGAGAGAAACAGGCGCAATGACCGGCCTCGCAACTTTGACCGATCGAGAAACTATGAGAGGAGAAGAGAAATGCAGATGAATCCGGGACCTCCTAACATGGGTGCTGCACCAAACACAGGAACACCATCTGCTGGTGGTGCTCCTAACATGGGAGGACCACCCAGTATGGATAATGTGCTACCAAATAACATGCCAGGTGCTCCAAATACCGGTGGCTTCCCCCCAAGTAACATGTCCGGTCCTCCTCCAAATAACATGTATGGGCCGCCAAACGCTGGCAACATGCCACCTGATTATGGTCAATCAAACATGAGAGGCATTCCACCTAATAACATGGGAGGTCCACAAAACATGCCACCTAATAATATGGGAGGTCCACCAAACATGCCACCTAATAACATGGGAGGTCCACCAAACATGGGTGGCATGCCACCGAAGAATAACTTTTCCAGGGATCCCAACAACATGACAGGACCTCCTAATATGCAGGGCAACAATATGGGAGGGCAGCAGCCTTACAATGGTGGTGCCCCTCCTGGTAACTTTGGAGGTAGACCATATAATCCAGGTGGACCTGGCAATGCACCGACCTTCCAACATGGGAATGCTCCAGGAAACTATGGGGGAGGGCCTTATCAGTCAACTCCAGGACAACAGCAGAACAATTACACACCCAATTCACCAGGTGGTTATCCATACATAAACCCGAACCCGAACCAGAACATTCCTGGAAGAGAGATCCCATCCTCTTCAAATTCTCTGTAGGCATTGTAGATTTTTGTGATGTTACGTTCCTCTTCTTGTATCACTCTCTTACAGAAATTTCTGTAGCTTACAAGTCAATGCTATTTGAGACGGTTTCAGCGATAGTTTTAGGGATGGCAAACCAGTCATGTTTTGGCCCATATCTTACATGGTAGGTTTTGTGTAGGTTTTGTGTCGTGTATCAGGTATACTCACAAAATCAATTCCGTTGTTTCTTGATGGTTTTCCTATAAAATTTTTGCGACTTGTGTTTGGCACTTGGTTTTTACAAACAACTGAAATGTTTAAAATCTCACCAAGTCTGATTTGTACCAGGGGGTAGAAACACGATGTTCTTGACTTTTATGTTTTATTTCATGAGATGTTTTATATTCCTCCTGGAACAGCCAAAGGGCAAGCAGCAGTTAACTGTAATATTGTCACCTAATAGAAGATGTTGATCAAAAAGCAACTGGTCATTATAATATATCAAATGAACAAGTACAAGTAATGACATTTGTTTCAGAAGTATTTAAAGGTTGTCTGTCTCATTTTTCGAGAAAATGCTTGAGTGGACACAACAACACAGATCCTTGTGTACGAATATGTGCCCTGATTATTTGGCAAAGTATAAGTAATTATGCTCTTTTTGGCTCAGAAGGGGCATAAATGATAGATTACATTTAATACCACTTGTTTTGGTCTAAATCTCCTCACCGGTGGGAGTGTATGATAAAATAACTGCTGACACGTGATAGCAGGAGCTGTAAGGCTAGATGAGGAATGATCAACAAAAAAAAAGGTGAGAAAGCTAAATGAGGTTAGATGACTTTCACGGAACTGATGAGGGAATTCCATTCACTTGTTTCTAAGCAAAACGAATCTTCACTTGCTTGATGGTGCATGTATGCGTTGGTGAGGGTGCCACTTGTTTATAAGCAAAACGGATTCTTCACTTGCCTGATGGTGCATGTATGCGTTGGTGAGGGTGCCACAAGGTGAAAAGTAACGCATAAAAAGAAAATGGAGAACCCATCATTTAGGAACTAAGTAGATTTGAAGTTTTTATCAAGATTTCGGGTTCTCTTGTCCCTCGTTTCTACCACTCTAAAAGTTCACTATTACAACATAAAAGAGCAACGTCATTACACATGATTAGAGGAAACTTAGTCCTTGTTCTATCATGTGATCAACAATAACAGCAACAATACATACCCAGTATGTTCTATCATGTGATCGTTCTCTGTAATAAACATCTTCATATAGAACTGGAGATTCCTTGAGAAACAAATTCGAGTCTCTTGACCTTGGCAAGGTGGATTTGATCTGCAAGAGTGACCTGTTGTAGTGATCTTTCAACGTTCATGAATCGCACGTCCAAGTTCTTCCAAGCTCTTAGATGCTCACTGCTAACTTGGCTGATGAGTGATTTTTTGCTATGTATCTGCAAAGAGCCCATACAGTCAATTGTACACCATTAGAAACGCTAAAATGTCCAATAAATGTCTAGAACTTAAGTACACCTTAAAGAAATCTACTCCAGTTAGCAGGAAGAGTCGATTTGAAACATACATGCTCAAGACCTTGTTTATCATACATGCAAAGGACTTGTTTTTTCAGTGTAAAAGGGCGTTCGGTGCACTAGGCTTCCGCGTTTGCGAGAGGCCAGATCGCTTCGCGATCTGATGTACGCAGCCTTACCCTGCACTTTTTTGTACAAGAGGCTATTTCCATGGCTCGAATCTGTGGCCTCAAGGTCACAAAACAACCACCTTATCGGTTGCTCCAAGGCCCGTCCTCCATTTGACCCTAGTGTAACATCCTAAAATCATCATCACTTAATCGTGTACTAAGTGCGTAATGATAGTTAACTTTCATATAAAGCAATAGGAGGATATTAAAGTAGTACCTTAAACAAGGGTTTAAATTTATCTAAGGTGGTTCATCCTTTCTCAGAAAAAAGCATAAATGGCATGGAGATTGTAAGAGAAATACAGTGACTGCATTTATGCAACTGAATGTATTTTACCTTTGTTAGCCTGGCCTTCAACTTTAACTCTTCAGTGACAGCTAGCTCTTCGCTCTCTTCCTTTGACTTTTTCTTCTCTTTACTTGAATGTTTTGCAGCCTTTGCCTTCTCTTCTCGTTCCTTCTTCTTCTTAGCAAGTCTGTCATTCCTTTCTGATCTCTCTTGTAGAGCCCGTATTTCCTCTTGCAGAGCCATCTCTTTTCTCTGCTTATCGTAGCTATCCCATTCTAGTTTCCCTTGGCCATTGCCACCACTCTTAGCAGCATTAGCAATGCTTTCAGCCCATAGCTGAAAGATTTCCTCCTTGGCACGCTTCCTTTTCAACCGCTGCCTCCATAGTTTCCGAAGGGACAATTGTATTTTTGTCTTGGTATGATTACTACAAGGTAAATTCAAGTTTTTTGTTTAATAGCGCAAGACCTGCCAGCTTAAAAATGCTTTGCACCAAGAGCATGACTAATAAGCAGCAACAAATCTAACAGAAAACTCAGACCAAGAAAAGTATTCCTGGAGAAGGGTGCTTATTGTTCGTGGTAAAATGGCTTTGACGCAGGGAACGGAGAAAAGAACATCAAAGAGCCTAAACAAAGGGCCAAATGCCAAGACAAAATGTCAAGTATTTTATCAATGCTTCTCCATTTTACTGTCAGACTCAAATACCTAGTCATGCATAAAAGTACCTAGAAGAAGATCAAAGCATCTAAATTGGCACCTCCGCTTGTTATAGTTTAATTATGGAAAGGCATTGCAAGTAAAGAAAATGATCTGCCTTGATTTTCTTTCAGAAGTTCACACAGGACCATATAGGGCAGGGATATTATGACATGACTAGTATCCGTATGTATAATTAACTGTGAGCCAACATGAATCTCGCTTGATGACCATAATAACTCATAGCTATGCTGAAAGGTTAGAAGCTTATATTCTCTCTTAAAAGTCAGAAATAGGTTTTCCAGTTTGGTGTTTAGGTTGAAGATATAAAACAGGGAACCAAATCTTATCCTTGTAAAAGGAGAATGGTTAAGCGTGTAATAAATGCAAGGAGGAATACCTGTGAGAGCGTGGGCGCTCAGCCATCTTCTTTCTTACCTAAAAATTCACATAGAAGGACAAGGTTTATGTGGGGAAAAGAAACTATGGCAAAAAAGCTAAACCAGCATCGGGAAAGGGGAAAACAACTTGTTACAAATGACATTGCACAAGAACACCAACTCCTCATCAAGACTTCACATTTTAGAAACTACATAAGACCAAAAAAGACTTGCTCATGGACAAATGATTCTTACATGACTTCACCTTGGGATCATTCAAGGCTTCTCTAGTTCTTTGCCGGATTCTCTGACGTGCCTCTAAATTAAAGACCAACCGACTCAGTCAGCCAATAACTGGGAGTCAAACCATATACGATAAAACTGGTAAAAGAGTTACCTTCACTGTGTGCCCTGCCTTTGTTCCATGGGACTTTCCCCTTATTTGCCAACCCTATCCTTCGCCTTCTTAGGATTTCTGTTTCATTTATGGAGCTAGAATCACTGGCCGAACTAGAATAGCTATCTGTTGAAGTTTCATTAGTCCTCGATGATTCGTTTGATTGGCCAGCACAACATTCTCTTGAATAAGATTCTACTCTACGGTTCTCAGGGCCAACAGCAGCAAGAAAAGCTCTTGGACAATGTCGTCCCACGCATGATCTCACAAGGGCAGCCGAGGTGAAGTGATTTGGAAGAGATAAAGCTGTACTAAACAGGGTCAAACTTGGGTTCCCTTGATAAACCAGAGCTAAACAGTTACTATTGATGCCATTTACAGGCACAAGAGTAGCAGAGAATTTCCTGAAAGAAAAAAAATCCATATGTGGAATGTTAAAGAAAATGAAAATCCTGCAGAATGACTATCATATCCAAAAGAAACTTAGTTTGAATCTGTTACCCATTTATACTCAAAGGAAACACTCACAAACACTCTTGCTTCAAAGAATCTGAGTACAACTATCAATGGGAAAATGAAAATTGCACATAAAACCAAATATTATAAATCAAGAAAGACAATTTCTGACGTAAAACTGTTTTTTCGTCTGCCGTAAAGTTAGAAGTAGATAAATCATACATAATAATGAGAAGAAAAAAATAATAATTTGTCCCTGGAGAGAAACTGGAAAAGGGCAGGAGCAAAATGGAAATCTTTTTTTACTCGAATTTACAAGAAAAATTTGAAGCCAGAAACCCGAAACTCGTTAAAGCTATAATGGGTTAATGCATTCGACCGGCACTATGCAATTAACGGAATGCAGATAAGAATTAGATGAAAATCTTAGCGTCGCCATTCCGAGAAATTACTTGAAGGCTTACAATTGAGGGAAGAACATTGCCTCCAATATCCGCTTCAATATTGAACAGTCAAAACCAATTATTTAGCTGAATTGCAAACATTAGAATGTTCTTGTGGGTGGCCGGAGGCAAATGTCTTTTGTAAAAGTGAAGAGAATAAAATTAATTTAAACGAAATAACTGACAGTAATCGAGTGGCTCGCGTTTCACGTACAACCTCACCATGGCACTAAGCCCATCATGCCGGGGATAGGATTTCTAACCGCCCCCACATAGACATTAACAAAAGACTGTCTTACACGTGAGAGTCAGAGGGGTGACGAGGCTAGATGCAGGTCACACGCATCTAGCATCACCACCCCTGAACTGCTACGCGTCAGACGGTCACAATGAAGTGAGAAAAAAGGGGGTTAGAGGATCCCATTCCATTATGGCGTGTGCTAAGTAGACTCTAGTATCAAATATTTAGATTTAAACTAATGTAAAATTGTTTCAACTTAAAATAGTATTTTATACTTTTGTGTACGGCTTTACGAAACAACATGAATTTGAGATACTGAAATGGGTTGCTCATATAGCTCATTTGTTACTCAGGTTGAGATTTGTTCCAGGAGTTCGATTATAAGGATACGTACAGTGTGGATGTTCCACTGCTGCTACGTCGAAGGCCTAGTTTGTGAGAGGAAACTTTGTGTGAATCACTGAATAAGTCATCACCCAATTTAAGAGTCTGTCTTCTACAATACTTCTTTTGGCTGAGACGGTAGAGACTATCATGACGAAGATATGATATGTTGCTCCACAAGATGGGGTTTATCAATAAAGTGAAAAAAAGATGGTGTAAAGATGTGGTGTTTGCATGCTTTCTATTTTTTTTTTTATTGATCTATTTTATTTATATTTTTAAATTAATATTCTTATTAATGTTCTAAAATATTACTCTCTGATATGTTGATAGTTTTTCCCTCTTGAAATAGTAGATTATATACATTATTGATTTATCTCATCTACTATAGATGGAAATGTACTCGCTTGTTCGACGTATTTTAAAAAAAAAAAAAAAAAACTGCAATCATCCAACTAACTGGAAAACGAAAATTTTCGTTCGTAAGTTGTATCCTACTAATTTTCCCAAAGAAAAGAAGGTCAGAGACTAGTGTGAGGAAGAAGTATGGTCATTCAACGAACCGAACAGTTCGTGAATTATTCAAGTTTGGTTCGTATTCAGTTTATGTTCGTTTGGTAATTGTCTGTAAACGAGCCAAATTCGAAAAGTTGTTTGTGTTTGTTATTAAAACGAGCTAAACTCTTCCTGAATTATTCAACTCGTTTAAACAATAATAGTGTTATTCGAACCGAACTCGAACCAAGTTTAAAATTTGTTTAGATAACCAACCCAAACCAAACAGTTAGTGTAGCTAAACGAATCTGAATTCAAAAACCTAATATTCAATTCAGCTCGGTTCATTAACACCCTGGTAAGAAATCAGGTTTTATTTCAACTAATTTTGTCACCTGGAGTTGCTACCGTTGATATACACCCCCCGAAAATATTGGTTGGAGTGTGTCCATGCAAGTCTCCTCTCTTTTGCTTTTATTTTACTAAGACTGTCATAACGCCCTTAATACTAAATTTTACTTTCAGTGTCATTCCTATTTTGGTCTTATTCACATCTGTTCTTTCCTCAGCATTCGATTTTGGTCTTATTCACATCTGTTCTTTCCTCAGCATTCGTCTTAGGTTGGGACCTCCCTAAAGTTGGTCATGGTAACTCGGCTCGCATGGATCCAGAGGTCAAAACTCTAAAGAGGGTTCCAATTTTTCTCATTTTGCTACACCAAAGCGGCTATTGGCGCTGGAAAAGTCGAGCGAAATTTTTTGGTCTAGATGGTCATAACTCTCCAGGTTAGATACTCTTACCAAATAATGAATGCAAAGCAGAAATGCATGCAATAACACTTCTGGAAGGACAGCAGATTGGAACTGAAACCCGCAAAAAAGAAGATACAGGGAAGACAATCTGTAATTGAAGCCAGCACAGGTCCAGAAGACACATCAAAGAAGAGGTGGTTAAGTAAAAGAAAAATGATGATCACGATCATTATGGTCATCAGGAAACAACCTGTTAGTCTAACACATGAGTATGGCTGCGTACATCTGACCCACTCATACTCCACCATAGACGAAAACCTCTCAGACAATGTGGTAATGTTGTTGTTGATGATCAAGAGCATTGGCTGCGAATGAATTTAGATGGTATTGAACTGCAGCTGCTGCAACGGATGGATATTTCTAGCCAAAGAACCAGGTTCACTTCTGCTGTCAAACTCAAGGAGCTTATATATACATACTACTTCATACTCCCCATCTTCCCCCTTGTAATCCTGATACATGTTGATTTATAATAAGGTACCAGCCAAAATGTGTACATACAACTATTTCACTCCTAAGCATCTACTCCACTGCATTGATACATGCAGTCATACTACCTACCAAGTCAACTACCAAGTCATGCAATGACCGTCTCTTTTTATGTTACTGATGAAACAGCCAGGCCTGTGTTTCTGTGACATAACTTAAGCTCTAACTACCTAAAAACTATACTACTGCTGTACCAATACATGTAACTGACAGTACAAAAATTTAGATAATGACAGGAGATAGAAATAAAACTACTCCCCAGGCAAGAACAAGAGCGTAATCATACTGGCCATGAAGAACAGGACTATAATCACTAAACATCTGCCAGACCTGATCAAACATCAGGTATCCATGTAACAGAGGCACCACCTGAAATATACAGCTTAATCACTAAACATCTCCCAGAACTGACCAAACATCAGGTATCCATTTATAACAGAGGCACCCCCTGAAATATATAGCTTTAACATGTTGAGACGGTACCAAGAATCAGACTCCATACAAGAATCCGTCAAAACTGCCAAAATGGTTTGATTGCCAAGAGCCAAGGTGGCATCTTCAAAATTACCAGAGGTCTGTACAGACCAGCAGGCATATGTGGGAGCAAAATGAATACCATATCCCTGCAAGATGCAGCAACTATTCACTTCATAGGGCCAAAGAAAAAAGAGGGGGAAAAAAGAATATCATCTCATAGTAGCGATCTTGGTAAACGTCTTCCTAGAAAATCTCCAAAACTGAAGGCACGCATCACAACAATTTTGCACCAGAAAAAGGCAAGCAAACCAAATCAGTAAACTAAAATTCATCTAGAATTCAGTCGACTCTTCACAGAATGTCTTCTGAAAAGTAATGAAAACCATACAGGTACTTTAATTCACAAATATCTAAACTTGTTAGGGGAGGAAACATCTACAATTAGGGTTACGTCCAAGAATTCTGTATGGACACGGTTTCGAAAAAGCCTCTGTGAGAAGAGAGGGGGGGGGGGGGAAGGTGCTTAGGGTCCACATAGCAGTGCTGATCTCTCCCATTATTGAGAGTTTGTAGCAATTCCATTTGGAAAAGAAAGAAAAATAAAAAGGGAACCATCCACAAGTATTAAAATGTGGTACATTAAAAATAAAACACAACTTCAAATTATCTGTGCTTACAACCAATTTTAGTATCGCATTATCCTTGCTTGCCCTCCCATATCATGTCTCCTTCCTGTCCAACATACTATTTCTTCCTCCCCCTCCCTTCACTACCACCTGTCAACTGGCCCCTTTCACCCTTCTCCCCCCATCCAAAGAAATAAAAGACCCTCCCGTGCCTATCCTTCTCCTATACTAGATATTATTGTCAACAGTGCAGATAAAAGTGAAACAGGCAGTTTGTTCTAGTCCAAACCTCACAGTAAATATACACACTTGTTTAAGGATACAAACATAAATATACAAATACAGTAAATCAAATGCTAACTTGCTGGCCATGAGTACAAGTAGACATGTTCCGAAAAGACCCGTGAAAACATTCAAATAAACAGTTCCTTTTTCTTCTTCTTCTTCTTGTTTTATTTTATTCATATAGAAAGAAGAGAGAAGAACTGTGAAAGAATTCCATAGTCCGCTCATTATTTACCACCCCATGAGAAAACTACCTTTCTTCTTTATCCCGTTTTGCCTGAATGGACTAAATGTAAGAGAAATACAAGCAAACACATCAATGAAGGACCGCAGCAAACATAGAATCTCCATAGGCAACTGTACGCATGGTGCTACGTCCATGCTGATAGCTATAAATTGGCACCACTCCCTCCTGCCTCACTTTCCCAAAGCCGCAGCCATTAAAACACACGCACACCAAGAAAATAATAACAATAGCTACAACTTTAAAAAAAAAAAAAAAAGCAAACATGTGCTTCTAAAGGCCATCTCCAACTTTGTTCTTATGACATTTGTTTTTAGTCTCCTCTATTCTTGTATGATCATAAATGAACCCAAAAAAGCTAAGCAACCTAGGCGGGAAAATGAGTGAAAACGCCAGCAAAATTTCCATAAATATCATTCCCAAAGGAACAAGAAGAATATTAAGTAGAAGTGTAGCAATAACTCCACCTTACCTCTTGTGACGGTCACGCTGCAGGTGAATGGCCAGCATCCGATTCATCAGAGGAATTGTCACTATCTGAATCTACATGTAAAGACAAAAGGATGGAACTAAGTAGGTAACTAGGACATAGAATACTATAAAAACCATAGGTGAAACATTTCTGAATATGGGGGTCACATCCAAAGGTTTGGACAAAACACAAACACAAGAGCATAAACAGGATAAGGGGCCCAAAAGAGAGGAAGAAAATCACTTACCACTTGATGATGACCCGGAATCACCGCTAGAACTGCTCGAACTACTAGATGAACTATCATTAGTAGGGCCTTCAGCTTGGATTGGTGCAGTACTGACATTCCCACCTACTTTGAAAACAAAACATTCCAGAATAAGACCACAATTGGGAAAGAAAAAAAAAAAGAGGGGGGGGGGGGGGGGGGGCGCTTATAGTTACCACAATCAAGGAGTAATAAAAAATTTCTTTACCTGCTGTGCTTTCTTTTTGTGAATCCAAAGCCACAGACATCGGATCCTGTAATGGTAAGGTAGGAGGAAAAATCATGTCATGATAAATGGTAGCTCTTGAAAATTTTGCAGAATTCTTGAGAAAACAACCACATACAGAAAAAGAAAATGATATTAACTCAGTTTATCATATTTTTGAATATATATACTCAGTCTTTAGTTAAACATCTTGTTTTGTAGATGCATTTACTTAACAGCACTGAACTTGTAAAGAAAATTGAAAATAAATAGGTTCAACAGCTGTGTGGTTGCAACTTTTGCACCTGCCCAAGTGTAAACGTCAAAAGCAGGACAAAACGCCAAGTTAAAAGAATGAGAGAAAACAGAACGTGCAGCAATGCAGCCAAACCAAGTTCATTCTTCAAAAGCATGGCCACATAAACCAAAAACTATACAAATTCGCAAAATCCAGGCAACAATTCAAAGCATGCAACTTAGGTCAAGGCAATCAATAAAATTACCGTTTTGGGAATAGCCTTTACAGCTGCTATCCGAGCTTTTTGAGCAAGTTCAGCCTTTCTCTTGTACTTACTTAAGCTCTTCTTGTAATTGCTCACAAACCTATCAAGCTCCCAAAGTGTTTCTGCATCAACACTATCGATATCAACTTCAATCTCATCACCATGTTGACTAAGAGCACTGCTCCTCTTTTTGATTATTTGAACAATGGCATCAAGCTTTTCAGCAGGTAAGCTCTGGAGCTTTGTGCTAAGCTTCTGCTTTTCGTCATTGGTCATGTCCCGTTTATTTGGATCCTTGGCTTTAGGTTTCTTTGGAGCTGGTGTTCTAGCCACACGAGGAACACTATAACTGGCAGGCCTAACTACAGAATTAGGCGTCACTATTGAGTCAATTCCATCACAAGTCTTCAAGGAAGGCGAGACTTGAGCAGCAGGTATAGTTAGTGGAGCAAGAATGGGTCGAGGCTGATAACCCTGCCCTCTAACAGGAAAGTATACTGCTCTGTTATACATCTTTTTTTGAAAATATCCGTTTTCAATGGAGGCCCATCTATTCTCAAATATTGAAGACAGCTCTTCTGCCATAGTGTGAACATCTTGCCCTTTTGGATTGTAAGTCATGGCATTATAAAAGACAAGTCTAACATCCTCTGCAAACTCCATTGCAGACTTGTAAGAATTTTGAGCCAGTCTTGTCTTAATCGTCCCCAAATCCATTGGGTGTTTAACGATGTCATGATAGTCAGGTATGCCAAGTTTTATGGGGTCCACCGGACTGTTGAATACCCACCCATGCTTGTGCTTCATCAACCTTTCAAGCAAATTGCTACAATTCTTAAACAGTTTATCCCCATCCGGATCAACACCAAAACCTAAAGCAAGTCTATATTCTCCTTCTCTCCGATGTTTTCTACCAGCACCATGTACCTTTGGCTTCTTGTGACTTTCTGGAGGAAGTCTATCTTTCTCCAAATAAAACTCAGAACTCGTATAAAGAGGATTGGCCTTCGGTGTTCTCTTTTCCTTCTCAACAAACTCAGCAAAGTCATGATTATTCTCCACCACTGAAACACTCAAGTGCCTAAATGGACTAGTTTCTGGATGCGCAACTAAGCCCACTGATGAACTCACTCTCGTTGCGAGAGTCTGATCGTAAACATTGACATCATTAACAATACTGCCTAGGCAACCAGCACCATTGGCTATATTCCTTACATCTCTGTAAGCAGCAACTTGAACTTCCTTCTCCTCAAGCTTTATCTTGACCCTCCTAACCTGATCGAGGTCAATTTCTAGCTTCCTCTTGAGCCTCTGTAACTCATCTTGCGAATTTGACTTTGATAAAGCAATAATTAAGCTATCTCCATCCCTATTAATAAGTGGCTTCGACACACCATTTTCAAAAATGTTCCGGGCCACATGATTTACATGTATGTCCAGCACACCGGGGCTTATCACTGGAGTACCAATGGGAGACTTAACTTGGGCAACATTGGGCTGTATGTCTGCTTTACCGTTGGCCAATTGTTTCTGTTCTTCTTTATTATTCGTAGCAAGGGCTTCACAACTGCTAGGCGGAAGCTCTTCCCTTCCACTTGGTTCTATTGCTTCATCACTTCTACGCTCATTCGAATGGTTGGACACCATTAGGCCATCAGGTTGCTCCTCCAGTAAAATCCCCCTATGCCCTTCTCCAGCACTGCGTTCTTGCCCACCACACATGTCAAGCTGTTGTCCAGCTTCAAAATTTTCTTGTTGAGATGACGTATGGATATGTTCTCCAGCTTCGTCCCCAGCACTCTTCGTCCGATCTTCAACTTCTCCTCCACCAGTAGGGAACAGCTCTGTTAAACCATCAGGCAAAGCGTTCCCAGAGACTCCACTTTTCTTATGCACTTTATCGATGTCCATTTTCGAACCCTTGTTCTCCAAATACTCAGCCGGAAGCTGCTCTTCTGTAAAGTTTCGACATTGACCCTCCAAGGCCTCTCCCTGAGCCTCCTGCGCAACATAATCGTCCCGGAAAATATGATTCTTTGCAGGAATGGAACATAAAGAAAGCTTATCGTTTGCAGAAGGAGAGGCGGCACGTAATTTAGGTTTCCGATTCTTCCGAGTATAAACTTTGATAACTTCGCCGCTTTTATGCCTCCCTTCTCCAATAAAATTCCCACTAACATTAACCTCCGCATACTCCGGAGCCATACAAACACACATCTAAACACAAAAAGGCCCGAAATTCCCCCAAAATCAAACCCGAAAAAAACTAAGGGATAACATCAATCCCCCAACAAATTAGGGTTTCCCGCAAACCAATCTACTTCCAAGACCTAATTCTTTCCGCTAAAAAGTGTACTCTGAAAACCCCTAAAGATAACGTCAATTCCCAAACAAGCAGGGTTTCCTGAAAAAAGATCTCGTCATTCAAGCACAGTCACAAAAACCCAAGTTCGAAAACGCAGGAAACCGGACTAGGGCTTAGTTGCGTCTAGATAAAAATAATTCCACAAAGATAATAAATTTCGGGGAAAAAAAATCCTCTGGAAAAAAATAAAATAAGGTGGAAAACAAAAACGAAATCAAGGGTTTTGTTGGGGCGGCTATAAAAGGACTAAAACAGGACGAGGTTGTCCGACGATCCAAAAGCTACTCGTCTTTCTTTCACTGAAGAGGGCTTGGACTGCCCTGGTTCTTATAGTAATCTCACGCGCCTGGGAACCAATCGTCGTGTGATGCTGCTAAAATTTCGGATTTTGTATATATTTTAGATTTGAGGACTTACCCAACACATCGTGTCCAAAAATATTTGAACTCAAATATACTCTGATATAATAAACTGACTACATATCTAACACAATTATACTGCTCCTATCATATCAAACTTACAATATATGCAATCTATAATCCGAGTATATATTAAGCTAAGCACAATCATTCGGGTCTTTTTCTTTGCTATACTGTTATAGCTATACCAAGATAATTTGGCGCCGAAAACTGGTTCGCCACGATGGATTGCTTTCATTATTGTTATATCAAGCCCTTGGAGTCCGGATTCACAAACACATCTTAATGCATAGTAAAATTTAGACAAATCTGAAGCATCTTCATATCCGGAGAAGATAGAGGCGAGAAAAATATAAGGTCTCCAATCATGAACCGCCATGTGTAAAAAAGAGTTTTTTTAAAAAAAAAAGAGCAGCACCCCATCTTTAAAAAAACTGCTTTTTTACACATGGCGATGCGTGATTGGAGACCTCATATTTTGACTCATATTTAGCCTCTCCATATCTGAATCCATGACTCCATTCTAGTATATGAGTTAAAAGATAGGACATTGACATAATAAATGATCTTTATCCGTGGTTGAATTGAAAAAACACATACTACATAATCAAAAGAGGTAATTTACATTTTGCAATGCATCATTTGCCAGTTTTTTTTTTAAAAAAAAATATCCAAACTTAATTTTATTATATGTTTTATCTAAAAACTTCTATGAAATGTCCATAAGAAAATTAAATTAACTGCTTTGACCTGTTATTGCAAATTGTCACCTCCATCTATCTCTTCTTCCATTCCTCCTCCTCTCTCCATCCCTCCAGTGCCGCCCATACCTCTTCCCCTTCCCCGCCTCCCTCATCCATACCTCTCTCTTTTTCTCATCCTCCCTTCTCACTCCTCCCTCTTTCCTACAACCCTCCTCATTCCCTTTCCCCACTGCATACGCCAAACTAAGCCCTATAACTCTTACCCCCGTCACTCTCAACCTCCACTCCCACACCCTCTCAGTCCTGCCACCTTCAGCCTCCTTTGTCCCTCATTGGCTCTTTTCGTTACAAACTTTAATGTTTGTCTTTTAATAAATAAAATCAAATAACTTTAATTGTTGTCATTCAATTAAAGAATGGTTAGATGGGTCTTATAAGGGAAGATGATGATGGCTATGGGAGTTCTGCAGACTGCAATAGTAGTGACCATTTCGATAAAGATGGGTGACGCTTGAGGGTTGCAGGTGGTTGAAGGAAAAGAGCATAAGAATTTTTGGTGTTGGTGGTGTGAAGTGGCGGTGTGTGATAATGAGGATATTTGTGGGGGCTTAGGTGGCGAGAAAGGGGAAGGGGACGGACTGCAGCTTAGGAGGGAGAAGGGAAAAAGAGAAAGAGACAGAGGTAGGGCTGAGGGAGACGGAGGAAGAGGATGGGGGAGGAGCGACGCTGTAGAGATAAAAGGAGGAATAGATAGATGGAGGTGACAACTTGTAATCACATGTCAACAGCAGATAACTTGGTTGTTTGTGAGTATTTAATAGAAATTTTGGATAAACTTATAATAAAATTTGGTTTGGATATTTTATAATAAAAAACTAGTAAACGTTTGTTTGCAAAATGTAATTACCTCGGATCAAAATCAGTTTCAAAGGAATTCAACTTAAGATGTGCTTCCTTTTGCTTTTGTGATGTCGGTGGCATTTTTTTTTGGATTCCAGGTTTTGGAAGGAATTTTATTGTTAAGAATTTTTGTGTGTAAGCGGTTAAAAAGATAAGTGGATGTGACAACTGCTTACAAGCAGAAATGTTTGGAAACATTTGATTCAATTATCGTGCCTCTAGTCATTTCGAGGAGAATAGGGATATGCAGATTCATGAATATGATCATTTGTGTGGAAAAAACTTTGCATTTCATGGTTCATATTTTGTTTTATTGTCAGACCGAAGCATTTGGATTGTATGGTTGAATTGAGTTTGAATCATAAAGAAAAATCAAAAAATTTCTCATAGACTTCACATTTGTGCTTTATAAAGTATACCCAAGTCATGTAGGAAAAATTACCAATAAATACCACAAAGCATTGAAAATCATTATGAGTAGGGAAAGGTGCAGGCTCCCACAAATATGAGTGTATTAAGGAAAACATAAATTGAACTCAAGGCTGAACTTCACGAGAGTCTAATTCACCGGAAATGACTTTTTTTTTACCATAATGCACTTTGAGCCAGACGATTGTGTTAGAACTGTTATTGGTGATTGCATTTCCACGAATCAAGTCATATATTGGTTAAATAAGATTTCAAGGATAGAGCACTAAATAATATATCCAATAAACCTAACACATGCGCCACATACAAAAAGAAAAAGGATGGTATAGATTATAAACTTTCATCCGGAGGAGGCCTGCTGAAGTTCAGCCTGTTATGCAGCCTTGACCTCGGATTATAGAACTGTTGTAGGTGGCCGAGCTCGATCAGACGCCTGATCTCCTGGTCGAGTTGCCTACAGTCTTTTGTATCATGCCTAATATAATAGATGGAATATTCACCTTGCCTTTCATTCCTTCAATCATCATCATAAGTATACAATGTATTTCCTATAATTGCGCTAATCTTATCTCCTATCATTATGATACAATTATGGAGAGAATATTACATGTTTGGTATATGCTATATATGGTACAATTTATGATATACAATGAATGCTAGAATATATGCATTGATGGCAAGATAATATGGTAGCAAAATCGGTGGCCATAATCATGGCATAATCATCGGCCATTACACCCCCGCAGTCGAAACGGAAGGTTCACGAACGTTGAGGCTGGCTCGAAAATCATCAAACAGAATGCGTGGTAAACCTTTTGTGAAGATGTCGGCAAACTGATGGCGAGATGGGACATGATGAACTCGGACTTGCCCTTGGGCGACTTTATCACGTACAAAGTGGATATCCAGTTCAATGTGTTTAGTACGTTGATGTTGAACAGGGTTGCTGGAGAGATAAACAGCACTAATATTGTCACAATAAACGAGTGTGGCTTGAGTAAGAGGACAGCGAAGCTCAAGAAGTAAATTGCGGAGCCAGCAAGATTCAGCGACAACATTTGCTACACCTCGGTATTCGGCCTCGGCACTAGAGCGAGATAATGTTGGTTGCCGCTTAGAAGACCAAGAAATGAGATTGGGACCCAAATATATACAATAGCCAGAAGTAGAGCGGCGCGTGTCAGGACAACCAGCCCAATCCGCATCAGTGTAGCATAAGAGATTAGAGTTGCGAGATGGAGAGAGATGTAAGCCGAAATGAAGTGTACCTTGGAGATAGCGAAGAACTCGCTTGAGCGCGGTCATATGTATGTCATGCGGCGCATGCATATGGAGACAAAGTTGTTGGACCGCGCAGGAGATATCCGGGCGTGTGAAAGTAAGATATTGAAGTGCGCCAGCGAGACTGCGGTAAAGGGTGGGGTCGGCATACAGAACGCCAGCATGGCGGCTGAGTTTGGCAGAGGTGTCGACTGGTGTAGAGATAGGCTTACAATTAGACATGCCCGCGCGTTCAAGAATCTCCATAGTATATTTTTTGTTGATGAAGAAATAGACCAGTAGATTGGCGGATTACCGTGATGCCGAGAAAATAACTCAATGGTCCGAGATCTTTCATGGCGAATTCCGAGGCTAGGAGAGCCATGAGGTGGCGCCTTAATGCATCAGAAGAAGTGGTGAGAATGATGTCATCAACATACAGAAGAAGATAGGCCATGTCATTACCGTGATGATAAATAAAAAGCGAATGATCACAACGACTATGAATAAATCCAATAGAAGAGGCGTAATCCGCAAAGCGTTGATACCAGGCACGGGGAGCTTGTTTTAGGCCATATAGAGACTTTTTGAGTAGACAAACATAGTCAGGATGAGTGGGATCACGGAACCCCATAGGTTGATGCATATAAACAGTCTCTTGAAGGTTGCCATGTAAGAAAGCGTTTTTGACATCGAGTTGATGAATAGGCCAGGACTTGGACAACGCCAAATGTAGAACGGTACGAATAGTGGCGGGTTTTACCACGGGACTGAAAGTATCAGTACAGTCAATGCCTTGTTGTTGAGAGCGTCCATCACCTACAAGACGAGCTTTATGACGCTCAAAAGAACCATCAGAACGAGTTTTATGACGGAAAATCCACATGGAACGTAAGATGTTAACATTAGGTGGACGAGGAACTAAGACCCACGTGTTATTTTTAATAAGTGCATCAAACTCATCATGCATGGCAGCATACCAGTTAGAATCACGAAGTGCTTCGGTTGGGTTTCGAGGAAGGGGTGAAGGGGAGGATGTGACATGAAGATTGAGAGGTCATTTGGGTTTGACAATTCCATGCATGCTATGGGTTGTGATTGTACGGATATGGGTGGGAGCGGTTGATGGGTTGGGGGCGAAGGTGGGTTCGGCGAGGGGGGGGCGAAGTGTTGGGGGCGGTGGGGGCGGGGGCGATGGTAGGGGGTTGGGGTGTAGTAGAGGATTGTGAAGTAGAGGGGAGTAATCATCGTTGAGAAAATTATATGTGGTAGGTGACGTAGGAGAATTCGTAGAGTAGGGAAAGGTGTGTTCGTCAAATATGACATGACGAGAGATGAGAATTTTACCCGTAGATAGTTCATAGCATTTGTACCCCCGGTGATTAGGTGGATAGCCCAGAAAGATGCAAGGAGTGGAGCGCGCATGGAGTTTGTGTATAGTGGTTGAGGGTAGGAGTGGATAGCAGAGACATCCAAATACTCGGAGATGGGAGTAAGAAGGAGTGGTGTTATAGAGAATTTGTGTTGGAGTAAGATTTGATAGGGTTTGGCATGGGAGTATATTAAGGAGGTAGGTGACCATGGAGAGAGCATGATGCCAGAAAGATGGTGGAAGACCAGCATGAATGAGAAGGGTGCGTACAATATTATTTATGGTACGAATAGTACGTTCGGCTTTACCATTTTGAGAGGAAGTATGCGGGCAAGATAGGAGGAGGGTCATCCCATTTTGATTGCAGAAATTATGAAACTGAGTGTTTGTGTATTCACCACCGTTGTCACACTGCAAGCATTTAACAGTGAGTCCAAATTGAGTGTGTATATATTTGTGAAGGGAAATAAAATGAGAGTACACTTCGGATTTTTGTCCCATAGGAAACGTCCATAAGAAGTTAGAATAATTATCAATGAATAAAACATAATATTTGTGACCTGTTGAACTGAGAAAGGGGACGTCCATACATCACTATGTATAATGTCAAATGGCATAGATGTTTTATTCATAGAAGCAGAAAAAGGCAATCGAACATGTTTGCCAAGTACACATGAAGAACAGAGGGGTTTATTACAATTTGAATTTAAACTGATAAGATTGTTGGTGCGTAAAAATTTGAAAACTGAGCGACCAGGATGGCCCAGTCGATTGTGTCATGTATCAGCAGAAACAGACAACAGGGCCGATGGGGAGGGTGGCGGCGATGGAATGAGTGGGTAGAGATCACCAGTGCTATTGCATCTCAGAATTTGGTTGCCCGTATGACGATCCTTCACAGAGAAACCAGAAGCATCAAATTCAATGGAAACATTATTATAAGTGGTAAATCGACGAACAGAAATAAGATTCTTGACTAGTTGAGGAGCATGTAGAATATTGGATAATTGGAGAGGGGGTAGGGGCGGTGGAAGATGTGTATGACCCATGCCAAGAACAGGAATAGAGTGACCACTGCCAACCATAATTGAGTTTGAAGGAGACTTATTAAAATAAGACGAGAGCATCACGGTAATCCGCCAATCTACTGGTCTATTTCTTCATCAACAAAAATATACTATGGAGATTCTTGAACGCGCGGGCATGTCTAATTGTGAGCCTTTGAAGCTGTCAAAGAGTTCCTTTCTTTCCCTTGGCCTCCTAACCGAATTTTAACAGAGCGTCTATCATGTAACAAAGCTCCGCTTTTCTGCTGACGACTAGACCTTTTCCCCGAATGTCTAGCATCAGCCATAAATTCACTCTGACGCCTGGGATGATAATCAGGCCGAGTTGGAGAATACTCCAGGTGTTCTTCTTGCGGGTGAGAGTTATTGGGGTGAAACCTACTGGGTTCCGCCATGGAAGCTTTCCCCTTCATCTCTTTCACCACAGCTTGGAAAACACCAGGATTTTGAGCCACATAACATATGGCTCGCATATGTTCTTCATATGTGAAGGCGGTAGTAGGAGTTGAGGATTCTCCTGATTCTGAGGAACACTGTTCCGTTCGTTGTTGAAAAAGTTGACATCTTCTGGATGTCTTAGGTTGCTTGAACCCCTTCCCATTCTTTTTATCCATCTTTCCCGTAATAAAAGGGTAGGATATATATTAAAAAAGCCTTGAAAAGCTGTTGTAAGGTGTGAAGGCTTGCAAGGCCCTTCTTCTAGCGCCAAATGATGAGACCAAAATTGCTCACCGGATGGATCAAAGATGACCCGAGTTGTGTGCCGTTAATCTTCCGTCCAAATCCTTCAACAGAACCTGAGAAGGAAGAAGAACGTTAGAGGTCCCAGGGCGCTGCCCCGGGAAAACCCTCTGACGCTTAAGTCAGTTATGGATTTTTTGAGTAGGCAATTTATACTGGAATAGAAGGTTTAGACGAAACCTGTCCAAGTTCTCATTGAGTTTATGAGTTTTTATGCTTTGTCCGAGATGAAGTTATGGAAGAATGCTCCAGAGGTTCTCCAAAATTCGGATCCCCTTCCACGTCCGGATAGAGGAGTATTTATACTTGAGATTGTGGAGGTCTGACCCCCCGCCTGATTGATGAGACGGTGATGTGGCTGAGATGGCGGTCCAGTCTATTACAGAGCTCAATGTGGTGGGACTAAAGCCTGAGACCGTAGCTGTTGTGTAGGTCGGCTTGTAATGATGATCTTGTCATGAACCAACCATCGCTTGACATCTGGAAAGTATTTTGCAGAATTGCTTGGTGGGTCCCAGAATACGATAGATAATATCTTCTCTTGCTCTTATCTGATACTGTTTATAGTAGTAAAACCAACACGAGGCCGAGGCCGATGCCGATGCCAATATGAGGCTGAGATAAATAAGTATCCCTTATCTGCCGAGGTCGACTATTGCGTTGCCGAGCCGAGATAAGATAAGTCGAAGTATCATGTAAGACTTGGTTTTAATCCTGAATAAACAAGCGCCGGGCTGATTCAAGCACACGGCCGAGCTGACCAGGATTTATAGTCAAGATTGCCTTAGCTGTTTTAACAAACTCGCTTTAGGTAGGCATGGAATGGCTGAGCAGAAGTGCATTCCTGCCGAGCTGAAGCTGAAGTCCAAGCTTGCTCCCGAGGTGAAAACCTTAGAATATTCTTTGCTAAGAAGGCGAATAATGTGGAGGAGTATAGCCGAAGTGCAGCATGGCCGAGCAGCGATGCGTTTGAGCCGAACTGCAAGGGTTGAATCCTGTATGCACGAGTTCTGCCGTTGACCGTTGTTGACTAACAGATGTTTATTTTTGGCTCATCAGGTATGCTTGGCCATAACCTAGTGAGATGCTACAGTGATAGCGATGAAGCAATCCATCCAGAGTATACGCGTTTGAATCTTGTTAGTAGTTTGAATTTAAATCATTTTATTTGTTTGTTATCTCACCAGAATTTACAGACCAGATAACAAGGATATTATCCTTGAGAATTCAATCTTTAGTTCACGCGTCTGCCCGTAACCGTTCGAACGTTCATACTTGGAGTAAAGAGCTGCCCGTCTCCATGAAACCTCTCAAACGTTCATAATACAATCTAATGCGTGGTAATGTACTTATGGGAAAATAATAATAATTTTATGGCCTCTTGCAAAAGTCAAACAAAAAACGATCCTAACGTTTATCAATCTAATCAAGTGCAAAAATATCAAACTGATCGAATCTTATCTGTTTAACGGAATGTTAGAGTCTTAGTATTCAGCAGAAACAATCATGACTATAATTATCAAACCAAACGTGAATATAATCGTTCATTTAAACACGACCGTAACCACAAAATCAAGTTGACTTAAAAGCAACAGGAACTGTTGGATAAAGTACGTTAAAGTACCTTTCATGTGCTCCAAACTTATATAGAACATATATAAGGTCATTCGGGAGATCGATTTGGGGTGTATAAAGCTGGAATAGTCTCTGTTGGACATTGATCTCTTACTTCGATCGATCTAAGTACATAGATCGATCAACGTTAGAGAATGATGTGAATCTGAGGACTTCAGTCGATCACTTGGATCGTTCGAAGTACATCGATCGATCGAAGTGATCGATCGATGTTCTCTGACAGACTTCGATCGATCACATCGATCGATCAAAGTGACATCGATCGATCGAAGTGATCGATCGATGTGTCCAACGGGCAGAAATTTCTTCAAGAGTTGCAGCTTTTTGATCCAAAATTCATGTCCTTTCGATTATGAACGTTGTTCAACTGTCTGAAGAGGTTAGAAAACTGCTGAAACAAGTTTAAATTGTTGTCTTCTTCTTTCCTAAAGTATATATATATAAGGCTTAAGTATGTTGAAAGAAAATAAGTTCTTCTTTGAAGTTTTTTCTTAAAGTGCAGAAAGTTTCAGCAGTCTTCTTCTTCTTTCTCTACTTTTGACACTTTAATTTTGCAAGTTCATTCTCTTTCTCCTAGAGCAAAGGAACAAGAGAAAGCCGTTAAATCCTAGGAAGCATTCGCTTGTAGTTCACCTTGCTCACTGGTGAGGCGAAATTGCTTTTAAGGACAGTGATTTCCATCACGTCTCGGCGTTTTGTTTGTTTGTCGTCTTTTCAAGAGGTTTGATCTAACAATCTTAGAAGCAATTTACTGCAATGGCATCCAAACAATCTGCTGTTCCTGATATGTCGAAGCTGGAGCCTTTTGACGGAAAGTTCTTCAAAAGATGGTCTGCAAAGGTTCTTTTCTTCCTTGAGATGCTGTCTGTCTCCTACGTTCTGACAAAGGAGAGACCTACTGAAAATGGAGAAGCACTCAAGTTTGATGCAGATAATGTTACGTGTAGAGGACATATTCTACACTTCCTTTCTAATTCGCTGTTTGACATTTATGTCAAATTTCAGTCAGCAAAAGAAATTTGGAAAGCTCTTCAGAACAAATATGGTTCTGAAGATGCTGGGAAAAGGAAGTATGTGGTCAGTGAATTTCTCAAGTTTCAGATGGTTGACCACATATCTATCAATGACCAGATTCATCAGTTTCAGCAACTGGTGGATAATATTGAACAAGAAGGTATCGAGATTGATGAAACCTTCCAAGCTGCTGCTTTGATTGAGAAACTCCCTTCCTCTTGGAACAAGTATAAGAAGAGGGGCAAGCATGACAATGCCAAACTCTCTATGGATAGTGTAATCAAACACATTCGTATAGAGGAAAACAACAGGATTGAAGATGCAAGCGGAGATGAAGGTGGTGTCAAGGCCAACGTCATTGAGCATGTGGCCAAGAAGCCGAGATTTAACTCAAACAAGGCCAAAGGTAAAGCTCAAGTGCAGGGGCGGTTCAAGTCGCAGTCAAAGGGAGCCTGTTGGGTGTGCGGGAAGCAGGGTCACAAGGCATTCTTTTGCAATAAGCGAAAAGGACAATCAAGTGGACAAGCCAACCTTGCTGAAGGACGCTCAGACACCAAGGATGAGACAATCGCTGCAGTTGTCGTCGATGAGGTAAACCTTGTCAGAGGTGCAACAGAATGGGTGGTGGACACTGAAGCCACTAGACACATTGCGATCAGCAGAGATCTATTTCTTGACTATCAAGAGATAGACAGTGGAGACCAAGTCTTTCTAGGGGATGCACGAGCGACCCGAGTTATCGGGAAGGGGAAAGTGCTCCTCAAGTTGACTTCTGGTAAAAGGCTGGAGTTGAGCAATGTGTTACATGTTCCAACTATTCGGAGGAACTTAATTTCTGGAGCACTTCTGAACAAGGCTAATATTAAACTTGTTTTTGATTCTGATAAGCTTGTATTATCTAGGAGTGGGGAGTTTGTTGGGAAAGGCTTTTGTTCAGGTGGTTTATTTGTTCTTGATGCTGTATGTTTAAGTAATAAGAATGTATCTAGTTCTGTGTATATTGTTGATTCTTTTGATTTATGGCATGCTAGACTAGGTCACGTTAATGCCGATGCAATTAGAAGGTTAAAGAACACCAATCTAATTGAATTAAACAATGAAAGTAGTCTAACAAAGTGTCATTATTGTGTCGAAGGGAAACATCATAAGAAACCCTTCAAGTCGGTAAATAGAGCAACCGAGAAACTAGAGTTGATTCATAGTGATCTAGGAGATTTTAAGAATATGATGAGTAAAGGTGGTAAGCGGTACTATATTACTTTCATAGATGATTTTTCCAGGTTTACTAAGGTTTATTTACTTAGCAACAAGGACGAAGCGGAAGGTATGTTTGTTAAGTACAAAAATGAAGTTGAAAACCAACTAGACAAAAAGATCAAAAAGATAAGGTCGGATAGAGGAGGTGAGTATAATACTTTATCTTTACAAAAGTTTTGTGAAGATAATGGTATTATACATGAGTTTACAGCTCCATATACTCCTCAATCCAATGGTGTTGCCGAAAGGAAAAATAGGACACTTAAGGATATGATGAATACAATGCTATTAAGTTCCGGATTGTCTAGCAGTATGTGGGGTGAAGCTATTCTTTCAGCATGTCATATTTTAAATAGAATACCACATAAGAAAACTAGTTTGACTCCGTATGAACTTTGGAAAGGTTATACACCCAACTTGAATTATTTGAAAGTGTGGGGGTGCTTAGCCAAAGTTGGAATTCCTGAGTTCAAAAGGAATAAAATTGGGTCTAAAACTAGAGATTGTGTGTTTGTGGGATATGCTTTGAATAGTGCTGCGTATAGATTTATGACTTTAGATAATGGTGTGATCGTGGAGTCAAAGGACGCAGAATTTTTTGAACATGAGTTTCCGATGAAGAAAGATAAGGAAGCTCGTGTTAGTCTTGATCTTGGTGAGTCTAGTAATAGAACTAGTGATGAAGCTCCTTCTATTCTTAGAAGAAGCAAAAGACAAAAGGTTGAAAAGTCATTTGGAGATGATTTTATTACAGCCTTTATTTTAGAAGAAGATCCTAAGACGTATAGAGAGGCTATGAGTTCCATAGACGTTAAGTTTTGGAAAGAGGCTATTAATAGTGAACTTGAGTCAATTCTTAGTAACAACACTTGGGAACTAGTAGAGTTGCCAAGAGGTTGTAAGCCTATTAGTTGTAAATGGGTGTTTAGGAAGAAACTAAAGGCTGATGGATCTATAGACAAGTTCAAGGCAAGATTAGTTGCCAAAGGATTTACCCAACAAGAGGGTATAGACTATTTCGATACATATTCACCGGTAGCGAGAATAACATCTATTAGAGTGTTAGTGGCTTTAGCTTCCATTAACAAGTTAGTGATACACCAAATGGATGTTAAAACGGCCTTTTTAAATGGTGATCTAGATGAAGAGATTTATATGCATCAACCGGAAGGTATGATTGTTCAAGGTCAAGAACATAAGGTGTGTAGGCTTAAAAAGTCCTTGTATGGCCTCAAACAAGCACCAAAACAATGGCACGAAAAATTTGATAATGCTATGGTTTCCAATGGTTATGTTGTGAATGAAAGTGATCGTTGTATTTATAGCAAAGTTGAAAATTCTGGTTGTGTCATTGTATGTTTATATGTTGATGACATGTTAATTTTTGGGACTAACATGGATGTTGTTAATAGTACTAAATCATTCTTATCTTCCGTCTTTGATATGAAAGACATGGGTAAGGCTGATTTAATACTTGGCTTGAAGTTAGTCGGAAATTGTGGGGGTTTTGCTTTATCTCAATCTCATTATATTGAGAAAATGTTGAAACGGTTTAATTTCTTTGATTTAAGCCCGTAAGTACACCATATGATCCAGCAGTTCACTTAAAGAAGAATAGGAGTGATAGTGTTTCACAAGTTGATTATGCTAGAGTCATTGGTAGTGTTATGTATTTAATGAATTGCACAAGACCTGATATAGCTTATGCAGTTAATAGGCTAGCAAGATATACTCATAATCCAAGTAGTGAACATTGGATGGCTTTAGAGAGGTTAATGAGATATATCAAAGGTACAATGGATCTTTGTCTTATGTTTAACGGTTTTCCGGCAGTTTTAGAAGGTTTCTGTGATGCTAATTGGGTGTCAGATAATGATGGGATTAATTCGACAAATGGCTATGTGTTCACTTTAGGTGGTGGAGCCATTTCTTGGAAATCTTCTAAACAGACATGTATAGCAAAATCAACTATGGAATCAGAATTTATAGCTTTAAAACTTGCAGCAACTGAAGCTGAATGGTTAAGGAATTTATTGCTTGATATTCCTTTGTGGCATAACCCAATGCCTTCTGTTTCTATACGTTGTGATTCTCAGGTGGCGATCGCTCGAGCAAAGAATAAGATCTATAATGGGAAGAGCCGGCATATCAGATTGAGACACAATATTGTGCGAGATTTAATTAGTTCTGGGGTGATTAACTTGGAGTATGTAAGAACCGAGTTAAATCTGGCAGACCCCTTAACTAAAGGACTAAATAAGAGGTTAGTCCAACAAGCATCGAGGGGAATGGGGCTGGTTCCGATGTTGTGAACTTTGTATGACGGCAACCCAACCTTTTATTAGTAGAGATCCTACGAACGAGGTTCAATGTGGTAAAAACAAGTCATACAAAAGTTCTACAAGTGCTATCGTTTTGTCCCTTCCTATGATGTTGTTGAAGATAGTACTTACTGCAAATTGAGGAGGGTGAGATTTCTTAGAATCTCTTAATGAAGTTCATAGCCATGTTGTATGGTGGTGTGCGCAGTACACACTTGATGAACATCACCTATATAAGAGTGGAGTGAGGAAGATAAGATTTAACTAGATTAGAATTATCGGTTGTAATAATCAAGTGAGGAAGTACGGTGTATCAATGTGGCACGCAGAAGCATGGTGAATTAGAATGCGCTAAGTCGATCAATATTTAGGGTGTCATAATAGGATTGGACAACTTGAGTTAAAGACTTATAAGAAACGGTACATAGTTGGATTTTCATTGACATTAAGGGATGACTTAGAAAATTTTACGAAGTATTGGACTATTTTTCAAGCAGTAAACGTTTTCTTATAAGCACGTACATCAAGATATATTATATATTTCAAATGCATTTTAAAGATGTTGCTTCTAAATATTTCAACTACTTTCAATCTTTTTATACGGTATATTACCTTACAAAGTTATATTGCCTTCTGAATTCGTATAGCCACATAATGGAATTTCGACTACCCCTGACAAAACCGATATATTTTAAAATAATGATGTTTTCGAACAACGATATATTTATATATCTTGTATACTTCTCATACTTTTGTTTAGCTATATTTATTTTGCTAAAATAATTTTATTTGAAAACTACCGATTTTGCAAACAGTTTACCCATTGATTTTTTTAAGTAAGGTATCGGCTTGCGATGAACTTATTTAATTTTTTTTGGGTGAAGCAAAAATACTTTCAAATATATACACTTTTTCTGGGAAAAGAGAAGTGCCTTATTTAAGTTGTTTTATGAAACTTTATATTTGCTGACTTTTCAATTGTTGTATTTGCAAAACTAAGCTTAGCTTTCAAAAAAAATATATATTTCGTCCGAAATAAAAAGACATCGCGTTCAAATCGTTTTGTAAAAAAAAATTTTACGATTATTGTGTCGCAATTGATTTAAAGTGGTTTTAAAAGTTATACTCTTGCGAACCAGTTATATCGGTGTTTTATAATGGTCGTTTGAGAAACAGCTTTGTGAAAACAAATATATGAAACTTAGGTTATTGTGTTTACAAAAAAAATTAGAATTTATATTATTTTCAACAGTTAAATCTATATTTCCGAATTATAGTTACGTAAGCTACTTTAAATTTAAGGGGGGGAAAATGTCAATGTACATATTGCATATACTAGGTTGATGAGGATATGTCCGAAAAAAGTAAGGACAGAATCATAGACCTAGTTCGTAAGTATATGAATTGAATTTGAAGACTTGGTCCTATGATAAAGGAAAGTGATGGTTAACGTATTAGAGGACTCGATGGACATTTCAGATGGTCATGTAACTATGGAATAAATACTACACAATGAGTTTAAGAATATAAAACTGTATATTACAAAAAGTCGAATGATACACGTCAAGTGGTATAAGTGGAGGGTTATAATTTGTAATTGCAGAGAATTAAGTAAAGATTATAGTACACCTAAGGACTGATTTTGCAAGGCTACTAATGACCGCAGATATAAGTACGATATCGAATGACGACTGGGATATGAAACCCCCAGTATGGTGACAATACCCTTAAGATTGATTCAAAATCCATAGATAGATTAGATTATGATTTATCAAGCACAAATAAATGGATTACAAACAACTTTGCTAGTATACAAGGAAGGATTTTGAGGGCTTGGTCCTATGTCGAGGAAATGTAATAGTCGACGCAAGAGATACTTAGTTCAATAGATAGAATTACATTAAGTGATTGATTACGTGATACGCAAGTTTCGAGGACGAAACTTATTGTAAGAGGGGAGGTCTGTTACATCCGATGGCTTTTTGGGGAAAAAAAAACTTTTCAAATAACCTCCACCATTAAGTTGCTTTTAATAGCCATTAAATACTAATTATCTACATCATAATTTTCTTATCTCCTATCTACTTGGGAGATGAAACACTCAATTTCTTAATTATATATAAAAAAAATTAAAACCTATTCTTTTTCCTAACTTACAGCCCACCCCTCACCTGCTGCAATAAATTAAACGGTAACCCCCAATTGCCCCATCAACTTCGGCAGCCTTGCTGCCGTCTTTCCAAACCCATCAGCCACCATACTGCTGAAAGAAGAAAAAATAAGGAGCAGCTTTTTCTTTTGTTGTTTTGTACATCCAGCCGATTTTTGTTGTTCCTCCAATCTCCAATTTCTGCCGTTAGAAATTGGAAGCCACCAAATATTCACCCAACAATTGTATTGCATCTTTCATATCTTAAACAATTTACTGCACTCCTTAAAGTTTAGCCTGATATTCTTTACTTCACAAGAAACAGCCGATTTTTCTTATTTCTCCAGCCTTAGTCTGCAGTCAGTTTTAGGGAGAGGATTCAACTCCAAATTCTTCAAACAACGGATATAATCAAGACGAGAGGCAAGTATTCTTATTATATTTGATATCTTTTACAAAGTTATTATATTATTTTTCGTATCAAATCGGATCATGTATGTTTATTTGTGATTGCATAGGTTATTGAACATATATACGTATTTGATGTAATTATGTACCGAAATATTATGTATATGGTTATATGTGCACGGCGGATGTATATATGTATGCGTATGTTAAATTAAATTGTTGTTTTCATGTGGGTGGCCGGTTGGACAGCGACAAATTTTATGATCAATACACAAAAGAATTTATGGTGTTTAATCCATGTAACTCAAATATATATACGTACAGATGATAAAATCTTTAAATTGATTGTTGCTACTGTTATGAAGAATGACCGAGGGAGGGTACAGTGGTCAACTTTACATATTTTTTTTTCTTAAATTACATTTGCCAATTTAAATGGTTGAATATATTAATTATTTATGCTACTGTTGACAATTTAATTAATGTGGTGGTGTGAAGTATGGCCGAATGCCCAGTGGCCAGATTTTGGGTGTACACATACTTATGTAAATGTTACAATATGGTTATGTGATAATTATATGCGGTGTGGTGTGGTGTGCATAAGTGGGAATTGCAAAAGGAAAAAAAAACTGTACCTTTGTTTCTGAGGGGAAAAAGTTAAGCTTTTACTTCCTATTGTAATGATTATATGCATGTGTGTAAAGTGCTAATGTGTGCTGACGTTTTTTTTTTAAAAAAAACATAATTATATTTGAATATAATATGTGAGTATTTAATAATTTCAAATGTGATTTATATATGATATTTTGTATTAAGTATATGAATAGATATAGGTGGGTGGAACTGCCCACTCCTTGTTTGTGCCTAGCGATTGTGCTGGGACTTCTTTTGAAAACTTGGGCAGCGGCCCACTAATTATATTGGAGGGAAATATTATGTATGTGAAAATTTTCTGAATTAATTATTTTAAGTAAGTTAAATTAACCTTTATTATTAGGTATTGATGTTTATACAACAATTGTTTAGATTCAAGCCTAGAAGAGAAGGAAATGAGTACCGCATCAGAGGTAAGTGGTCTACTTGTGCTCGTTATGTTGTCACGCATCAGAGGTAAGTGGTCTATTTGTGCTTGTTATGTTTATCATGCATCAGTGTGTCGTTCGTTGCATACATGTAACTGAATTTTCTCTATATGCGAGTTGAGTTTATTATGTGAGTTATGTGATGGCATATATGAATCAATCACACATGCACATGTAAACTGGGTGTATATATGGTTGTACGATTTCAATGCGTATTGGATATGTATATGGATGTGTGGAGGTAGACATGCAAGTATATATGCACGTGTATGGGCGCGCGTATATATAGGAGCATGTATGCGCCGGATTGTGGATTATGTGTGTGCAGCATTCATGGCACGTGCATTAGCATTACATCCCTTCGGGGCGCTGACTCCACGTTACGGAGCGTGTATGCGCTGACTCCACGTTACGGAGCGTGTGTTCGCTGACTCCACGTTACGGAGCGTGTGTTCGTTGACTCCACGTTACGGAGCGTGTGTTCGTTGACTCCACGTTACGGAGCGTGTGGCCCTATGAGGCGTGTGGTCCTACGGGACGTGTGGCCCTATGAGGCGTGTGGCCCGACGGGGCGTGTGGCCTGACGAGGCGTGTGGTAGGATCACCTCGAGGTTCATGCATTGCACGGTAGAGATATGAGCATCGTGCGTGACATGACTTTTGTTGCGTGTGACACGTAGAGAAGGCATGCATCATGAAGTTACACATTATTATGTGGAGTGACTTACTCTCCGCAGTTTACTTACGCGATTGACATGTATGTTGATTTGTAAATGTTATCTGTAATTGTCTCTGCATGTATGATTTTCATAATGGGTATAGATAGGTTGCTTACTGAGCCCGTTGATTTGGCTCACACCACCACTCACCAGTTTTGCAGGTGGGAAAAGTTGGGTATGCTTATACAGGAGTTAGTATACCGTGAAGATCGAGACGGGAGATTTCGAGACTAAGGATATTCGGACGAGACTTTTGAGGGTTGGTTGAGACAGTTGTTCGATATTCGAGGTTCATGTATTTTCGAGATTAGTGTTCACATACATTTGACTATTGTATTGATTTAGAAATTCTTAGACATAGTATTAATGGTGAAGATTATTTTATCGAGGATTCTTAGTTATGACTTCTGCTGACATCAATTTACATTATTGTGATGACGTGTAATTGAAGTGTATCGACGCTTTGTAGTTCTCTTAGTAGACTACAGCGGGTGCACTGTTCCCAATGTTAGGGTTCGGGAGCGGGGCACTACAGGTGGTATCAGAGCATGGCTCCAGATCCACGACGGAAGCTTAAATTTAGGCTATGATCTTAGAAATTAAGTTACGATTTTTCCCTTAAGTCACGATCTTAGAAATAAGTAACGATTTTTAGTTGCAAGCTATGATTATATGTTGGGCATGTTATTGAAAATAGAACATGACCTTAGTAATTAAGAGATGATCCTACTGTAAGTCACGACTTTAGACATAAGTGACGACCTTGATTAAGACTTGATCTTCAACTTAAGCATTGATTTTAGTCATAATCGCTGATTATATTCTAAGTATGATTTGGAAATAAGAAGTGATCTTAGACATAAGTGGTGATCTGAACATCAGGTGATGATTTGAACATAAGCACTAATCTTAGTCGTAAACTATAAGTATATTCTAAGCATTGAACTTAGAAATAAGTAATGATTGTAGACGTTAGGAATGATGATACCGAGTATCGATTCTAGAGATAAGTTATGGTATTAGACCTAAGTGATGATCGGATGAGTGTTATGCCTACGTATACCTAAGACACTCCATACGACTCAGAATTAATTGCCTTACCTAAGTGTTGATTATAGACAATTATATAAATCCTTAGATCTGACCCCGTAAACCTGATACCGTTATGATTAATGAAGTGGGTTCATGCCCTACATTTGACAGTAGCGTCAGAGTGTGACTAGGTCTAAGTCGAAATCATAGTTCTTAATAGATGATTTGTAGTAAAATGATAGAGACTAAAAAAAAGATTAAATAACGTTATGATCAGTAAAGTTTAGCAAAAAATATCGTACAAAGGGGTTTATAGTTATGATTAAGATGTTGAATTTAGAGTATCACATAAGTTGAAGATATTAATCTTATTAAGGATATTGATTGATGGTGATAAGCGAGCATTACCAAAATGAATAGAGTGGAATGACAAATTTATTACAAATTTAGGTTAAGTGTTGATTCCTAGGAACACGTAAGTACTGATGTATCGGGTATGCTTGAATTGAAATAGAATAAGTAGGAACAAGTAGTGGGTGCCTTTCAGATAAGATTTAACTAGATTAGAATTATCGGTTGTAATAATCAAGTGAGGAAGTACGGTGTATCAATGTGGCACGCAGAAGCATGGTGAATTAGAATGCGCTAAGTCGATCAATATTTAGGGTGTCATAATAGGATTGGACAACTTGAGTTAAAGACTTATAAGAAACGGTACATAGTTGGATTTTCACTGACATTAAGGGATGACTTAGAAAATTTTACGAAGTATTGGACTATTTTTCAAGCAGTAAACGTTTTCTTATAAGCACGTACATCAAGATATATTATATATTTCAAATGCATTTTAAAGATGTTGCTTCTAAATATTTCAACTACTTTCAATCTTTTTATACGGTATATTACCTTACAAAGTTATATTGCCTTCTGAATTCGTATAGCCACATAATGGAATTTCGACTACCCCTGACAAAACCGATATATTTTAAAATAATGATGTTTTCGAACAACGATATATTTATATATCTTGTATACTTCTCATACTTTTGTTTAGCTATATTTATTTTGCTAAAATAATTTTATTTGAAAACTACCGATTTTGCAAACATTTTACCCATTGATTTTTTTAAGTAAGGTATCGGCTTGCGATGAACTTATTTAATTTTTTTTTGGGTGAAGCAAAAATACTTTCAAATATATACACTTTTTCTGGGAAAAGAGAAGTGCCTTATTTAAGTTGTTTTATGAAACTTTATATTTGCTGACTTTTCAATTGTTGTATTTGCAAAACTAAGCTTAGCTTTCAAAAAAAATATATATTTCGTCCGAAATAAAAAGACATCGCGTTCAAATCGTTTTGTAAAAAAAAATTTTACGATTATTGTGTCGCAATTGATTTAAAGTGGTTTTAAAAGTTATACTCTTGCGAACCAGTTATATCGGTGTTTTATAATGGTCGTTTGAGAAACAGCTTTGTGAAAACAAATATATGAAACTTAGGTTATTGTGTTTACAAAAAAAAATTAGAATTTATATTATTTTCAACAGTTAAATCTATATTTCCGAATTATAGTTACGTAAGCTACTTTAAATTTAAGGGGGGGAAAATGTCAATGTACATATTGCATATACTAGGTTGATGAGGATATGTCCGAAAAAAGTAAGGACAGAATCATAGACCTAGTTCGTAAGTATATGAATTGAATTTGAAGACTTGGTCCTATGATAAAGGAAAGTGATGGTTAACGTATTAGAGGACTCGATGGACATTTCAGATGGTCATGTAACTATGGAATAAATACTACACAATGAGTTTAAGAATATAAAACTGTATATTACAAAAAGTCGAATGATACACGTCAAGTGGTATAAGTGGAGGGTTATAATTTGTAATTGCAGAGAATTAAGTAAAGATTATAGTACACCTAAGGACTGATTTTGCAAGGCTACTAATGACCGCAGATATAAGTACGATATCGAATGACGACTGGGATATGAAACCCCCAGTATGGTGACAATACCCTTAAGATTGATTCAAAATCCATAGATAGATTAGATTATGATTTATCAAGCACAAATAAATGGATTACAAACAACTTTGCTAGTATACAAGGAAGGATTTTGAGGGCTTGGTCCTATGTCGAGGAAATGTAATAGTCGACGCAAGAGATACTTAGTTCAATAGATAGAATTACATTAAGTGATTGATTACGTGATACGCAAGTTTCGAGGACGAAACTTATTGTAAGAGGGGAGGTCTGTTACATCCGATGGCTTTTTGGGGAAAAAAAAACTTTTCAAATAACCTCCACCATTAAGTTGCTTTTAATAGCCATTAAATACTAATTATCTACATCATAATTTTCTTATCTCCTATCTACTTGGGAGATGAAACACTCAATTTCTTAATTATATATAAAAAAAATTAAAACCTATTCTTTTTCCTAACTTACAGCCCACCCCTCACCTGCTGCAATAAATTAAACGGTAACCCCCAATTGCCCCATCAACTTCGGCAGCCTTGCTGCCGTCTTTCCAAACCCATCAGCCACCATACTGCTGAAAGAAGAAAAAATAAGGAGCAGCTTTTTCTTTTGTTGTTTTGTACATCCAGCCGATTTTTGTTGTTCCTCCAATCTCCAATTTCTGCCGTTAGAAATTGGAAGCCACCAAATATTCACCCAACAATTGTATTGCATCTTTCATATCTTAAACAATTTACTGCACTCCTTAAAGTTTAGCCTGATATTCTTTACTTCACAAGAAACAGCCGATTTTTCTTATTTCTCCAGCCTTAGTCTGCAGTCAGTTTTAGGGAGAGGATTCAACTCCAAATTCTTCAAACAACGGATATAATCAAGACGAGAGGCAAGTATTCTTATTATATTTGATATCTTTTACAAAGTTATTATATTATTTTTCGTATCAAATCGGATCATGTATGTTTATTTGTGATTGCATAGGTTATTGAACATATATACGTATTTGATGTAATTATGTACCGAAATATTATGTATATGGTTATATGTGCACGGCGGATGTATATATGTATGCGTATGTTAAATTAAATTGTTGTTTTCATGTGGGTGGCCGGTTGGACAGCGACAAATTTTATGATCAATACACAAAAGAATTTATGGTGTTTAATCCATGTAACTCAAATATATATACGTACAGATGATAAAATCTTTAAATTGATTGTTGCTACTGTTATGAAGAATGACCGAGGGAGGGTACAGTGGTCAACTTTACATATTTTTTTTCTTAAATTACATTTGCCAATTTAAATGGTTGAATATATTAATTATTTATGCTACTGTTGACAATTTAATTAATGTGGTGGTGTGAAGTATGGCCGAATGCCCAGTGGCCAGATTTTGGGTGTACACATATTTATGTAAATGTTACAATATGGTTATGTGATAATTATATGCGGTGTGGTGTGGTGTGCATAAGTGGGAATTGCAAAAGGAAAAAAAAACTGTACCTTTGTTTCTGAGGGGAAAAAGTTAAGCTTTTACTTCCTATTGTAATGATTATATGCATGTGTGTAAAGTGCTAATGTGTGCTGACGTTTTTTTTTTTAAAAAAAACATAATTATATTTGAATATAATATGTGAGTATTTAATAATTTCAAATGTGATTTATATATGATATTTTGTATTAAGTATATGAATAGATATAGGTGGGTGGAACTGCCCACTCCTTGTTTGTGCCTAGCGATTGTGCTGGGACTTCTTTTGAAAACTTGGGCAGCGGCCCACTAATTATATTGGAGGGAAATATTATGTATGTGAAAATTTTCTGAATTAATTATTTTAAGTAAGTTAAATTAACCTTTATTATTAGGTATTGATGTTTATACAACAATTGTTTAGATTCAAGCCTAGAAGAGAAGGAAATGAGTACCGCATCAGAGGTAAGTGGTCTACTTGTGCTCGTTATGTTGTCACGCATCAGAGGTAAGTGGTCTATTTGTGCTTGTTATGTTTATCATGCATCAGTGTGTCGTTCGTTGCATACATGTAACTGAATTTTCTCTATATGCGAGTTGAGTTTATTATGTGAGTTATGTGATGGCATATATGAATCAATCACACATGCACATGTAAACTGGGTGTATATATGGTTGTACGATTTCAATGCGTATTGGATATGTATATGGATGTGTGGAGGTAGACATGCAAGTATATATGCACGTGTATGGGCGCGCGTATATATAGGAGCATGTATGCGCCGGATTGTGGATTATGTGTGTGCAGCATTCATGGCACGTGCATTAGCATTACATCCCTTCGGGGCGCTGACTCCACGTTACGGAGCGTGTATGCGCTGACTCCACGTTACGGAGCGTGTGTTCGCTGACTCCACGTTACGGAGCGTGTGTTCGTTGACTCCACGTTACGGAGCGTGTGTTCGTTGACTCCACGTTACGGAGCGTGTGGCCCTATGAGGCGTGTGGTCCTACGGGACGTGTGGCCCTATGAGGCGTGTGGCCCGACGGGGCGTGTGGCCTGACGAGGCGTGTGGTAGGATCACCTCGAGGTTCATGCATTGCACGGTAGAGATATGAGCATCGTGCGTGACATGACTTTTGTTGCGTGTGACACGTAGAGAAGGCATGCATCATGAAGTTACACATTATTATGTGGAGTGACTTACTCTCCGCAGTTTACTTACGCGATTGACATGTATGTTGATTTGTAAATGTTATCTGTAATTGTCTCTGCATGTATGATTTTCATAATGGGTATAGATAGGTTGCTTACTGAGCCCGTTGATTTGGCTCACACCACCACTCACCAGTTTTGCAGGTGGGAAAAGTTGGGTATGCTTATACAGGAGTTAGTATACCGTGAAGATCGAGACGGGAGATTTCGAGACTAAGGATATTCGGACGAGACTTTTGAGGGTTGGTTGAGACAGTTGTTCGATATTCGAGGTTCATGTATTTTCGAGATTAGTGTTCACATACATTTGACTATTGTATTGATTTAGAAATTCTTAGACATAGTATTAATGGTGAAGATTATTTTATCGAGGATTCTTAGTTATGACTTCTGCTGACATCAATTTACATTATTGTGATGACGTGTAATTGAAGTGTATCGACGCTTTGTAGTTCTCTTAGTAGACTACGGCGGGTGCACTGTTCCCAATGTTAGGGTTCGGGAGCGGGGCACTACAGGTGGTATCAGAGCATGGCTCCAGATCCACGACGGAAGCTTAAATTTAGGCTATGATCTTAGAAATTAAGTTACGATTTTTCCCTTAAGTCACGATCTTAGAAATAAGTAACGATTTTTAGTTGCAAGCTATGATTATATGTTGGGCATGTTATTGAAAATAGAACATGACCTTAGTAATTAAGAGATGATCCTACTGTAAGTCACGACTTTAGACATAAGTGACGACCTTGATTAAGACTTGATCTTCAACTTAAGCATTGATTTTAGTCATAATCGCTGATTATATTCTAAGTATGATTTGGAAATAAGAAGTGATCTTAGACATAAGTGGTGATCTGAACATCAGGTGATGATTTGAACATAAGCACTAATCTTAGTCGTAAACTATAAGTATATTCTAAGCATTGAACTTAGAAATAAGTAATGATTGTAGACGTTAGGAATGATGATACCGAGTATCGATTCTAGAGATAAGTTATGGTATTAGACCTAAGTGATGATCGGATGAGTGTTATGCCTACGTATACCTAGGACACTCCATACGACTCAGAATTAATTGCCTTACCTAAGTGTTGATTATAGACAATTATATAAATCCTTAGATCTGACCCCGTAAACCTGATACCGTTATGATTAATGAAGTGGGTTCATGCCCTACATTTGACAGTAGCGTCAGAGTGTGACTAGGTCTAAGTCGAAATCATAGTTCTTAATAGATGATTTGTAGTAAAATGATAGAGACTAAAAAAAAGATTAAATAACGTTATGATCAGTAAAGTTTAGCAAAAAATATCGTACAAAGGGGTTTATAGTTATGATTAAGATGTTGAATTTAGAGTATCACATAAGTTGAAGATATTAATCTTATTAAGGATATTGATTGATGGTGATAAGCGAGCATTACCAAAATGAATAGAGTGGAATGACAAATTTATTACAAATTTAGGTTAAGTGTTGATTCCTAGGAACACGTAAGTACTGATGTATCGGGTATGCTTGAATTGAAATAGAATAAGTAGGAACAAGTAGTGGGTGCCTTTCAGATAAGATTTAACTAGATTAGAATTATCGGTTGTAATAATCAAGTGAGGAAGTACGGTGTATCAATGTGGCACGCAGAAGCATGGTGAATTAGAATGCGCTAAGTCGATCAATATTTAGGGTGTCATAATAGGATTGGACAACTTGAGTTAAAGACTTATAAGAAACGGTACATAGTTGGATTTTCACTGACATTAAGGGATGACTTAGAAAATTTTACGAAGTATTGGACTATTTTTCAAGCAGTAAACGTTTTCTTATAAGCACGTACATCAAGATATATTATATATTTCAAATGCATTTTAAAGATGTTGCTTCTAAATATTTCAACTACTTTCAATCTTTTTATACGGTATATTACCTTACAAAGTTATATTGCCTTCTGAATTCGTATAGCCACATAATGGAATTTCGACTACCCCTGACAAAACCGATATATTTTAAAATAATGATGTTTTCGAACAACGATATATTTATATATCTTGTATACTTCTCATACTTTTGTTTAGCTATATTTATTTTGCTAAAATAATTTTATTTGAAAACTACCGATTTTGCAAACATTTTACCCATTGATTTTTTTAAGTAAGGTATCGGCTTGCGATGAACTTATTTAATTTTTTTTTGGGTGAAGCAAAAATACTTTCAAATATATACACTTTTTCTGGGAAAAGAGAAGTGCCTTATTTAAGTTGTTTTATGAAACTTTATATTTGCTGACTTTTCAATTGTTGTATTTGCAAAACTAAGCTTAGCTTTCAAAAAAAATATATATTTCGTCCGAAATAAAAAGACATCGCGTTCAAATCGTTTTGTAAAAAAAAATTTTACGATTATTGTGTCACAATTGATTTAAAGTGGTTTTAAAAGTTATACTCTTGCGAACCAGTTATATCGGTGTTTTATAATGGTCGTTTGAGAAACAGCTTTGTGAAAACAAATATATGAAACTTAGGTTATTGTGTTTACAAAAAAAAATTAGAATTTATATTATTTTCAACAGTTAAATCTATATTTCCGAATTATAGTTACGTAAGCTACTTTAAATTTAAGGGGGGGAAAATGTCAATGTACATATTGCATATACTAGGTTGATGAGGATATGTCCGAAAAAAGTAAGGACAGAATCATAGACCTAGTTCGTAAGTATATGAATTGAATTTGAAGACTTGGTCCTATGATAAAGGAAAGTGATGGTTAACGTATTAGAGGACTCGATGGACATTTCAGATGGTCATGTAACTATGGAATAAATACTACACAATGAGTTTAAGAATATAAAACTGTATATTACAAAAAGTCGAATGATACACGTCAAGTGGTATAAGTGGAGGGTTATAATTTGTAATTGCAGAGAATTAAGTAAAGATTATAGTACACCTAAGGACTGATTTTGCAAGGCTACTAATGACCGCAGATATAAGTACGATATTGAATGACGACTGGGATATGAAACCCCCAGTATGGTGACAATACCCTTAAGATTGATTCAAAATCCATAGATAGATTAGATTATGATTTATCAAGCACAAATAAATGGATTACAAACAACTTTGCTAGTATACAAGGAAGGATTTTGAGGGCTTGGTCCTATGTCGAGGAAATGTAATAGTCGACGCAAGAGATACTTAGTTCAATAGATAGAATTACATTAAGTGATTGATTACGTGATACGCAAGTTTCGAGGACGAAACTTATTGTAAGAGGGGAGGTCTGTTACATCCGATGGCTTTTTGGGGAAAAAAAAACTTTTCAAATAACCTCCACCATTAAGTTGCTTTTAATAGCCATTAAATACTAATTATCTACATCATAATTTTCTTATCTCCTATCTACTTGGGAGATGAAACACTCAATTTCTTAATTATATATAAAAAAAATTAAAACCTATTCTTTTTCCTAACTTACAGCCCACCCCTCACCTGCTGCAATAAATTAAACGGTAACCCCCAATTGCCCCATCAACTTCGGCAGCCTTGCTGCCGTCTTTCCAAACCCATCAGCCACCATACTGCTGAAAGAAGAAAAAATAAGGAGCAGCTTTTTCTTTTGTTGTTTTGTACATCCAGCCGATTTTTGTTGTTCCTCCAATCTCCAATTTCTGCCGTTAGAAATTGGAAGCCACCAAATATTCACCCAACAATTGTATTGCATCTTTCATATCTTAAACAATTTACTGCACTCCTTAAAGTTTAGCCTGATATTCTTTACTTCACAAGAAACAGCCGATTTTTCTTATTTCTCCAGCCTTAGTCTGCAGTCAGTTTTAGGGAGAGGATTCAACTCCAAATTCTTCAAACAACGGATATAATCAAGACGAGAGGCAAGTATTCTTATTATATTTGATATCTTTTACAAAGTTATTATATTATTTTTCGTATCAAATCGGATCATGTATGTTTATTTGTGATTGCATAGGTTGTTGAACATATATACGTATTTGATGTAATTATGTACCGAAATATTATGTATATGGTTATATGTGCACGGCGGATGTATATATGTATGCGTATGTTAAATTAAATTGTTGTTTTCATGTGGGTGGCCGGTTGGACAGCGACAAATTTTATGATCAATACACAAAAGAATTTATGGTGTTTAATCCATGTAACTCAAATATATATACGTACAGATGATAAAATCTTTAAATTGATTGTTGCTACTGTTATGAAGAATGACCGAGGGAGGGTACAGTGGTCAACTTTACATATTTTTTTTTCTTAAATTACATTTGCCAATTTAAATGGTTGAATATATTAATTATTTATGCTACTGTTGACAATTTAATTAATGTGGTGGTGTGAAGTATGGCCGAATGCCCAGTGGCCAGATTTTGGGTGTACACATATTTATGTAAATGTTACAATATGGTTATGTGATAATTATATGCGGTGTGGTGTGGTGTGCATAAGTGGGAATTGCAAAAGGAAAAAAAAACTGTACCTTTGTTTCTGAGGGGAAAAAGTTAAGCTTTTACTTCCTATTGTAATGATTATATGCATGTGTGTAAAGTGCTAATGTGTGCTGACGTTTTTTTTTTAAAAAAAACATAATTATATTTGAATATAATATGTGAGTATTTAATAATTTCAAATGTGATTTATATATGATATTTTGTATTAAGTATATGAATAGATATAGGTGGGTGGAACTGCCCACTCCTTGTTTGTGCCTAGCGATTGTGCTGGGACTTCTTTTGAAAACTTGGGCAGCGGCCCACTAATTATATTGGAGGGAAATATTATGTATGTGAAAATTTTCTGAATTAATTATTTTAAGTAAGTTAAATTAACCTTTATTATTAGGTATTGATGTTTATACAACAATTGTTTAGATTCAAGCCTAGAAGAGAAGGAAATGAGTACCGCATCAGAGGTAAGTGGTCTACTTGTGCTCGTTATGTTGTCACGCATCAGAGGTAAGTGGTCTATTTGTGCTTGTTATGTTTATCATGCATCAGTGTGTCGTTCGTTGCATACATGTAACTGAATTTTCTCTATATGCGAGTTGAGTTTATTATGTGAGTTATGTGATGGCATATATGAATCAATCACACATGCACATGTAAACTGGGTGTATATATGGTTGTACGATTTCAATGCGTATTGGATATGTATATGGATGTGTGGAGGTAGACATGCAAGTATATATGCACGTGTATGGGCGCGCGTATATATAGGAGCATGTATGCGCCGGATTGTGGATTATGTGTGTGCAGCATTCATGGCACGTGCATTAGCATTACATCCCTTCGGGGCGCTGACTCCACGTTACGGAGCGTGTATGCGCTGACTCCACGTTACGGAGCGTGTGTTCGCTGACTCCACGTTACGGAGCGTGTGTTCGTTGACTCCACGTTACGGAGCGTGTGTTCGTTGACTCCACGTTACGGAGCGTGTGGCCCTATGAGGCGTGTGGTCCTACGGGACGTGTGGCCCTATGAGGCGTGTGGCCCGACGGGGCGTGTGGCCTGACGAGGCGTGTGGTAGGATCACCTCGAGGTTCATGCATTGCACGGTAGAGATATGAGCATCGTGCGTGACATGACTTTTGTTGCGTGTGACACGTAGAGAAGGCATGCATCATGAAGTTACACATTATTATGTGGAGTGACTTACTCTCCGCAGTTTACTTACGCGATTGACATGTATGTTGATTTGTAAATGTTATCTGTAATTGTCTCTGCATGTATGATTTTCATAATGGGTATAGATAGGTTGCTTACTGAGCCCGTTGATTTGGCTCACACCACCACTCACCAGTTTTGCAGGTGGGAAAAGTTGGGTATGCTTATACAGGAGTTAGTATACCGTGAAGATCGAGACGGGAGATTTCGAGACTAAGGATATTCGGACGAGACTTTTGAGGGTTGGTTGAGACAGTTGTTCGATATTCGAGGTTCATGTATTTTCGAGATTAGTGTTCACATACATTTGACTATTGTATTGATTTAGAAATTCTTAGACATAGTATTAATGGTGAAGATTATTTTATCGAGGATTCTTAGTTATGACTTCTGCTGACATCAATTTACATTATTGTGATGACGTGTAATTGAAGTGTATCGACGCTTTGTAGTTCTCTTAGTAGACTACGGCGGGTGCACTGTTCCCAATGTTAGGGTTCGGGAGCGGGGCACTACAGGTGGTATCAGAGCATGGCTCCAGATCCACGACGGAAGCTTAAATTTAGGCTATGATCTTAGAAATTAAGTTACGATTTTTCCCTTAAGTCACGATCTTAGAAATAAGTAACGATTTTTAGTTGCAAGCTATGATTATATGTTGGGCATGTTATTGAAAATAGAACATGACCTTAGTAATTAAGAGATGATCCTACTGTAAGTCACGACTTTAGACATAAGTGACGACCTTGATTAAGACTTGATCTTCAACTTAAGCATTGATTTTAGTCATAATCGCTGATTATATTCTAAGTATGATTTGGAAATAAGAAGTGATCTTAGACATAAGTGGTGATCTGAACATCAGGTGATGATTTGAACATAAGCACTAATCTTAGTCGTAAACTATAAGTATATTCTAAGCATTGAACTTAGAAATAAGTAATGATTGTAGACGTTAGGAATGATGATACCGAGTATCGATTCTAGAGATAAGTTATGGTATTAGACCTAAGTGATGATCGGATGAGTGTTATGCCTACGTATACCTAGGACACTCCATACGACTCAGAATTAATTGCCTTACCTAAGTGTTGATTATAGACAATTATATAAATCCTTAGATCTGACCCCGTAAACCTGATACCGTTATGATTAATGAAGTGGGTTCATGCCCTACATTTGACAGTAGCGTCAGAGTGTGACTAGGTCTAAGTCGAAATCATAGTTCTTAATAGATGATTTGTAGTAAAATGATAGAGACTAAAAAAAAGATTAAATAACGTTATGATCAGTAAAGTTTAGCAAAAAATATCGTACAAAGGGGTTTATAGTTATGATTAAGATGTTGAATTTAGAGTATCACATAAGTTGAAGATATTAATCTTATTAAGGATATTGATTGATGGTGATAAGCGAGCATTACCAAAATGAATAGAGTGGAATGACAAATTTATTACAAATTTAGGTTAAGTGTTGATTCCTAGGAACACGTAAGTACTGATGTATCGGGTATGCTTGAATTGAAATAGAATAAGTAGGAACAAGTAGTGGGTGCCTTTCAGATAAGATTTAACTAGATTAGAATTATCGGTTGTAATAATCAAGTGAGGAAGTACGGTGTATCAATGTGGCACGCAGAAGCATGGTGAATTAGAATGCGCTAAGTCGATCAATATTTAGGGTGTCATAATAGGATTGGACAACTTGAGTTAAAGACTTATAAGAAACGGTACATAGTTGGATTTTCACTGACATTAAGGGATGACTTAGAAAATTTTACGAAGTATTGGACTATTTTTCAAGCAGTAAACGTTTTCTTATAAGCACGTACATCAAGATATATTATATATTTCAAATGCATTTTAAAGATGTTGCTTCTAAATATTTCAACTACTTTCAATCTTTTTATACGGTATATTACCTTACAAAGTTATATTGCCTTCTGAATTCGTATAGCCACATAATGGAATTTCGACTACCCCTGACAAAACCGATATATTTTAAAATAATGATGTTTTCGAACAACGATATATTTATATATCTTGTATACTTCTCATACTTTTGTTTAGCTATATTTATTTTGCTAAAATAATTTTATTTGAAAACTACCGATTTTGCAAACATTTTACCCATTGATTTTTTTAAGTAAGGTATCGGCTTGCGATGAACTTATTTAATTTTTTTTTGGGTGAAGCAAAAATACTTTCAAATATATACACTTTTTCTGGGAAAAGAGAAGTGCCTTATTTAAGTTGTTTTATGAAACTTTATATTTGCTGACTTTTCAATTGTTGTATTTGCAAAACTAAGCTTAGCTTTCAAAAAAAATATATATTTCGTCCGAAATAAAAAGACATCGCGTTCAAATCGTTTTGTAAAAAAAAATTTTACGATTATTGTGTCGCAATTGATTTAAAGTGGTTTTAAAAGTTATACTCTTGCGAACCAGTTATATCGGTGTTTTATAATGGTCGTTTGAGAAACAGCTTTGTGAAAACAAATATATGAAACTTAGGTTATTGTGTTTACAAAAAAAATTAGAATTTATATTATTTTCAACAGTTAAATCTATATTTCCGAATTATAGTTACATAAGCTACTTTAAATTTAAGGGGGGGAAAATGTCAATGTACATATTGCATATACTAGGTTGATGAGGATATGTCCGAAAAAAGTAAGGACAGAATCATAGACCTAGTTCGTAAGTATATGAATTGAATTTGAAGACTTGGTCCTATGATAAAGGAAAGTGATGGTTAACGTATTAGAGGACTCGATGGACATTTCAGATGGTCATGTAACTATGGAATAAATACTACACAATGAGTTTAAGAATATAAAACTGTATATTACAAAAAGTCGAATGATACACGTCAAGTGGTATAAGTGGAGGGTTATAATTTGTAATTGCAGAGAATTAAGTAAAGATTATAGTACACCTAAGGACTGATTTTGCAAGGCTACTAATGACCGCAGATATAAGTACGATATCGAATGACGACTGGGATATGAAACCCCCAGTATGGTGACAATACCCTTAAGATTGATTCAAAATCCATAGATAGATTAGATTATGATTTATCAAGCACAAATAAATGGATTACAAACAACTTTGCTAGTATACAAGGAAGGATTTTGAGGGCTTGGTCCTATGTCGAGGAAATGTAATAGTCGACGCAAGAGATACTTAGTTCAATAGATAGAATTACATTAAGTGATTGATTACGTGATACGCAAGTTTCGAGGACGAAACTTATTGTAAGAGGGGAGGTCTGTTACATCCGATGGCTTTTTGGGGAAAAAAAAACTTTTCAAATAACCTCCACCATTAAGTTGCTTTTAATAGCCATTAAATACTAATTATCTACATCATAATTTTCTTATCTCCTATCTACTTGGGAGATGAAACACTCAATTTCTTAATTATATATAAAAAAAATTAAAACCTATTCTTTTTCCTAACTTACAGCCCACCCCTCACCTGCTGCAATAAATTAAACGGTAACCCCCAATTGCCCCATCAACTTCGGCAGCCTTGCTGCCGTCTTTCCAAACCCATCAGCCACCATACTGCTGAAAGAAGAAAAAATAAGGAGCAGCTTTTTCTTTTGTTGTTTTGTACATCCAGCCGATTTTTGTTGTTCCTCCAATCTCCAATTTCTGCCGTTAGAAATTGGAAGCCACCAAATATTCACCCAACAATTGTATTGCATCTTTCATATCTTAAACAATTTACTGCACTCCTTAAAGTTTAGCCTGATATTCTTTACTTCACAAGAAACAGCCGATTTTTCTTATTTCTCCAGCCTTAGTCTGCAGTCAGTTTTAGGGAGAGGATTCAACTCCAAATTCTTCAAACAACGGATATAATCAAGACGAGAGGCAAGTATTCTTATTATATTTGATATCTTTTACAAAGTTATTATATTATTTTTCGTATCAAATCGGATCATGTATGTTTATTTGTGATTGCATAGGTTGTTGAACATATATACGTATTTGATGTAATTATGTACCGAAATATTATGTATATGGTTATATGTGCACGGCGGATGTATATATGTATGCGTATGTTAAATTAAATTGTTGTTTTCATGTGGGTGGCCGGTTGGACAGCGACAAATTTTATGATCAATACACAAAAGAATTTATGGTGTTTAATCCATGTAACTCAAATATATATACGTACAGATGATAAAATCTTTAAATTGATTGTTGCTACTGTTATGAAGAATGACCGAGGGAGGGTACAGTGGTCAACTTTACATATTTTTTTTTCTTAAATTACATTTGCCAATTTAAATGGTTGAATATATTAATTATTTATGCTACTGTTGACAATTTAATTAATGTGGTGGTGTGAAGTATGGCCGAATGCCCAGTGGCCAGATTTTGGGTGTACACATATTTATGTAAATGTTACAATATGGTTATGTGATAATTATATGCGGTGTGGTGTGGTGTGCATAAGTGGGAATTGCAAAAGGAAAAAAAAACTGTACCTTTGTTTCTGAGGGGAAAAAGTTAAGCTTTTACTTCCTATTGTAATGATTATATGCATGTGTGTAAAGTGCTAATGTGTGCTGACGTTTTTTTTTTAAAAAAAACATAATTATATTTGAATATAATATGTGAGTATTTAATAATTTCAAATGTGATTTATATATGATATTTTGTATTAAGTATATGAATAGATATAGGTGGGTGGAACTGCCCACTCCTTGTTTGTGCCTAGCGATTGTGCTGGGACTTCTTTTGAAAACTTGGGCAGCGGCCCACTAATTATATTGGAGGGAAATATTATGTATGTGAAAATTTTCTGAATTAATTATTTTAAGTAAGTTAAATTAACCTTTATTATTAGGTATTGATGTTTATACAACAATTGTTTAGATTCAAGCCTAGAAGAGAAGGAAATGAGTACCGCATCAGAGGTAAGTGGTCTACTTGTGCTCGTTATGTTGTCACGCATCAGAGGTAAGTGGTCTATTTGTGCTTGTTATGTTTATCATGCATCAGTGTGTCGTTCGTTGCATACATGTAACTGAATTTTCTCTATATGCGAGTTGAGTTTATTATGTGAGTTATGTGATGGCATATATGAATCAATCACACATGCACATGTAAACTGGGTGTATATATGGTTGTACGATTTCAATGCGTATTGGATATGTATATGGATGTGTGGAGGTAGACATGCAAGTATATATGCACGTGTATGGGCGCGCGTATATATAGGAGCATGTATGCGCCGGATTGTGGATTATGTGTGTGCAGCATTCATGGCACGTGCATTAGCATTACATCCCTTCGGGGCGCTGACTCCACGTTACGGAGCGTGTATGCGCTGACTCCACGTTACGGAGCGTGTGTTCGCTGACTCCACGTTACGGAGCGTGTGTTCGTTGACTCCACGTTACGGAGCGTGTGTTCGTTGACTCCACGTTACGGAGCGTGTGGCCCTATGAGGCGTGTGGTCCTACGGGACGTGTGGCCCTATGAGGCGTGTGGCCCGACGGGGCGTGTGGCCTGACGAGGCGTGTGGTAGGATCACCTCGAGGTTCATGCATTGCACGGTAGAGATATGAGCATCGTGCGTGACATGACTTTTGTTGCGTGTGACACGTAGAGAAGGCATGCATCATGAAGTTACACATTATTATGTGGAGTGACTTACTCTCCGCAGTTTACTTACGCGATTGACATGTATGTTGATTTGTAAATGTTATCTGTAATTGTCTCTGCATGTATGATTTTCATAATGGGTATAGATAGGTTGCTTACTGAGCCCGTTGATTTGGCTCACACCACCACTCACCAGTTTTGCAGGTGGGAAAAGTTGGGTATGCTTATACAGGAGTTAGTATACCGTGAAGATCGAGACGGGAGATTTCGAGACTAAGGATATTCGGACGAGACTTTTGAGGGTTGGTTGAGACAGTTGTTCGATATTCGAGGTTCATGTATTTTCGAGATTAGTGTTCACATACATTTGACTATTGTATTGATTTAGAAATTCTTAGACATAGTATTAATGGTGAAGATTATTTTATCGAGGATTCTTAGTTATGACTTCTGCTGACATCAATTTACATTATTGTGATGACGTGTAATTGAAGTGTATCGACGCTTTGTAGTTCTCTTAGTAGACTACGGCGGGTGCACTGTTCCCAATGTTAGGGTTCGGGAGCGGGGCACTACAGGTGGTATCAGAGCATGGCTCCAGATCCACGACGGAAGCTTAAATTTAGGCTATGATCTTAGAAATTAAGTTACGATTTTTCCCTTAAGTCACGATCTTAGAAATAAGTAACGATTTTTAGTTGCAAGCTATGATTATATGTTGGGCATGTTATTGAAAATAGAACATGACCTTAGTAATTAAGAGATGATCCTACTGTAAGTCACGACTTTAGACATAAGTGACGACCTTGATTAAGACTTGATCTTCAACTTAAGCATTGATTTTAGTCATAATCGCTGATTATATTCTAAGTATGATTTGGAAATAAGAAGTGATCTTAGACATAAGTGGTGATCTGAACATCAGGTGATGATTTGAACATAAGCACTAATCTTAGTCGTAAACTATAAGTATATTCTAAGCATTGAACTTAGAAATAAGTAATGATTGTAGACGTTAGGAATGATGATACCGAGTATCGATTCTAGAGATAAGTTATGGTATTAGACCTAAGTGATGATCGGATGAGTGTTATGCCTACGTATACCTAGGACACTCCATACGACTCAGAATTAATTGCCTTACCTAAGTGTTGATTATAGACAATTATATAAATCCTTAGATCTGACCCCGTAAACCTGATACCGTTATGATTAATGAAGTGGGTTCATGCCCTACATTTGACAGTAGCGTCAGAGTGTGACTAGGTCTAAGTCGAAATCATAGTTCTTAATAGATGATTTGTAGTAAAATGATAGAGACTAAAAAAAAGATTAAATAACGTTATGATCAGTAAAGTTTAGCAAAAAATATCGTACAAAGGGGTTTATAGTTATGATTAAGATGTTGAATTTAGAGTATCACATAAGTTGAAGATATTAATCTTATTAAGGATATTGATTGATGGTGATAAGCGAGCATTACCAAAATGAATAGAGTGGAATGACAAATTTATTACAAATTTAGGTTAAGTGTTGATTCCTAGGAACACGTAAGTACTGATGTATCGGGTATGCTTGAATTGAAATAGAATAAGTAGGAACAAGTAGTGGGTGCCTTTCAGATAAGATTTAACTAGATTAGAATTATCGGTTGTAATAATCAAGTGAGGAAGTACGGTGTATCAATGTGGCACGCAGAAGCATGGTGAATTAGAATGCGCTAAGTCGATCAATATTTAGGGTGTCATAATAGGATTGGACAACTTGAGTTAAAGACTTATAAGAAACGGTACATAGTTGGATTTTCACTGACATTAAGGGATGACTTAGAAAATTTTACGAAGTATTGGACTATTTTTCAAGCAGTAAACGTTTTCTTATAAGCACGTACATCAAGATATATTATATATTTCAAATGCATTTTAAAGATGTTGCTTCTAAATATTTCAACTACTTTCAATCTTTTTATACGGTATATTACCTTACAAAGTTATATTGCCTTCTGAATTCGTATAGCCACATAATGGAATTTCGACTACCCCTGACAAAACCGATATATTTTAAAATAATGATGTTTTCGAACAACGATATATTTATATATCTTGTATACTTCTCATACTTTTGTTTAGCTATATTTATTTTGCTAAAATAATTTTATTTGAAAACTACCGATTTTGCAAACATTTTACCCATTGATTTTTTTAAGTAAGGTATCGGCTTGCGATGAACTTATTTAATTTTTTTTTGGGTGAAGCAAAAATACTTTCAAATATATACACTTTTTCTGGGAAAAGAGAAGTGCCTTATTTAAGTTGTTTTATGAAACTTTATATTTGCTGACTTTTCAATTGTTGTATTTGCAAAACTAAGCTTAGCTTTCAAAAAAAATATATATTTCGTCCGAAATAAAAAGACATCGCGTTCAAATCGTTTTGTAAAAAAAAATTTTACGATTATTGTGTCGCAATTGATTTAAAGTGGTTTTAAAAGTTATACTCTTGCGAACCAGTTATATCGGTGTTTTATAATGGTCGTTTGAGAAACAGCTTTGTGAAAACAAATATATGAAACTTAGGTTATTGTGTTTACAAAAAAAAATTAGAATTTATATTATTTTCAACAGTTAAATCTATATTTCCGAATTATAGTTACGTAAGCTACTTTAAATTTAAGGGGGGGAAAATGTCAATGTACATATTGCATATACTAGGTTGATGAGGATATGTCCGAAAAAAGTAAGGACAGAATCATAGACCTAGTTCGTAAGTATATGAATTGAATTTGAAGACTTGGTCCTATGATAAAGGAAAGTGATGGTTAACGTATTAGAGGACTCGATGGACATTTCAGATGGTCATGTAACTATGGAATAAATACTACACAATGAGTTTAAGAATATAAAACTGTATATTACAAAAAGTCGAATGATACACGTCAAGTGGTATAAGTGGAGGGTTATAATTTGTAATTGCAGAGAATTAAGTAAAGATTATAGTACACCTAAGGACTGATTTTGCAAGGCTACTAATGACCGCAGATATAAGTACGATATCGAATGACGACTGGGATATGAAACCCCCAGTATGGTGACAATACCCTTAAGATTGATTCAAAATCCATAGATAGATTAGATTATGATTTATCAAGCACAAATAAATGGATTACAAACAACTTTGCTAGTATACAAGGAAGGATTTTGAGGGCTTGGTCCTATGTCGAGGAAATGTAATAGTCGACGCAAGAGATACTTAGTTCAATAGATAGAATTACATTAAGTGATTGATTACGTGATACGCAAGTTTCGAGGACGAAACTTATTGTAAGAGGGGAGGTCTGTTACATCCGATGGCTTTTTGGGGAAAAAAAAACTTTTCAAATAACCTCCACCATTAAGTTGCTTTTAATAGCCATTAAATACTAATTATCTACATCATAATTTTCTTATCTCCTATCTACTTGGGAGATGAAACACTCAATTTCTTAATTATATATAAAAAAAATTAAAACCTATTCTTTTTCCTAACTTACAGCCCACCCCTCACCTGCTGCAATAAATTAAACGGTAACCCCCAATTGCCCCATCAACTTCGGCAGCCTTGCTGCCGTCTTTCCAAACCCATCAGCCACCATACTGCTGAAAGAAGAAAAAATAAGGAGCAGCTTTTTCTTTTGTTGTTTTGTACATCCAGCCGATTTTTGTTGTTCCTCCAATCTCCAATTTCTGCCGTTAGAAATTGGAAGCCACCAAATATTCACCCAACAATTGTATTGCATCTTTCATATCTTAAACAATTTACTGCACTCCTTAAAGTTTAGCCTGATATTCTTTACTTCACAAGAAACAGCCGATTTTTCTTATTTCTCCAGCCTTAGTCTGCAGTCAGTTTTAGGGAGAGGATTCAACTCCAAATTCTTCAAACAACGGATATAATCAAGACGAGAGGCAAGTATTCTTATTATATTTGATATCTTTTACAAAGTTATTATATTATTTTTCGTATCAAATCGGATCATGTATGTTTATTTGTGATTGCATAGGTTGTTGAACATATATACGTATTTGATGTAATTATGTACCGAAATATTATGTATATGGTTATATGTGCACGGCGGATGTATATATGTATGCGTATGTTAAATTAAATTGTTGTTTTCATGTGGGTGGCCGGTTGGACAGCGACAAATTTTATGATCAATACACAAAAGAATTTATGGTGTTTAATCCATGTAACTCAAATATATATACGTACAGATGATAAAATCTTTAAATTGATTGTTGCTACTGTTATGAAGAATGACCGAGGGAGGGTACAGTGGTCAACTTTACATATTTTTTTTTCTTAAATTACATTTGCCAATTTAAATGGTTGAATATATTAATTATTTATGCTACTGTTGACAATTTAATTAATGTGGTGGTGTGAAGTATGGCCGAATGCCCAGTGGCCAGATTTTGGGTGTACACATATTTATGTAAATGTTACAATATGGTTATGTGATAATTATATGCGGTGTGGTGTGGTGTGCATAAGTGGGAATTGCAAAAGGAAAAAAAAACTGTACCTTTGTTTCTGAGGGGAAAAAGTTAAGCTTTTACTTCCTATTGTAATGATTATATGCATGTGTGTAAAGTGCTAATGTGTGCTGACGTTTTTTTTTTAAAAAAAACATAATTATATTTGAATATAATATGTGAGTATTTAATAATTTCAAATGTGATTTATATATGATATTTTGTATTAAGTATATGAATAGATATAGGTGGGTGGAACTGCCCACTCCTTGTTTGTGCCTAGCGATTGTGCTGGGACTTCTTTTGAAAACTTGGGCAGCGGCCCACTAATTATATTGGAGGGAAATATTATGTATGTGAAAATTTTCTGAATTAATTATTTTAAGTAAGTTAAATTAACCTTTATTATTAGGTATTGATGTTTATACAACAATTGTTTAGATTCAAGCCTAGAAGAGAAGGAAATGAGTACCGCATCAGAGGTAAGTGGTCTACTTGTGCTCGTTATGTTGTCACGCATCAGAGGTAAGTGGTCTATTTGTGCTTGTTATGTTTATCATGCATCAGTGTGTCGTTCGTTGCATACATGTAACTGAATTTTCTCTATATGCGAGTTGAGTTTATTATGTGAGTTATGTGATGGCATATATGAATCAATCACACATGCACATGTAAACTGGGTGTATATATGGTTGTACGATTTCAATGCGTATTGGATATGTATATGGATGTGTGGAGGTAGACATGCAAGTATATATGCACGTGTATGGGCGCGCGTATATATAGGAGCATGTATGCGCCGGATTGTGGATTATGTGTGTGCAGCATTCATGGCACGTGCATTAGCATTACATCCCTTCGGGGCGCTGACTCCACGTTACGGAGCGTGTATGCGCTGACTCCACGTTACGGAGCGTGTGTTCGCTGACTCCACGTTACGGAGCGTGTGTTCGTTGACTCCACGTTACGGAGCGTGTGTTCGTTGACTCCACGTTACGGAGCGTGTGGCCCTATGAGGCGTGTGGTCCTACGGGACGTGTGGCCCTATGAGGCGTGTGGCCCGACGGGGCGTGTGGCCTGACGAGGCGTGTGGTAGGATCACCTCGAGGTTCATGCATTGCACGGTAGAGATATGAGCATCGTGCGTGACATGACTTTTGTTGCGTGTGACACGTAGAGAAGGCATGCATCATGAAGTTACACATTATTATGTGGAGTGACTTACTCTCCGCAGTTTACTTACGCGATTGACATGTATGTTGATTTGTAAATGTTATCTGTAATTGTCTCTGCATGTATGATTTTCATAATGGGTATAGATAGGTTGCTTACTGAGCCCGTTGATTTGGCTCACACCACCACTCACCAGTTTTGCAGGTGGGAAAAGTTGGGTATGCTTATACAGGAGTTAGTATACCGTGAAGATCGAGACGGGAGATTTCGAGACTAAGGATATTCGGACGAGACTTTTGAGGGTTGGTTGAGACAGTTGTTCGATATTCGAGGTTCATGTATTTTCGAGATTAGTGTTCACATACATTTGACTATTGTATTGATTTAGAAATTCTTAGACATAGTATTAATGGTGAAGATTATTTTATCGAGGATTCTTAGTTATGACTTCTGCTGACATCAATTTACATTATTGTGATGACGTGTAATTGAAGTGTATCGACGCTTTGTAGTTCTCTTAGTAGACTACGGCGGGTGCACTGTTCCCAATGTTAGGGTTCGGGAGCGGGGCACTACAGGTGGTATCAGAGCATGGCTCCAGATCCACGACGGAAGCTTAAATTTAGGCTATGATCTTAGAAATTAAGTTACGATTTTTCCCTTAAGTCACGATCTTAGAAATAAGTAACGATTTTTAGTTGCAAGCTATGATTATATGTTGGGCATGTTATTGAAAATAGAACATGACCTTAGTAATTAAGAGATGATCCTACTGTAAGTCACGACTTTAGACATAAGTGACGACCTTGATTAAGACTTGATCTTCAACTTAAGCATTGATTTTAGTCATAATCGCTGATTATATTCTAAGTATGATTTGGAAATAAGAAGTGATCTTAGACATAAGTGGTGATCTGAACATCAGGTGATGATTTGAACATAAGCACTAATCTTAGTCGTAAACTATAAGTATATTCTAAGCATTGAACTTAGAAATAAGTAATGATTGTAGACGTTAGGAATGATGATACCGAGTATCGATTCTAGAGATAAGTTATGGTATTAGACCTAAGTGATGATCGGATGAGTGTTATGCCTACGTATACCTAGGACACTCCATACGACTCAGAATTAATTGCCTTACCTAAGTGTTGATTATAGACAATTATATAAATCCTTAGATCTGACCCCGTAAACCTGATACCGTTATGATTAATGAAGTGGGTTCATGCCCTACATTTGACAGTAGCGTCAGAGTGTGACTAGGTCTAAGTCGAAATCATAGTTCTTAATAGATGATTTGTAGTAAAATGATAGAGACTAAAAAAAAGATTAAATAACGTTATGATCAGTAAAGTTTAGCAAAAAATATCGTACAAAGGGGTTTATAGTTATGATTAAGATGTTGAATTTAGAGTATCACATAAGTTGAAGATATTAATCTTATTAAGGATATTGATTGATGGTGATAAGCGAGCATTACCAAAATGAATAGAGTGGAATGACAAATTTATTACAAATTTAGGTTAAGTGTTGATTCCTAGGAACACGTAAGTACTGATGTATCGGGTATGCTTGAATTGAAATAGAATAAGTAGGAACAAGTAGTGGGTGCCTTTCAGATAAGATTTAACTAGATTAGAATTATCGGTTGTAATAATCAAGTGAGGAAGTACGGTGTATCAATGTGGCACGCAGAAGCATGGTGAATTAGAATGCGCTAAGTCGATCAATATTTAGGGTGTCATAATAGGATTGGACAACTTGAGTTAAAGACTTATAAGAAACGGTACATAGTTGGATTTTCACTGACATTAAGGGATGACTTAGAAAATTTTACGAAGTATTGGACTATTTTTCAAGCAGTAAACGTTTTCTTATAAGCACGTACATCAAGATATATTATATATTTCAAATGCATTTTAAAGATGTTGCTTCTAAATATTTCAACTACTTTCAATCTTTTTATACGGTATATTACCTTACAAAGTTATATTGCCTTCTGAATTCGTATAGCCACATAATGGAATTTCGACTACCCCTGACAAAACCGATATATTTTAAAATAATGATGTTTTCGAACAACGATATATTTATATATCTTGTATACTTCTCATACTTTTGTTTAGCTATATTTATTTTGCTAAAATAATTTTATTTGAAAACTACCGATTTTGCAAACATTTTACCCATTGATTTTTTTAAGTAAGGTATCGGCTTGCGATGAACTTATTTAATTTTTTTTTGGGTGAAGCAAAAATACTTTCAAATATATACACTTTTTCTGGGAAAAGAGAAGTGCCTTATTTAAGTTGTTTTATGAAACTTTATATTTGCTGACTTTTCAATTGTTGTATTTGCAAAACTAAGCTTAGCTTTCAAAAAAAATATATATTTCGTCCGAAATAAAAAGACATCGCGTTCAAATCGTTTTGTAAAAAAAAATTTTACGATTATTGTGTCGCAATTGATTTAAAGTGGTTTTAAAAGTTATACTCTTGCGAACCAGTTATATCGGTGTTTTATAATGGTCGTTTGAGAAACAGCTTTGTGAAAACAAATATATGAAACTTAGGTTATTGTGTTTACAAAAAAAAATTAGAATTTATATTATTTTCAACAGTTAAATCTATATTTCCGAATTATAGTTACGTAAGCTACTTTAAATTTAAGGGGGGGAAAATGTCAATGTACATATTGCATATACTAGGTTGATGAGGATATGTCCGAAAAAAGTAAGGACAGAATCATAGACCTAGTTCGTAAGTATATGAATTGAATTTGAAGACTTGGTCCTATGATAAAGGAAAGTGATGGTTAACGTATTAGAGGACTCGATGGACATTTCAGATGGTCATGTAACTATGGAATAAATACTACACAATGAGTTTAAGAATATAAAACTGTATATTACAAAAAGTCGAATGATACACGTCAAGTGGTATAAGTGGAGGGTTATAATTTGTAATTGCAGAGAATTAAGTAAAGATTATAGTACACCTAAGGACTGATTTTGCAAGGCTACTAATGACCGCAGATATAAGTACGATATCGAATGACGACTGGGATATGAAACCCCCAGTATGGTGACAATACCCTTAAGATTGATTCAAAATCCATAGATAGATTAGATTATGATTTATCAAGCACAAATAAATGGATTACAAACAACTTTGCTAGTATACAAGGAAGGATTTTGAGGGCTTGGTCCTATGTCGAGGAAATGTAATAGTCGACGCAAGAGATACTTAGTTCAATAGATAGAATTACATTAAGTGATTGATTACGTGATACGCAAGTTTCGAGGACGAAACTTATTGTAAGAGGGGAGGTCTGTTACATCCGATGGCTTTTTGGGGAAAAAAAAACTTTTCAAATAACCTCCACCATTAAGTTGCTTTTAATAGCCATTAAATACTAATTATCTACATCATAATTTTCTTATCTCCTATCTACTTGGGAGATGAAACACTCAATTTCTTAATTATATATAAAAAAAAATTAAAACCTATTCTTTTTCCTAACTTACAGCCCACCCCTCACCTGCTGCAATAAATTAAACGGTAACCCCCAATTGCCCCATCAACTTCGGCAGCCTTGCTGCCGTCTTTCCAAACCCATCAGCCACCATACTGCTGAAAGAAGAAAAAATAAGGAGCAGCTTTTTCTTTTGTTGTTTTGTACATCCAGCCGATTTTTGTTGTTCCTCCAATCTCCAATTTCTGCCGTTAGAAATTGGAAGCCACCAAATATTCACCCAACAATTGTATTGCATCTTTCATATCTTAAACAATTTACTGCACTCCTTAAAGTTTAGCCTGATATTCTTTACTTCACAAGAAACAGCCGATTTTTCTTATTTCTCCAGCCTTAGTCTGCAGTCAGTTTTAGGGAGAGGATTCAACTCCAAATTCTTCAAACAACGGATATAATCAAGACGAGAGGCAAGTATTCTTATTATATTTGATATCTTTTACAAAGTTATTATATTATTTTTCGTATCAAATCGGATCATGTATGTTTATTTGTGATTGCATAGGTTGTTGAACATATATACGTATTTGATGTAATTATGTACCGAAATATTATGTATATGGTTATATGTGCACGGCGGATGTATATATGTATGCGTATGTTAAATTAAATTGTTGTTTTCATGCGGGTGGCCGGTTGGACAGCGACAAATTTTATGATCAATACACAAAAGAATTTATGGTGTTTAATCCATGTAACTCAAATATATATACGTACAGATGATAAAATCTTTAAATTGATTGTTGCTACTGTTATGAAGAATGACCGAGGGAGGGTACAGTGGTCAACTTTACATATTTTTTTTTCTTAAATTACATTTGCCAATTTAAATGGTTGAATATATTAATTATTTATGCTACTATTGACAATTTAATTAATGTGGTGGTGTGAAGTATGGCCGAATGCCCAGTGGCCAGATTTTGGGTGTACACATATTTATGTAAATGTTACAATATGGTTATGTGATAATTATATGCGGTTTGGTGTGGTGTGCATAAGTGGGAATTGCAAAAGGAAAAAAAAACTGTACCTTTGTTTCTGAGGGGAAAAAGTTAAGCTTTTACTTCCTATTGTAATGATTATATGCATGTGTGTAAAGTGCTAATGTGTGCTGACGTTTTTTTTTAAAAAAAACATAATTATATTTGAATATAATATGTGAGTATTTAATAATTTCAAATGTGATTTATATATGATATTTTGTATTAAGTATATGAATAGATATAGGTGGGTGGAACTGCCCACTCCTTGTTTGTGCCTAGCGATTGTGCTGGGACTTCTTTTGAAAACTTGGGCAGCGGCCCACTAATTATATTGGAGGGAAATATTATGTATGTGAAAATTTTCTGAATTAATTATTTTAAGTAAGTTAAATTAACCTTTATTATTAGGTATTGATGTTTATACAACAATTGTTTAGATTCAAGCCTAGAAGAGAAGGAAATGAGTACCGCATCAGAGGTAAGTGGTCTACTTGTGCTCGTTATGTTGTCACGCATCAGAGGTAAGTGGTCTATTTGTGCTTGTTATGTTTATCATGCATCAGTGTGTCGTTCGTTGCATATATGTAACTGAATTTTCTCTATATGCGAGTTGAGTTTATTATGTGAGTTATGTGATGGCATATATGAATCAATCACACATGCACATGTAAACTGGGTGTATATATGGTTGTACGATTTCAATGCGTATTGGATATGTATATGGATGTGTGGAGGTAGACATGCAAGTATATATGCACGTGTATGGGCGCGGGTATATATAGGAGCATGTATGCGCCGGATTGTGGATTATGTGTGTGCAGCATTCATGGCACGTGCATTAGCATTACATCCCTTCGGGGCGCTGACTCCACGTTACGGAGCGTGTATGCGCTGACTCCACGTTACGGAGCGTGTGTTCGCTGACTCCACGTTACGGAGCGTGTATGCGCTGACTCCACGTTACGGAGCGTGTGTTCGCTGACTCCACGTTACGGAGCGTGTGTTCGTTGACTCCACGTTACGGAGCGTGTGTTCGTTGACTCCACGTTACGGAGCGTGTGGCCCTATGAGGCGTGTGGTCCTACGGGACGTGTGGCCCTATGAGGCGTGTGACCCGACGGGGCGTGTGGCCTGACGAGGCGTGTGGTAGGATCACCTCGAGGTTCATGCATTGCACGGTAGAGATATGAGCATCGTGCGTGACATGACTTTTGTTGCGTGTGACACGTAGAGAAGGCATGCATCATGAAGTTACACATTATTATGAGGAGTGACTTACTTTCCGCAGTTTACTTACGCGATTGACATGTATGTTGATTTGTAAATGTTATCTGTAATTGTCTCTGCATGTATGATTTTCATAATGGGTATAGATAGGTTGCTTACTGAGCCCGTTGATTTGGCTCACACCACCACTCACCAGTTTTGCAGGTGGGAAAAGTTGGGTATGCTTATACAAGAGTTAGTATACCGTGAAGATCGAGACAGGAGATTTCGAGACTAAGGATATTCGGACGAGACTTTTGAGGGTTGGTTGAGACAGTTGTTCGATATTCGAGGTTCATGTATTTTCGAGATTAGTGTTCACATACATTTGACTATTGTATTGATTTAGAAATTCTTAGACATAGTATTAATGGTGAAGATTATTTTATCGAGGATTCTTAGTTATGACTTCTGCTGACATCAATTTACATTATTGTGATGACGTGTAATTGAAGTGTATCGACGCTTTGTAGTTCTCTTAGTAGACTACGGCGGGTGCACTGTTCCCAATGTTAGGGTTCGGGAGCGGGGCACTACAACATTTGTCCGGCACAGCGTCTACGTGAGCAAGTAGCTTCACCTACCTATTCAATCTTTTTTGCAGGCCAAAATTGATTCAGAACAAGTTTGAAGTTTGATCCATCAATTATTGCTTAGTGTGCCTGCAGAATCTTAAAAACCAAAACGACCATGTTTGGCCTTCTCTTTCTCATATGCCTCAAAGTGCTGATATATTGTGGTTACAACAAGTAAGATCCCAGTTCCGGAACCAATTGCTCCCATGAAATCCGCCAACACAGTGATTGCACCAATACATATGCCACCAAAAGCTGCTGCAGTCGGTATATAGCGATTCAGCTCATTCTTCAGATTCGACTCCCGATGACCAGGAATCTCCATTCGTTGTTCCTGAAATAGATTTGAGATGAAACATTTGAGAACACGGATTTATTGAACGAAGCCTGATACAATAGCGATAAGAGATTTTCGTCTTTTGTAAAACCTATAAAGATTCAAGTTTCCACAACCAAAAGACCTAACTTTTGACATATTTCTCTTTTGCAATCCTAATTTAAGTAGCCCTGATTATAGGTTAGTTCATCAGCAGAAGTTTGATGCATAGCATAACCTCACAAGCAGCATAACAAGTTCAACCACCTGATAAACTTCAGTAAATGCTAAAGCTTGTAAGGAAACATATCTACAACGAGTGAAATTGCACAAACTCATATTTGATTACTAAAACATAAAATCGAATTGCAAAACTCAAGAACTGACTCTGTGTTTTCCAATAAGACAAATATGGACGCATTCAACTTTCCCAGCATCACCAATTAGACTTTGTGCATGCATGTGTCGGTTACACCAGGAGGAGAATAATTGAATCTCAAAAGGAGCCCCCACACATCATAAACGTTATTATTAAGAAAAGAAGACTTGAAAAATAATATCTTCATGCAAATATAAACACTATCAAAAAATGCAACTGAACAGCTTCAGGATTAAACAAAAAACCATCAGAGAAGATGATTGTTCCTCAACTGTTATCCTTGTATGAGAAGTACACAATTCCCCAATTCATTAGGCCACAAACTAAAAACTGCAAGCTCCTAAAGAAAACAACTAGGCTAGTATAATATTCTGCATTCTTTAACAGATAAGATTCATTTAACTAGGTGTAGAGAAAAGATATAGCAGAATGAAAACCCTACCTTCAGCTGCTTGGCCACATCTTTAGCAGAAGATCCAGATATTGTGATCCAGGTTTTCGAGAACAAGGCACATGCACCGAGCATGAAGACTATGTAAAACAGACCATGAAATGGATTGGCTGCCGCATCTGCCAAGCTGCAAATTCACAGGAAAAATGAAAGAAAAGAAAAAGGAAACTCTTATTGAGATTGGACCAAAAAATTAACAAATGAGATTACAAATAGTGGTGAGTACAAGTAGGAATATCCATTGGATATAAAACGGTAATTATGGTTTGCCTTGTTTACCTTGATGGCGCAGTGATATAGTAAGCAAGGCCACCAACAGGGACAGATTGCCCAGAATATTCTGATTCCTTCCACTTGCCCAAAAGGTTGACAAGAAAATTGCCACTGAACCATCTGTAGAGCAACTGCAAAGACACGGATACAATCATTTGTTTTAATTTATCAATTCAAAGATAACTCAAGCCTAACTTAGACCTGCAAGATGCAAGTTGCTACCTGAGAAATGAAATAAAGATTCGACACAAGAGCAGATTGCAAGATAATGGGCATATTGGAAGTGTAGAACAGCTTAATAGGAAATGAACCCCGTTGGGAATGGGGACCCTTGGATCTCACTGGCAAAAGCACTCGAAAACCTTGGAGGTAGATGACGATACCAAAGATCAAGAAAGTTGCAAGCAAGTTTGTCATATTGGGAAGATTCTGCCGGTAGAATGCATCTCGAAGGGCGCGGACTTTGTGCGTTCGTGTAAGCAAAAAATGGAATAAAGCAACGACAGCGCCTTCGAATTCAGGTCCACGCCCACTGTTGATGGTGGTTATGCTAAATGCCTTCCAGAAAATATTTTCACTGCCAAAGCAAATAGAAAGACCTGAGTAAACAGCATCGAAGGTCACGTATACAAAGTAGAAGACCATTTACACAAAATCTTACCAAATATTCGTTACTATGAAAAGCGAAATGCCTGAGCCCAGACCATATCCCTTCTGTAGGAGTTCATCAAGACAAATGACAATTCCACCAGCAAAGCCGAGTTGAAGAATTATAAGAAGTGCATTTCCAACTCCAAGTTGACTGACACTACCATACATCCCAGAGACGACGTATGCAGTAGCCTGACCAAGAGTTATAAGGAGGCCTAACAGCTTCTGTGCACCATTTCTGTAAACCAAAGGCAGAAACATAATCAGAAGATCCTTCCAAAACAGAGTGCTATGGTCAAGAAAGAATGCAGCACACACGCTTTCCTCTATATGTTTCCAAAAGTGCAATAAATACTGTGGCATTCATTCTGACCAGGGCAACAATCAACTTGTAATAGAACATTTAACAATACTTACAATAAAGCTCGATCCTCACGCATATAGTTATCAACCTCAATAATTTTTGAACCAGCCAAGAGTTGCATCACCATACCAGAGGTGAGTATGGGAGTAATACCAAGCTCCATCACAGTACCACGACTGGAGGCCAGGATAACACGCATCCAATAAAAAGGATCTGCACCAGTTGTGGAGTGAATGCCATACAAAGGAAGTTGACTGCAGACCAGAAAAATGAACAGAGAGATCGCACTATAGAGAACTTTCTCTCTGAACGAAACTTTTCTGTTCGCACTCTGGACTTCAGGTAGCCATGGGAGAAAAGGTCTAACGAGATGCAACACCCTGAATCCTCCTCTCATCTTACTCGAATCAAATCAAGGAAACCAACCTGCACCACTCATTTACAGCCAACAACATTATCAGAAAACAGTACCAAATCCAAAGCACAGACTGACATTATCCTGTCAAAATATGAGAACTTTAAAAAAAAATTGAAATCCTCAAAACATTCACATCCCGAAGACTAAGACTAACACCAAATCAAAAGGTTAAACCTCATTCGAAAGAATAATAGGATAGAGATAGTTTATCCTAAACTAGAAACACCCAATTCTAAATCAAAATCTCGATGATGAATACGCTAAATCACAAGCACAAGAACGAGTACAAATAACTACAATCCTAAAATTCAACCACCAAAACTTTGCACGTCTACACTGAATATTAAAAAAGAAAAAATAAATAAATACGTATCAGCAAGCTTTCTTTTCCTCACAATGAGAATCATAAAGGTTGATTCACCTAACTTGAAGATTATTCCTTTTTCCAAAAAAAAAAAAAAAAAACCTTAAAGAGTATTTCTCTTCAATTATATATATGTGCATGGATCGTTCTATGAAATCAACTTGGTGAATCGTTTTACTTTTTATAGAGTAATTCGTTCAAAATTATAATTCACCAAAAACGCCATACTCGTAGACAAACCTATCATCAAGCAAATCAATGAAATTGAGCCTAACGATAATAATAATAATAATAATAATAATAATAATAATAATAATAATAATAATAATAATAATAATAATAATAATAATAATAAATAGAACTGTTAGCCTTCTTCTTTCACGTTTTTACTCTTCTATAACACCAATCAGAAACGTAAACAATTGAGACGAAAACTATAGAAGTACCTTCTGAAACTCCAGTCCGATAACTCACCAGAATAAAATACTATAAGAAAACCAGAATTTTACCGCCAAAACAGCCCTAGCATTGCTGTAAATCTTCTTGCCTTGTTAGTTATTCAACTGGATTCCTGAAAGATGAGATAATCAAGTTGAGATTTGCCTTCCCTTCTTTTATAATGTTCATAAACCCTTCACTTTGGAAGCGGAAATATCCTAATCCATATAGGATAGCTACCTTTAGACTCATATCCAAATCCTTGTCGAAATAGGACTTGCATTACTTGTCCGACAAGTTTTCTAGAAAGTTTATCTCTTATACTATCAAATCAGCTCCCAGACTGCCCGTGGTAGGCTTCCCGCGCGCCTAAGAAGTTTAAGATAAATAAAAGAAATAATTCCTTGAAATTGAATAGGAGAAAACACCATATATTTTAAAAAATATTGTAGTGTTAACAAGAAAATTCAGGATTAAGATACTAATTGGAAAAATTCTATAATAAGACATTTTAAAAAAAATGGTCTTAAACGTTACTTTCAAAAAAACCGTCAGTGTCAGATACGTCTAAGATCCTAGTTTATTTCCAGTTGTATCCAACCATGAACGGTTTTCAAGCACATCCAAAGATTACATCTTCACTTTATTTCCAGTTGCATCCAATGACGAAAGCGCAAAGCTGTGGTATTGTCCGTGGCTTAAAACTGACCCGATCAACTACAGTTACTTTATCGCTGGAAAAACTTCAACCCAATTGCACAATAATAAATATGAGCGCAATTGAAATTCTTGAAGAATTATATATTTGTGTCTTGATAAGACCATTTATTATTTCTTGAAACTCGATCTCGGCTCTGGATGAACCATATGTTGGAGAATTAAGGTTGGGCTTGGCCCATCGTTGGATATTGAAGATTGGGTCTTGGCCCGTTATGAAGTTGCAAGACTTGTGCAACGTACTATGAGCTTAATGAATCCTTAACGTGTAGTTATTGTTAGGATGTGATCTCACTCAATTATGTATTGTGTGAATGTGAAATTAATGCTCAAAGTAGATGGAAATGTTATGAATGGGTGACGTATCACTCGTGTGGAGGAATGCCACGTTGGAAGTGTCCATGTGGCGTAAAAGGCATCTGAAGGACATCGATCGATGACATCGATCGATCGATGTCACTTCGATCGATCGATGTCATCGATCGAAGTGGATCAGGCAGCATAGATCGATGGATAGATCGATCAAATACGATCAGAGGACATCGATCGATCACATTGATCGATCGATGTCACTTAGATCGATCAAAGTGATCGATTGAAGTGCTCTGTCAGACATCGATCGATCACATCGATCGATCGATGTCACTTTGATCGATCGATGTGATCGATCGAAGTCTGACAGCGGGCAGAATCGATCTGTTTAAGCTGTTAAGTTTCAAACGTGAAACTAACACTATCCTCCGGTTTAAAATAAGATCAATCTGTTATGATCTAATGGTGGCGGGGAAGATAGCTTTGATCTAACGGCCGAGATTTAAACTGTCTTAACTGCTTAACCGAATATGGTTTCCATCCAACGTTCCAGGTTTAAACCTGTTAATCTATCTTCGATCTAAAGACTGAGATTAAACCTTCCTAATCTAGATAGGAGGTTTTAATCTAACGGTCTAAATCAAACTTCGGTTTTGATCCAACGGTCACGGTACCTTGTCCTCCAACCGACTCCCCTATATAAAGAGTGCTAAGGGTGCAATCATTTACACACCTTAAGCTCTTAGCATTCTCAAAGCATTTTGCATTCATAAGCACGTGAGTCTTGCATATTGTCTGGGAGAAGTCAGGACACTCTAGAGTTCGAAGGAGTTCAAGTTCAGCAGTGCCGCTCAACTGAACAGGTACCCGTTGTATCCTGGGAGACGATTGCTCATACCGGTTGGGCACAGTGTACCGGAGCAATACGTCTTAAGGACAGAGTCCTTGACTCGCCCCGGGTTTGATTTATTTTGTTGTTTCATTTGCACACAGTGTACGACTGCGTCTTGGTACAGGATTGATTGTCTCCAACAATCTTAAGACGTATTCGATTCAATTATATTCTGTACCCTTTTTGTTTATTTACGCAAAGGCAGTTTCGTACTGTTTTGCAGTCTCTTTCTACTCATTCTTAAACCTGTGATAGTTCTGATCTCTACGTTTTGATCAAACTGAACAGTGATCTGATGGAGAACACAAGCTCAGGCTCCGTTCATGGCGCAAACATTCAGAGTTCTGCTCCAATGGCACCAACTGCTGGGGTGCCAAGACATGCTCCTCCTGCGCAGGGTCCTGTAGTGGCCCAAGTGGAGAAACCGGAGAAGTTCAGTGGAAGCTTCTTCAAGCGCTGGCAGCAGAAGATGCTGTTCTTCTTGACTGCTGTAGGATTGGCAAATTTCCTGACTGAGGACCCGCCTATGGTGGATCCGTTGGAGGACCAAACCCAGAATATGCAAAATCAACATTTTGTTGAAGGTTGGAACTTCAACAATTATGTTTGTTTGAGTCATATTCTGAGTTGTTTGGACAACTCCTTGTATGGTTTGTACTGTACGTACAAGACCGCAAAGTCTTTATGGCAGGCTTTGGAAAAGAAATACCGTACGGAGGATGCCGGCACTAAGAAATTTATTGTCGGCAAATTCCTGGATTTCAAAATGTCTAATTCTCGCACTGTTGTTTCTCAAGTTGAGGAACTTCAGACGTTGGTTGCCGAGATGGAAGAGGAGGGCATGTTGCTCAGTGAATCTTTCGTCGTGGCAGCAGTGATTGAGAAGCTACCTCTTTCGTGGAGGGAATTCAGAAGCTATCTCAAACACAAGAGAAAGGAGATGACATTGGAAGATCTAATTGTTCGACTCCGCATTAAGGAGGACAATCGTAGATCTGAAAGAGCGCCACAATCTAGCTCTGGTCAGGCTAAGGCCCATGTTGCAGAGGCCAAGAAAAAGAAGAGCCAACTCGGGGTGAACAAGAAAGGCAAGCAGATAGCCAAGAAGTTCACCGGGAAATGCTACAACTGTGGCATTCAGGGGCATGTCAGCAATGAATGCAGAAAGCCCAAGAAGAAGCAAACCAAGACAAAGGCGAACATAGTTGATGCATTGGATGATCTAAATCTCTGTGCGGTGGTCTCAGAGTGTAATGCTGTGGGGAACGTACGTGAGTGGTGGCTTGATACTGGCGCCACTAGACATGTTTGCTCCAGCAGAGAGATGTTCATGGAGTATCAGCCCGGGAACAATGAACAACTTTTTATGGGAAACTCGGCCTCCTCGAAGATTAAAGGCGAGGGCAAAGTTGTTCTGAAGCTCACATCAGGGAAGCATCTGACTCTGCAGAATGTGCTACACGTCCCTGATATTCGGAAGAATTTAGTATCTGGATCTCTTCTAGTCATGCATGGTTTTAGACTAGTGTTAGAATCCAATAAAGTTATTCTTTCGAAAAATGGCATGTATTTGGGGAAAGGGTACTTGTCAAATAGGATGTTTAAATTGAATGTCATCACTATTGTACCCAAAAGAGATTTGCCCGCAGAGGCTAATAAAATTGCTTCCTCTTCTGCTTACATGCTTGAGTCTTCTTGTTTATGGCATTTTCGTTTGGGACATGTTAATTACAAGTCAATACAACGTATGAGTAATCTTGACTTATTGCCCAAACTGGATTTTAATAACAAAGGAAAATGTCAAATATGTGTTGAAGCGAAGATGGCAAAGGCGCCATTTCCTTCAATAGAAAGGAACACTGAACCTTTGGATTTAATTCATACCGATGTGTGTGATTTAAAGTTTGTGCAAACAAGAGGTGGTAAAAAGTATTTTGTAACTTTTATCGACGATTGCACACGATACTGTTATGTATATTTGCTAAGTAGCAAAGACGAGGCCATTGATGCTTTCAAGGATTATAAAAATGAAGTTGAGAATCAACTTAGCAAACGAATTAAAACAATTCGTAGTGATAGAGGTGGCGAATATGATACACCGTTTAATGAGTTCTGTTCAGAAAGTGGCATTATTCATCAAACGACTGCACCATATTCACCTCAATCGAATGGTATTGCTGAACGCAAAAACCGTACTCTTAAAGAGATGATGAATGCTATGTTGATAAGTTCGGGTTTACCTCAGAACTTATGGGGGGAACCAATCCTCTCAGCCAACGTCATTTTAAATAGAGTTCCATTTAAAAAGATGGATAAAACCCCATTCGAGCTTTGGAAAGGCTACAAGCCTAGTTACAAATACTTGAAAGTGTGGGGGTGTCTGGCAAAGGTTGCTGTACCTAAACCAAGACAGGTTAAAATTGGGCCTAAAACAATTGATTGCATATTCATTGGTTATGCAACGAACAGTAGTGCATATCGTTTCTTGGAGCACAAATTGGATATTCCTGACATACATGAAAACGTTGTCATGGAGTCAAGGAATGCAGTGTTCTTTGAAGATGTCTTTCCGAGGAAAGACAAAATTCAAGAAGTAACAAGACTTGGTAAGCGATTGCGTGAGGCGACTCCTCAAGGAGATGAGGAACTTCGTCAAAGCAAGCGTGCCAAAATGCCAACTTCGTTTGGACCAGATTTTCTAACCTATATGGTAGAAAATGAGCCAAGGAACTTTTCCGAGGCTATGTCAACTCCAGAAGCACCATTCTGGAAAGAAGCAGTTGACAGTGAAATAGACTCGATTCTTCAGAACCACACTTGGGAGTTGGTTAACCTTCCACCTGGAAGTAAACCACTTGGTTGTAAGTGGGTTTTCAAGAAGAAACTGAAAGAGGATGGGTCTATTGAAAAGTATAAAGCCAGGTTGGTAGCTAAAGGCTATCGACAAAAGGAAGGCTTTGACTTCTTTGACACCTACTCACCGGTGACTAGGATCACTTCTATAAGGATGCTAATTGCGATTGCTGCAGTCTATAACTTGGAAATCCATCAGATGGATGTAAAGACTGCGTTTCTGAATGGTGAGTTGGATGAAGAAATTTATATGGAACAACCCGAAGGGTTTGTGGTTCCAGGATAAGAGTCTAAGGTTTGTAGACTCGTTAAGTCCTTGTACGGACTTAAACAAGCGCCTAAGCAGTGGCACTTGAAATTTGATCAAGCTATGTTAGCTAATGGTTTCAGGATCAATAAGTGTGACAAGTGTGTCTACATTAAGAGCACACAGAGCGCATATGTGATAGTGTGTCTTTATGTAGATGACATGCTAATCATGGGAAGTACTCGGGACATAATCTTAAACACAAAGAAGATGTTGACGAGAAACTTCGATATGAAGGATATGGGAGTTGCCAATGTTATTCTAGGAATAAAGATTTCTAGGATGACTGAGGGACTCGTGTTGTCACAAACACACTATATTGAGTCTGTCCTAAAACGGTTCAATATGGATGATGTGAAACCGGTAAAGACCCCGCTCGACTTAAGTATACACTTAAGAAAGAATCGAGGCGAACCTGTTGCCCAGTTGAAATACTCTCAGATAATCGGGAGTCTGATGTACATAACGAATTGTACAAGACCAGACTTAGCTTGTTCAGTAAACAAATTGAGCAGGTTTACCAGTAATCCAAGTGATGATCATTGGAAAGCTCTTAACAGAGTGATGAGGTATCTGAAATACACAATGTATCTTGGATTACATTATACGAGATATCCAGCAGTATTGGAAGGATACTGCGATGCAAATTGGATATCAAATAGTAAGGACTTGAAGTCCACCAGTGGGTACGTGTTCACTATTGGTGGTGCTGCTGTGTCGTGGAAGTCCATGAAACAAACCTGTATAGCTCGGTCCACTATGGAAGCTGAGTTCATAGCATTGGACAAAGCTGGGGAAGAGGCTGAGTGGCTTCGGAATTTCTTCGAAGATATTCCGTGCTGGCCTAAGCCGATCGCTCCTATTAGCATACACTGTGATAGTCAGTCAGCTATAGGACGTGCTCAAAGCAGCATCTATTATGGTAAGTCACGACACATACGTCGGAGACATAACACCATTAAACAGTTGATCTCTAATGGCGTGATTTCCATAGATTATATAAAATCAATGGAGAATCTTGCGGATCCGCTTACAAAAGGCTTGCCTAGAGATCGGATGTCAAGATTGACAAACGGAATGGGATTGAAGCCCATAATGCATGAATCTTTGTAATGGTAACCCAACCTTGTTGACTGGAGATCCCAGAATCTTGGTTCAATGGGACAACTAAGTTATGAAGATTCAGTTAGCACTTGCTCATTCCGTCTGACAAAAGTGCTGTCTGCAGAGATTTTAGGGTAAGCTAAGGCTTTTAATGATGTCCTATATCTTGATGCGTCAAGTGGAGTATGGCAGAATACTCTTGATAGGAATCACCTATGTAAGTGTGAAGTGGGGCCGCTTCTATGAGAAAGTCGAGGTGGCAAGATTTCTCTAAAACACTTTCTGAAACCAGGTTGTTCATGGCCAAAACGAACACAACCATGAGAACCAAAAGGATGTTAAAGGAAATATTGTGTGAGTATCGTTGTCTTGGTTCACAACAAAGGCTGACTAGTTCAAGACATCAAGTCACTACTTAGCCGAGTGGGTCCGATGGTACATCACTAAGAAAAGTTCAAAGCCAGAAGCTACCTCTTCTGATGCAATATTTTCTTGTCTGACTTCTCCTCAGAGTCTGCATTTGCGTCTGCATTAATTTACATTCATGTGGGGGATTGTTGGAGAATTAAGGTTGGGCTTGGCCCATCGTTGGATATTGAAGATTGGGTCTTGGCCCGTTATGAAGTTGCAAGACTTGTGCAACGTACTATGAGCTTAATGAATCCTTAACGTGTAGTTATTGTTAGGATGTGATCTCACTCAATTATGTATTGTGTGAATGTGAAATTAATGCTCAAAGTAGATGGAAATGTTATGGATGGGTGACGTATCACTCGTGTGGAGGAATGCCACGTTGGAAGTGTCCATGTGGCGTAAAAGGCATCTGAAGGACATCGATCGATGACATCGATCGATCGATGTCACTTCGATCGATCGATGTCATCGATCGAAGTGGATCAGGCAGCATAGATCGATGGATAGATCGATCAAAGACGATCAGAGGACATCGATCGATCACATTGATCGATCGATGTCACTTAGATCGATCAAAGTGATCGATTGAAGTGCTCTGTCAGACATCGATCGATCACATCGATCGATCGATGTCACTTCGATCGATCGATGTGATCGATCGAAGTCTGACAGCGGGCAGAATCGATCTGTTTAAGCTGTTAAGTTTCAAACGTGAAACTAACACTATCCTCCGGTTTAAAATAAGATCAATCTGTTATGATCTAATGGTGGCGGGGAAGATAGCTTTGATCTAACGGCCGAGATTTAAACTGTCTTAACTGCTTAACCGAATATGGTTTCCATCCAACGTTCCAGGTTTAAACCTGTTAATCTATCTTCGATCTAAAGGCTGAGATTAAACCTTCCTAATCTAGATAGGAGGTTTTAATCTAACGGTCTAAATCAAACTTCGGTTTTGATCCAACGGTCACGGTACCTTGTCCTCCAACCGACTCCCCTATATAAAGAGTGCTAAGGGTGCAATCATTTACACACCTTAAGCTCTTAGCATTCTCAAAGCATTTTGCATTCATAAGCACGTGAGTCTTGCATATTGTCTGGGAGAAGTCAGGACACTCTAGAGTTCGAAGGAGTTCAAGTTCAGCAGTGCCGCTCAACTGAACAGGTACCCGTTGTATCCTGGGAGACGATTGCTCATACCGGTTGGGCACAGTGTACCGGAGCAATACGTCTTAAGGACAGAGTCCTTGACTCGTCCCGGGTTTGATTTATTTTGTTGTTTCATTTGCACACAGTGTACGACTGCGTCTTGGTACAGGATTGATTGTCTCCAACACCATATACCCAAGGGAAAACATGAATGAGCTTGCCCCGCTTATAAATAAATATTTTATAGTGCTTGAGCCGTTTTAGAGCACCCGAAAACCACCTTACATCCCGGGGTTCAGATATCCTCACCGCATCTTTCTCACCGCGTGACAGCAAGGGGTTGATGAGACTGGATAAAAGTTATCCTCATCCAGCCTCACCACACTCCTCTCCTGCCACGTGTCACGTTGTGCGGAGCGCGGTGACTCACCGCGCGGTGGGAGGATCCCATCCACATCCGATGCCCCTTTGCGTTGTAGTACAAACTAGCACTGCTAGTTTCTTGCAAGCCCAACCACCGCCCCTCCCCCGTCCCTCTCAGCCAAAACCCGTCATCCCTTCCTCTTGCGGTCAACCTCCTTTGCGTTGTAGTACAAACTAGCACTGCTAGTTTCTTGCAAGCCCAACCACCGCCCCTCCCCCCGTCCCTCTCAGCCAAAACCCGTCATCCCTTCCTCTTGCGGTCAACCTTCAAATTGTGATTCAATTTTCTTAGAATTGGCTATCTCCAATTTCTTCACCTTAGTTATTTAATTAGACCTTTCATGCATTTAAAAGATAAAAATCATCTTTTTTTTGCTCAGTATTGGCCGGCTATGTTATTTGCATAACATAAATTAGAAGAGGTGAGATCTCCTGTCCCACTTTCCACCCACCTCATTCGTCAACACGCGACACGTGGCAGCAGAGGTGGGTGGTGAGGCTAGATGTGGATGACTCTCATTTAGCCTCACCACCACTCCTACTGCCACGTGTTAGGTGGTGACAAGTGGGGTGAGGAAATCCTACCCAAAATAGAACGGGCGAGGAGGTGATTTTAGCAACCACTTGGGGGTGAAGGGGAAAGGGTGTGGTGGTGATGGTGGCAGTTGCTTCGGGTGGGGTGGGGGTACGTTTTGAACATCCGTTAACAGATATTTTTACGAAAACTGTATATATTTTGACAGAATATTATATGTATTCAGAACCCCACTATTTAATTTTGGAGATAAGTATTAGAAATCATAGCTGCTATCAAGAAATTAAATTAGTAGAATCAAATCAATCAAATCATTGTATTTATCTTTTGTATTTATTGACGAAGCAATTAACGTCTTTATAACGCTATATATAGGACTTATTGTGTACAAAAGAAATCAATGAAAAAACAATTAGAGTCATAATCTTGAAAACTATGTTAGATAAGTTATTCAGATGCATATAGCAATAATAGGATCTTCCGATATGCAATAGAAGACCAAAATCTAAAATTCAATCTCTCATATCAATCATAACAAATGGGGAAGAGTACTCTACAACTCCAGATGATGCACTTATAGAATTCGTAGCACAGTAATTATCACGTATTACACACATACATACGTACATAAATATAAACACAAGCGCGCGCACATATATATATGTGTATATATATACACACACATATATACATATATAGACACACACATTAACTACAAAGACATTGATAAAGATTTAATGCAATATCAAGAATTAAAAAACCGGACACTTCTTGAATCAGTTTCATGAGAAAAAGGTATAAATTTTTTTCAATCTCTCTTGAATAGAATAGTAAATTATTTCACATTATAACTCCAGCAAATTGAAGTTGAAAAAAAATGGATGTTTAGGAGAACTTCTACAACTAGATACAAAAATGGCAACACGAAAATAAATAAAACTAATGATAAATTTCATAAACAACAATACCAATGGTTTAATTAAGTTTTTAAATTAGTCAAAAAAACAAAATAAGTCTAAGGTGGCGTTCGGTTCGCACTTCAGTATCGGAATCAGAATCGGAATGGGTATGACAGGGTATGAGTTTGGAGTATATGAGTTTGAGACTAAAAGTGATAGTTGTTTGATAATAAATTGGGAATGGGTATATGATAGACATTGATGGTGTGAGAATGTGTATGATAGACATTGATGGTGTTTGGAACGTACCGGAATTGAAATGTGTATCGAATGTGGGCGGCCAGAAAAATTTGACCGGCCGGCGGCGTTGACCCGCCATGCCCCTCATACCCCCATAATGATAGACAAGGAGGCTAATATATCAAAAAATGATATCCATTACCAAATACTTGGATATTAAAGTGAAACACATACTCTCATTTTTCCAAACAAACAACTTGAATGGGTTTGGATTCCTCCAAATCCATTCCTTATTACTAAACTCCCAACCAAATACCACCTAAATGTTGGGTTTCAAACTAAAAGAACTAAAGAGATCATTCTCTCGAAGAGCCTAAATATAGTTTTTTTCTAATCAATACTATACCCACAAAAATTGGGTTGAGATCTTCTCACCCTACTTTCCTCGCCTCTTTTGTGACCACGCGACACGTGGCACCAAGGGGAGTGGTGAGGCTAGATGAAGGTGACCCTCATCTAGCCTCACCACCCCCTTGGTGCCACGTGTTGCGCGGTCACGCGTCACCGCATCCTATTACAGTGAGGTGATCCTATCCCACAAAAATTATAACTAAACAAAGGAAGAGGACAGTCTGAGTTAAATGAACTGAACAGGATCCACTAAGCGAATCTTTTTTTTTTTTTTTTTTCCTTTTTCGAAACCAGGATCCAACCTTAACTTCCTAGTTGGACCCACATGTTGGTCCATGTTAAACTTTTTTTTATAGAAAAACGTTTTCAAGTAATTATTCACGAGTTATTCTCTATGCCTATATCACATTAACGACCTTAGCCGATGTGTGTGTGTGTGTATATATGAAAAAGTATTTATATTAAAACATGCAATAAGGTTGATTAAAAAATTAAAGTGAAACTTGGATTGGATTGATGAGATGATAGTCTGAATTATATGAATACTAAGGAGACTGAATGTTTGGTGATGAACTCTGAGTTCGGTCTAATGTTGAAGTTTTTATTTTGTGACCGAATGTTCGATGAAGCCATTTATCGAACGCTCGGTCCTGAGTTTGGTGAAATGTGTTCAGTTGCAACGTTTAAAAATTTCGAATCCTACGTTCAGTAAAAGTGACCAAACGTTCAGTCTATTGCAGACATCAGAAAGGTCATAAACTTTGAACACACTCTTTTGCAACTTCAGACACACCCTTTCAACTTTTGAACGGCCATAAACTAACTTTGATAGTTAAATTTTGCAGATAGTTGTCAACTTAACTTCTTAATTGTGAATTGAAGTCTATAAACACAATGATCAAAAGGTTTTGAAGATTTGCAGGTTCTGTGTGTGAGAGAGAGAGAGTCAGTATGGCTTAGGTCGTAATATCCGGGCTAATTGAGAGTGGATTATTGCTTGCCAGATTTGCAATTGACACCTTAAATGAGATTATATAAAAAAATAGTAGCCAGTCTAGGAGATTGCTGAGATCTTAATTTATTACTCTACTAGTCTTTTGGAGTCGAGGCAGTTGAGGCCTCTAAGACTATGGTTTGACTTTTTTTTGCATACCATCAATGACATCATCAACATGTAAAAGGATATATTGCTGACCATGCATTTTGTTTTTCAAATCGAATTTAAGTTTATAATTATTCCAGATACGAAAGAATATATTTTAAGTTAAAATCAGCGACTTAGAATATGTTGCAGAAGCATGTGTATAAGTTGATATATATTTGAAGTATTTTAATTTGTATACTTAATTGCATATCAGATATAATCTATAAGAAAAAAAGAACTATCTTATAACTCACGTTATTCGCATGAAATGGGAGTTAATGTCAGGTTCGAGAATCCCTAACCGAATTAGCGCATTTAACGTTGTATCGAATACGTTATCATGTAAAACGATGTCACAATATCAATTTTTAAATCGACTTAAAGTCATTTTAACTAATGGATCAATGCATTTCAGTAGATCCACTTACTTCTAATTCATCTGCGCATAATCAATATTTACAAACTTTATGTTAATATTGATAAACAACGTATTTTTATGTCTACTAACATATAGAATTAAACTTCTCCCTAAAGAAAAGGAATTAAAGAATAACAGACGGATGTGTAAGAAGAATCAATATAGGGAAACGGAAATCATGTGGCTGGAGATACAACAACACATATCTAGTATATCTTAAAAGATATTGTAACAGTCTGTGAAGGATGAGTGGCAGATAAACTATACATCCATCCCAAAGGATAGAGGGTTTGCTTTCAGTAAGATCTTCGGCTTTATATGTACATGCATAGATAACACAATAATAGATATATAGTATGTTAGTGTGTTAGTACAAAAATTTAATAAATACAAATAAATAGCTTCCAATATTCAATTAGACATAACTGTGTATACATAAAGAAACAGAATTGATAAAATCAGTAGGTAGGATTATAAGGCATCCCTCGGTTGTTGCAAAGGGTTGAGATTTCCTCATCCCAACTTTCTTCACCCCTTTTATGACCATGCGACACGTGGCAGCAAGGGGCTGGTGAGGCCTCATCTAGCCTCACCACTCCCTTGGTGCCACGTGTCGTGCGGTCACGCGTCACCACACCCTTTTTCGGTGAGGTGATCCTATCCCTGTTGCAAATGACACCTATAAGCTTAAATTTGAATGATACCTAAAAGGCAGCATAAATTTAGGGGCAACGGGAAATCAAGAGTTCTTGAGAGTCGGTCTAGGAAGAAAAAGAGGAGGAAGAGTGGAGCGAGGATTTGGGCGAGAAACTCGACCAAGAAACCCGAGAATTCTACTATTTTAAATACTTCCATTAGATTTTCCGCATCAGAACTAATTTTTTCTTTTATTTGTTTTTTGAACTTCATAAGGAAATCTGATCTGTCTCTCAGACAACTAACAACAGGGTATGAGAAAAATCCGAACTACTCAGATTTAAAAATGAAATCTTTGCTGAAGTGCGGGAGTTGTTGTTCCCATTTAAGTTGCCGATTTTGGCTCCATCACCTGCTGAGAAAGTGCGTAATCTAATATGTGGAAAAGTTTTGTTTCTTTCATTTGCTTCCCTGGCTCTCTATCCATTTGAGTTAATTCCCCTGTGAATTTCCCTCATTTTAAAAAGGGGTCCTTTCTCACCCCACTAGTTTCTTTTCTAAGATTTTGGTGCGTGCATCTCAAGAATTTCGAAATGGCACTTTGGTGGAAGGATTTTGATTCTATGTATATGAGAGCCCTTTTGGGATTTCTTTGAGAAATTCAGCACTAGAATTTGATCTGAATGGGTGGTTGATGGCAGAAATCAAGAATGGCCCAAGAAGAGCATGGTCATTGGTGTAGTAATAGTAGTAGTGGTGGTGGGCCTAGTGGTAGTGGCGGCGGATGTGGTGGCGGTGGTGGTGGAGGAGGTGATGGCGGTTCAATATCTTGTAGAAAGATGAAGCAGAAGAAAGTTCCACAGAGAGGGTTAGGGGTAGCCCAACTTGAAAAGATTAGGTTAGAAGAACAACAGAAAAAGAAAGCAACTTTACATTCGACAGGTGTTGTATCACCAAATCAAGTGATTAACCCTAGCAATTCTTCTTCTTGTTTTGGTGTTCAATACCCCCCCTCCACCTTTAGGCCTAGCATTTCTAATTCTTCACGCCCTTTCTCACTTCCACCCCCACCATCACCTAATGATATCCCTTCTCCAAATTCTACGTTTAGGACTGCCCCTTCAATCCCGATTGCTGATATTCTGCATCAGAATTCAGTTCCATTTTCCAAGCCATTGAATGTGGGAGTTGGTGGTGGTGGGGGGTTAGGGTGGCCTGCAGTTCATGGGAACTGGCCTAAAGTGTGGAACGGTGAGTATAATGTTGAAGGGGAGAACTTGAGGATGGACTGTCTGGAATTTTCTTTGCCATCTGATTTGAATTTTGGTTATGATTCCAGCAACAACCCTCTTTTGCATCTCCCCTCTTTTGCTCAAGGACCACAGCAATTACAGCCTTCACCTCCTTCATCTCTGGTTTGTCAAGCTCTTATGTGCTTCTCATGTCAATGGCATTTTATCTTACTGTTTATTGCGTTTTTATTTTCTCTCTTTAAGTCCCTAATTTTGGTGTTTTTGACACAATTGCAGATGAGTGTTTCAACAGGAATTTCATCACCTCCTGTCCTGAACTTCCATCAGATGGAGCCCCCTTCAAACCAAAGCTTTTATAGCAACAACTGTCCACCTTTGTGGCCGGATGAGGAGAAGGTACCGTCATTTCCTTGGTATATTTTGTCCTCTCTTGTTTTTCTTCATTTTCTATAGTAATTTTACTATTACTTTAAGACTGGTCTTCTAAAATTAGAGATTCCTTGCTTCTTGTCTACTTGTCTTGATTGTATAAGCGGAAGTGGTAGTCCTTTGGTTTGTTGTTAGAATATTCAGCCTGATGATCTTGGTTTGTGCAGCCTCCAATTTTATTTCAAGGCGATCATGTGTCATTGACTGATGTTTCTTTGATGTTATATGCTATAGATGATTGGCATGAAGAGGCCTTATCCCTTCTCCATGGAGACTCCGCTGGCCCCAAATTTTCATCTCAAATATCCACCTTGCTATGTTGCTCCGGTATCCAGAATGGATGTACCAGCATCCTCTAGCAACAGATGCCTTATCAGCACAGATCCATTTATTGACAGGTTAACGCGTTAATCTGATTCTCCTCCTCGTCCTTCCATTTACAGACAACGTTTTTGCTCCCGTCACTGTACCCTGATGGTTTTCTTCACAACAATTTACAGAGATGTTCCAGTGAAATCAAACATTGTGTCTCAGCCTACCTGGGAAGAAGTGAAAGAAAACTGCGTCTTAAATGGATATTTTCTGTCATTGGGACCTCCTGTGGCTGGATCCCCTCATATTAATTCGTGCTACAAACAAATATTAGCAAATTCAGGACATCAGGGTCAAGGATTGTTCGATTTTGGATCTCAACCAAGTCGAGTACGGACTAGCATAACCTAATTGCCAACTGCTTGACATTGTCTTTGTTAATTGTTTTACAGCTGTTAATATGGTGCTTCTACAATGTTGTTTACAGGGACACAATGAAGATAATTTTTTGGATCAAAGGCCTAACAAAGCGATTCGAAGAACATTCTTCAGCTTCTTGCCTTCATCCAAGGAGCAAAATGACCAGAAGGTAACTCTGATAAACAATTGCAAGGGTGAAGTAGCCGAAGCAACTGTTGATCTTAGCCTGAAGCTTTAGTGTGTTAGATTAGTTGTGAAATTGGGGGCATTTTGGTCACTTTATGCTTCTTGCATGCAATGGCCTTCTAAGTTCTTGTGCTGGTTCATGTGTTTCAGTGCATTGTTGGTGTAGGAACTTTTAGTGAATGAGAAATCGGTTTAGATTTGAGCTGGATTTTGTGTGTAGATCTCAAGCATGAAGAGGCTTCTTTTCAATTGGAAGCAGTTTGATACGGGAAAATTATTTGATAAGAGTTGTAGATTGTTGACTTCTTTCTATTTTCAATGGAGTGAATGACACACCCTTTCTTGATTTTGGAATATGATGGAATAAAACAAAATGACTCACTAAATTGACTGCGGTTCTTATATTATGAAGTAGCAGTTGATCGACACAATATGATGCAATTTTATTATGGGTCATAGGAAACAACATCTGTGGTTTTTAACACATGGGTATGATTGCATACATCCGACCCTCTATATCCCGTTGTAGGCGAGAGCTTCTAAGGCAATGTGGTAAGTTTGTTGTCGTAGATTGTTAAGACTTTTTTTTGGCAACATTTTCATGTTATCGAAGTTTAATAATCATGTTAGCGGTCGATTTATAAAGTAGCAGTTGATCGACGCAATTTTTATTATGGGTCATGGGAAACAATCTCTGTGAGTTTCTAACACATGGGTATGACTGCGTACATCTGACATTCCAAACTTCGTCATAGGCGGGAGCCTCTAAGATAATGGGTAATGCCGTTATTATAGATTGTTAGACTTTTTTTTGGCGACATTTTCATGTTATCGAAGTTTGATAACCATGTTAGGATTGTGTAGAAATTTATCGTGGCCAACGACCAATTACTATTAAGAAGACATTATAAAGTTGGTTAATAAAAACACTAGTAATACAAGAATAAAAAGCGTTTTCGGTGTATTAGGCTTTTAGGTGTATTAGGTTTCTGTGTTTGTGCATGGTCCAGAAAGAGACTGGATCGCTTTGCGATCTGATGTACGCGGTTTTATTCCTGTGTTTGTGCAGGGTCCGGAAAGAGACCGGATCACTTTGCGATCTGATGTACGCGGTTTTATCTTACACTTTGTGCAAGAGGCTGTTTCTGCAGTTCGAACTTATGACATCAAGGTCACAAAGCAGCAACCTTACCAATTGACATAAAGTCCGCCTCTAATACAAGAATCTATAAAGAAATATATGTTTTTTTAAAAAAAAAAAAAATCATAACTTACTCGTAGTTAAAACCAGTTATTCGAACGAGCGGATATGAAAATTTGTCAAATTAATCCGACCAAAAGATAATACGTCTCTGAATCCTTTAACACTACAAATTTCGTACATATTTGAGTCCGTCTTGACATGAATCAAACTTTGAGTTTTCATTTTGTGTTTGTCTTTTATTATTTTGTGTATGTATGTAGGAGACTTAAGTCGACTTTCTATTTTTTTTATTGTCTTTCATTATTTATCAATGCAGGTACAGTCTAGCGGGAAGCGAACTCTCTATCTTTTGAGATGGAGATATTATTTGCATACCTATAACCCTCTTCATTTTGGTGTCGTGGGATATACTGAGTATGTAGTGTTGTTGTTGAAGGTCCATCTGGTCTCGAAGATGGAGTTGCTGGATTCTTGCATTATCGGTTTCTAGTGGAAGAAGGGATTCCAGTTCTGTATGTCTATGAATTACAGCTCCAAAGTCGCATTCAGGGGAAGGGTGTTGGAAATTTCTTGATGCAACTTGTTGAGCTCATTGCTCATAAAAATAAAATGGCTGCTGTTTTGCTTACTGTTCAAAAGGCTAATGTGTCAGCAATGAAATTCTACATGGATAAACTCGGATACATCATATCTCCAATTTCACCTTCGCGAGTCCAACATCTGACAGGAGTAGACACAAATTATGAGATTCTCTGTAAAGTGCTTGATCATGATGCTCAACTCTTTGATTGATGCAATGTCCTAAAGCTGTTAGTGATGCTGATTGATGATGAAGATGAAGGGCACAGAGCTGAAGTTCAAAGACATGAGGTTGCGGGATAGGATCTCCTCACTGCAAGAGGGTGCGGTGACGCGTGACCGCGCGACACGTGTCAACAAGAGGGGGTGGTGAGGCTAGATGCGGGTCAATCTCATCTAGCCTCACCACCCCCTTGATGTCACGTGTCGCACGGTCACAAAAGGGGTGAAAAAAGTAGGGGTGAGAAAAGTGGGGGTGAGGAGATCCCAACCCGAGGTTGCATAGTTGTAGCGCTCTTTATCTAATAGTTTTATTGTGTTTCAAGAATACTAATTCACCACATTAATGGCACACTCTTTATCTAATAGAATGTACAACAACACATACCCAGCATATCCCAACAACAGCAAAAGCTATCGCTAGGGTCTGAAGAGGGTGAGAGGCATACCTCCATCCCAAATGATAGAGAGTTCGCTTCCAGCGTGACTCACAGCTCTATATATCTAATAGAATGTAGACAAAGGAAAATGCTACATCAGCATGGTTGTGTTCAAAACTATTTGTAGAATACTATAATTTGCTAGGAAAGTCGTGACTTGATGAAGAAACAACTACATTCTCAGCATTTGACAACAGTGAGAACACATAGATAACCAATCTCTGTGGGAGTTAAAAGACTCACCTCAAAATACAGACCCGACCAATTAAGTATCTAAAGCCATCATCAGTAGCAGCTTGACACAGCTTATGACCAACCAAAGACATAGTCAAGAACATACACAAGCGCCAAGGAGAACGGGTAGAGAGAGAAGGCAAGAAGAGAGGTCCACACAGGGAATGTAGTCCGGATGCTGCCGAAGATTCCCATCACGATGCAGACTATCAAAATAACCAGAACCTCAGATGAGAAGTCCCATGTCAGGCCTCTCACGTAAACAAGGGCTAGAAACACTGATAGGCATAGCACGTTGTTCATGGTCACTGCTCCATATAGCTGCAAATGGAGAGAGTGAACACTTTCAGAACAGTCAACAAGGGGAATTTTTAGCGCGATATTGCAGCATGAATGTGTTCAGCTCAAGGTTAGCTAATGATCACCGAAAAGGCTTCAAATGTCCAATGCAGACAGATAAGTGACAGATGAGCGACACCAGCCATAGAAAATACATGTGCAATCTTACATTGAAAAATTCACATCTTTTGATGTAAGCTCAATTTCTCACCATACCCAAGCACAACTCCCAGAGACACACAGACACACACACACTCTCTCTCTCTCTCTCTGTGTGTGTCTCTCTCTCTCTCACACACACACCAGTCATGCAGTCATAACTTCCAACTAACTTATGATGAGAACACAAAATGACAATGAAGTTGCTTTGCAAAAGCAAAATGAAATAAAATAGTTGTCTTCCCTTTGGTAGATACGTGAAGATTTAGCATACTTTAAACACTTAAAACATCACCTTGTCTAAACATTAATAAGAAAGATAGGAAGAAAGCTAACCTCTGAAAAGGTCAACGAAGCAGATCTTAGCTTTTTCCTGCTAGCAAATATGATAGCAGATACTGCCTCGCTAGAATTTGTAGCAAGCGGCAGGAAAATAAAAGAAATGAAGAAAGAAGGTATGCTTGTCGCACTTGAAAAATTGTCAACCGCGTCGACCAAAGGATCAGCAAATGCAGCAGCAATCAAAGTTCCAAGCAACAAAAACAACACTGCCTTGATGGTGGTTGACTTGCTATTCTCGACACCTTCTACAACCTCATCACTTTGATCCCCCAAAAGATAATGCTCTCTCTTTGTTTGCTGCAATGCACGATTACAGCGTCATCAACTGCAACCCTCCATTCATCAGTCGCAGGGGGAGAGGAGGCGGGGGAGGGAAAGGGGGAAAAGCCAAATGGAGAAATAAAAGATACCTCATGAAACTCATGCAAATACTTGAATGTACCGGGACCTGCCTCAGGAGAAGGCTTTCTTGAACCTCTTGCTTCATCGAGCCACTTTTGAATACCATTCACAAATTCATTAAAACTAACTCTAGAATCAAGGGAGTAATCAAAGTCCTTGATCACATTTCGAACAGCATCTTCCTCATCCAAATTTATATCATCAAAACGAATTCCTATGATCAGTGCTCTTAGTTCTGAATGAGACAGATGCTCATCTCCATTTTCATCAATTGCGTCAAATAGCCTAGACACCATAAGACACAAGGTTTAATTACATGCAACATTGAGAAAACACATGATAGATATACATGTTGCATTAGAGATGAAAATATGGGAAATCACGAGCATGATAGACATACTTTCTTAGCACCTCTTTGTTAAGTGTACCGTCATCATTGCAAAACCTTCCTAAAGCACGCATCTTCAAATGCTTCAGAATTCCAGAAATCACATGCTTATGTTTAACATAAGCCAGACGTCTCTTCTGCACCCAAGGCTGAAAGACCTGCAGTAAAAGTTTCATTAGAACATCCAGATAAAAAGAAGGCTTGAAGCTAGAGACTGAAGGCAATTTCACACAGAAATAAAGGTAAAAGCTATAATTAACAGATTATGAGGATGCCAGTTGCTTCTTTTTTGCAGGTGAAAGGTAAAAGCTATAATTAAGGAATGCTTTCGTCGTCCCCTGCTAAAGCATCCAGGAAATGCAAAAGATAAACATGAAAATAAATAACTAAAAATGGCACGAGCTTAAGATTCAGGATTTATTTGCAAGTTTGCAACCCTCAGCTCGAGTTTAGCATCTGCAAGGCCAACAAGATACAAATTTTTGGAAAAGAATGGCTTTGTATTCTCCCCAGAATATTCGGAAAATGTTCTCAATCATTGCTCATTATTTTGTGGATACCATGTTCTCAAACTTCAAAACAAAACCTAAGTATAGAAAACAACCATATCCTATAAAACAAGCAGGGAAAGCAAATGAGAACATACCAACACGCAACAACATTAGAAGAAAAACAAGGCACGGTGATTACCCAGTAATATGATGAATATAACAGGAAATCATAGGAAAGGCACCTGAGGAATTTAAATAACATGTAGCCTATGTTCCACATGTACTGATAGATGGATACTGGACACAATACAAATCCACTATGAGATTAGGCATTTATTTATACAGAAGATGCGGTACCAAGGATGTCTAACTAGGAAAAATATAGGGGACAACTTTAAGTATCAGATTGCTTTCAATGATATGAGAAAATGCAAAGACATTGCTGACTGCTCCGCTGGCCAAGAAAAAAATCCCATACATACAAGAAATGCTCAATCCCAAAGCCAAAAAGAGCGCAAGCCTCAATTAAGCCCCCAATCTTGATCCAGAAAAACAGAGAGAGAAGGGTAAACAATAAAAGAATCGCCTTGTTTCAGAATTTTTACTTTTTTAATTCTCAGCAAAACAAGTATTGGAAGAAAATTAACCATCCACACAAGCACTGTCCAGACCACATAGGCCCATTCATCTATGTATGAGAAACAAGAAAAAGAATACAAATGGATAAGAAAGAACATATTTATGCACATCCATAATATATGTGCATGTGTGCGCGTGTACATGCTATCACAAAAACAAAACAACAGAACCAACAAGTAAAGTACCTGATAAAGGCAATAGGAGATCAGAAGAGCAACAGACACAATAAGAGCAATCAAGACAGCCAAGTGTCGTCCTGATGTTGAATGAAGAAGTTGTGGAAACTGGACCACTACAAATGGTAGCACGGAAACAGCCATGATGATTGCAGCATAGCTCGTCCAAACATCAGTACTGACACCAGAGCCTGAATTCACCATTCGCATTTAAGTTAATCTGGATGAGGATACATATAACACTTACCAGGATCCTTCCCGCTAAAGAAACTACAACTAACGAATGCAACTGACCAAATATAAACTAGTATTATATTTGAAAACTAGCATTCAGCTATGAGATGATACTACAGGATCTTTTCATACCTCAAACTTCAATTAACCACACAGACCAAAGGACAAAAGCACCATATTACATTCAATGGGATTAACATACCAGAAGGAACAGAACCTTCGAAATTCCAGCCGATCTCTCTTCACTCATATCTCCCCCCTCTCTTTCAGTGTGCTAACGTTTAACTTCACACTTGCTCACAGACACTGTAAAACCATCTATGCAAATAACAATAAAGCCTCCCTAATAGACAGGCAATGTTTTTAGGTCTATGCTCAATCACGAACACAATCAGATAGGCTTCAGATCACTATGTGATAGAGAAAACAGGAGAAGACATATCTTCGCAATCCTAACACTAAAAAATGAATAAGCATGCAGACCAGTAAGGCCTATCCGAAGAGAATAGAGCCAAGACCTTGTGAGCAGAGAGTCCAAGTTCAAATTTCACCAGCATGGTTTAAGGATTATCTGCAATTTATTTGACACTATACTCCACTGATTTTCATCAGAAACATGAGCATATAAAAACGCAAAACCACGAAAGTTGGATAAATTAAAATAAAAGCTGCAAATTTCCTAGGCTATAAACAAGAGCACACCAGTTAAGCTGAAGCGTTTTGTATCCTCATTATCAATGGCAACAGAATTCTCTAAATCACACTTGCCAACAACAACGCAAGATCCCCATATCACTGTAATAAGCATGACTGTTGATCCAGCTAGCAACCCCATCCCGACTGATACCTGACTTTGAGCTTCTTCTACACTTCCAGAAAGCCCAGATACTGTATAAATGAAAATTCAAAAACATTTAAAACAAAAAGTTAACAACTAATAGTAGCCCAGAAAGGAGATAATTTTGTAAAGCACAATCACCCCCCTTCTTGACCCCCAAAAGAGAAGAATAAACAGTTAAAAGGAAGCACGGGGATTAATGGGCCTCCCACTGACTTTTGATGTCTGCATACAACGGAATTATTTTTTCCCAGTCTATTTTTGATGCATACATATGGGGCATAGCTAAGGAAAAGGTGTAGCTTTAGATTCCATTGATCTAATCAAAAGATTCATAACAAGCCCCTCTCAAGACCTTAGTCCTAACATGTCTCAGCATCTTAATCATTAACAAACTGACCAATGGATGCAAGCCAAAAATAACAAAAGCTAAAAATTGACCGACCAACAATATCAGCTAAGTATACTAAAAAGACCAGTCAGTAGGGCACTTCTCGTCCCCACCAGCAGAATTTCCGCCCTTTTCCCGTCAATCTCGATCAATATCAAGAATAATCCATACTGACGAAAATTAAACCCTCTCAATAACAAGGGAAAACAGAAGTGCAGAAAGTTGTTACCCATAATGAGCATAGCATCAGGAAGAGCACCAAGCATAGGGAGAAACAGTCCACCAATGAGTCCAGGGCCCAGAATTTCAAGCAAAAGTTCACTTCCACTAGACAAATAAGTAGCAGCGAGAAACATAAGGTAACCATAGACAAAAATCAAGAACAAATTCCCCAACACAGTGGTGGTACAGGGCATAAATCCATAAGTCTGCTCGCACTGACTTTCTGTACCAGTAAAAAAGCGTATGTAAGGCCGTTGACCGGTGATCATCCCAGCGGAGTTGATATCTGAACCATCGGAAATTAGGCGACCATACACTAATACGCTACTGCAGGACAGTAGGAGGAGCACGAGGGGGAGAGAAAATGAAGCCTTGTGATTCCGAGGAGCCATAGCTCCGAACAGGGAAGTGTTCGCCGAAGAGAATTTCCGGAGGGAAATTGAATTAGGGTGTGTGAATCTGAATCTGTGTGTGGAACCTAAAATGAAGAGGATAGACGTGGAAGTAGGTGCGCAGAGTGCAAAGCCAAAATTATCATACTTGTGGAAGTAATGAAAATTTATCAAACACGATTTTGTTAAAACCACGATAGTGTCATCACATTGTTCATATTAAGTGCCATCACATTGTTTTAATAAAACCATACAATGTTATTTTGACCATAGACATAAATGGTTTTATCAAAGTTGTATTGTAATTTACGTTTTTGTCAAAACCGTATTGCGGCGCACCAGCTATAATACCTCCTATTTCACTTGATCCATTTTTCATATATGTAAAACCAACGAAGTTCTACCGGAATCTACACACAACATAAACACACATGAAAATAGACACGAGCTTTCTCTCATAAGTTATTTGTTTAATGTTTTTAAGTTATGTATTTATTGTAATTTATGAACGTATAGTAGTATTTAATTATTGTTATTTATTTATTTTGATTGCGTGAAACTATTTTAGTATTTAACAATTGTTATTTATTTCTTTCGACTGTATGAATGTATACAAATATCTAATTATTGTTATTTAATTATTTTGATTGCGGTGAACCTATATTAGTATTCGATTTATTTTTTATTGTATGAACATATATTAGTATTTAACTATTGTTATTTACTGGACTTGAAACTGAATGAACGTATAATAGTATTTAATTATTGATATTTACCTTTTATATAGTGCATTTATGTTCGTATTTCGTTTAATTTATGTTAATTACAGTGTATTTATGTTTAATATATTATTACATATTTAGGTGTAATCAGGACATTGATCGCTAGTGCTAGTGATGTTTTGTTGATGAACTGAGGCCGGAGATAGTAAATATAATGACACTCTAGGGCAATCATAGGGCTCTTCATCTTAGAATTAGTACTAGCTACACTATGACGGATGTGCTCAAGAAGATTGACATGTATAATGATCCTAAAGTCTGAGATAGTTGTAGGACATATGTAAAGCACGTGAAACTATGATGAGTGATATGGTATAGTAAGATTAAGGTATATCATAGTTTGATCACCGTGGAGAGAGGGGGATAAAAGGCCCACTCATTTTTTTTTTTTACCTTTAAGCAAGGCCACCTTCACTTGTTGATGGTTTTAAAAGTGTTTGCTCTCTCTATATTTGACAAAACCGTGTTCTACACCACTAGGTCCGCCCCGACAGAAACTATGGTGACTGGGTGATGTGAGTGAAATGACAAATGCTTTATTTGCGAATACAAAATAGCTTTGTTGATATGGTACTTTGCTCATGTCGGATGCGAACTCCCTTGACGTCATGCTTTGAAAAGGTGTGATGATTGGTAAGGGGTTGGCTAAGTAGCACAATGGCCAAGGACATTCGAAATAGTGTACGACACGCCAAGACCGCGAGGGAAGACTGGTTGGATTTTGGAAGAACATTTTGGTAAGGAAAATGAATTTTGAATATGATGGAATAAATCAAAACGACTTATTAAATTGGCTGTTGTTGTTGTTGTTTTGGTAAGTGAAGTGTCTCAGGCGCTTATAAAGCATGCGGTGTCTCTTACTAGCCAAGAAATCCAATCCGTGTCTTCATACTATGCAAAATTGAGAAGTATTTTAGGATAAGATGCAGTCTGTATCACCCTTACCAAAGTGTACTTGTGGACGATGCACATGCAACGTCACCAAGCAGCTGACAGAAATACGAGAAAAGGAGCGATTGTACGCGTTTCAAATGGGTTCAGACGAAGCTTTTGGGATCATCAAGACCCCATTCTGAGCACTAAACCCAGGCCAACTCTTAGGGATTGCCTATCACCTAGTTGCAGAAGATGAGAAGCACAGAGAAAATTGCCACTTACCAGCGACCAAGCGTGGAGGCAGCAACCTTTCAGTCACAGCATGGAGACGGTCATCGTGGCACGCGACGTGAGATGCCAAAATGTACAAAATGCCAAAGGATTAGACATTTTGCTGCAACAACATTATTGGATACCCTGCAGACTGGAAGAGAGGACCACGCAAGGGAAATAGAAGAGGCGGCTTCAGTGGTGCACTAAGAGGCCCTCCAAGTGCAGCACACCAGCCCTACTCCTTGTTGTTGGAAATTGTGGTTTTATAGATATATATAACAGTATATAATAACAACATTACTCCATTGCCTTAGAAGCTTCCGTCTATGACGGGATATGGAGGGATCATATGTACGCAACCATACCTATGTGTTAGAAACACACAGAGGTTGTTTTCCGATGACCCGTAACGAAAATTGCATCATGTCGATCAACTGCTACTTCACAATATAAGAAGCGCAACCAATTTAATAAGTCATTTTGCTTCATTCCATCATATTCCAAAGTCAAAGAAGAGTGAGTATTTGACTCCATTAAAAATGAAAATATAGTTTTAAGATATAGAAGATTATAAACTAACGGTACAAATAAAGGTACAAATAAAGGTCTAAAGAAAATAGAAGAAACATGAAGAATGTAGATCTTAAATTTCCTTTGTATAAACACAAGACTATGGAAAAACTAGATAGATATGATAATCCAATATAATGAAAGTATAACAAAGAAGAATGAGAATAGCCGATATACAACAAGTGTTACATTGTTCTTAAAACGAAATTGCCTTCACCATTAGCGAGGTAGACTACTCGGCAAACTCCCCCTAGAATGCAACGGCCTTCTTCCTTTCGTTTGATCTACAAAAGGAAGATTAAACTTGTCTTTTTGGAGTGCGTAATACCATAAGCTGAAGAATAGAGAAAAAGGAAGAAATTCTATATGTTCTCACAAAAAACTTGAAATAAGGTTTTAAAGATCATTTCAAATCATATCAAAAACTTGTCTTCAAAATCTTTTGATATTTCTATTTATATACTTCAATTCACAAGAAAGAAATTAATTTGACACATGTATGCATAATTCAATTATGACCGTTCAAGATTGAAATAAGATGTTCTAAGTTACAAAGGTTACAATTCATCAAAAGACAGCAGAAATTTTTTGTTGTTTGTACCGACGAAACGTATGATCTAAAATTTTTAAATGTTGCAACATAGAATTCATCATCGAAATCAGAAGACAACTGAAGCATCTTGGGAATTTCAGTATGGATCTTGGAAATTTCAATCAAGAAACCCCTCAGGTATATCCTTTATCACACGATGTCTCTCATGAAACTTTTTTCGTGCACACAAAGCATTTCTTGCGGCCATCACTTCAAATGATGAGCTAAAGTATTTCATCAATCCATTAAAGATTTAAATTTGCGAGATGCCATTAAGAAAGAAATAGAAGCATTAGAACAAAATGGCACTTGGAGATTAGAGGAGTTGCTATCCGGAAAGAAGGATATAGACTTAAAGCGGGTCTATAAAACTAAATACAAGTCAAATGGAGAAGTGGAACGATACTATATACGTTTAGTGGCAAAAAGATTGATCCAAATAGAGGGGATCGAGTTTCATGAAACATTTGCGTCGTAGCAAAGCTTGTGACAATTAGGACCTTATTCACAGAGGCAATCAAAAGAAATTGGGTAATTTATCTGCTACATTTATCTGCTAGATGTAAATTGGGTAATTTATCTGCTATATGATGATTTCACAAGGATTTGCCAAAAAAAAGAGGGAATCAAGGGTTTGTAAATGGCAAAAATCCTTGTCTGGCTAAAAACAAGCATCACATAATTGGTACAACAGGTTTAGTCAAGACTTGGCATCTGATTATTTCACTCAATCAAAGACGAAACAATCTCTCTTTTTATATTCAAGCGAGATATTTGTTCTCCACTTTTGATTTCTTGGTAGTTAAAAAATAGATTTCTAGTGGTAGCAATATGCTTGATGGCTCCGTCACATGTTTTGTCGCACTCCCAACAAGATTTATCTAAGAGAAGATGAACATTGCGATGATTTCTTCGTCCTCCTCGATAAGATTGGCTTGGTTGCTTGTTTGTCCTTTCCGCTTATCGCAAAAGGCTACCTTGTGTCTGGGTTCTCCATGCACACAATATATTCCTTTTGGTTTCTTTTAATCTTGTCAATGCAATTTGGCTTTAACTTTGTAGCCTTTTAAGTTGTTATTTTGAATTTTTTGCCTCTTTGAATTATGTTCCACTATGTTAGCCATCATCACCACTTACATCTTCCAACCTATTATTCTTTTTTACAAGGACGCATTTAATTAAACTATTCATAGATAGTTTTGCATAATCATGCTTGTCTCTTTTTTTATATTTGCTCTAAGAAAAAAAGAAGTTTTTCAAGCAAGGAAGCGGCTTGAAAGATTCCATCAATCTTGATGTCTTCTTATTCAATATTGTCCACCAATTGTTGAAATTGATACATTAGATCATTGATGGGAATGTGGTCCACTATTTGAAACTTGAAAAACTCATTGTCCACATACTTGCATTTGCCGACATATTCAACATCATATTTACTTTGAAGTGCCTTCTATATCTCCATTACCAACTTGAACTTGACATAAATGTCAAACAATAAGTTGGAGATAAAATGTAGAATATGTCATTATGTGTGGTGTTGCTAGCATCATACTGGAGAGCTTCTGCTGTATTGGCTGGTTTGTCCTTATTGAGAACATAAGGAGCAGATATCATCCTAAGGAAGAACAAAACTTTTTCGGACCATCTATTGAAGTACTAGCCATCAAAAGGCTCCAACTTGGACATATAGAGAACAATGGGTTGTTTGGTAGCCATATGAACAAATTTGCTTTAAGATTGTTGGAAAAATGACAAAGATATAGTAATCAAATCGAAAGAAAACGAAAAACAAAGAAGAAGAAATAGCTGAAATGTAACACATGTTATTATCCTCAAAGCAAATTTGCTTCCACCAATTGAACAAAGTAGACTATCAGCATATGCTTCTCAAGAAATAACGGCTTCTTCTTGTCGTTTACTTTAACAAAAGAAGATTGAACTTGTGTTTTGAAGAGTCTAATATCAGAGACAAAAGAAAGAAGAGAAAGAAATTCTATAGTTTTTTCTAATGAATATATCTTCAAATCTTAAGATTCTTGTATTTATATACTTTAATTTTAACATGGAGGAAGTTAATTTAACACATCTCTACAGAATTTAACTTACAAAGGTAGTTTATGGCCGTTCTTGGTTGAAAGGAAGTGTTCCTAGTTGCAGACATTGCATCATTTTATGAAAAAGACAGTAGAAAATTCTGTTGTCTTATATTTGATCTTCCATACCGAACTCACAATTTTGTCTTGGTGAAGAGAATAGGAATCTGGCACACAGCGAACATTGCACAGCTATGTCCGGTTATTAGTACAAATCACAGCGTATTATTACTTTTCCTAATTTGTCATGGATTTTTTCAAGCGGCCAGAATGGATGAAGATTAAACCAACTGCTAAGAGAGAATGACTGCACTGTGCACCAAATCGAGTGATAAAAGAAAACAGGCAGTTATGCTTGGAAAAGATAAGAAAATGCAGACATCAGTAAGTCGCTTTCAAGTTATTTCAGCCAAAGAAATCCTAAATTCACGTGTACAAATTTTCTTGCTTATTCTTCATTGCTGACAAACAAATTGGGCATCAGCTTTGTTATTGTAACAGCAAGAATGTAGCTATTTACAAGAAAAGGCAAAAGTGATCTACAAAAAGTTCCTGTGCTTAATCACAAAACCAGTAAAGTTGGTTAGCATATCTTAGTCGACTTCCAAAACAATTTTCCCAGGAGCGTAGCCCTTTTTGTCCTTGGCTTTGTGAGCCTCTCTTACTTGGGTGAATGGAAATGTTTTCTCCACTGGCAATTTCAATTTTCCCACCTCAGAAAGCCTGCGAATTTCTTCTAGACCTTCAACATCAGCCCTCATGTATGTCCACCAGTATTCTGCCCATGACACATTCAATTCAAGAAAATGGGTATAAGGATTAAATGTGCCTCACTTGAACAAGTGGAAACAAGGAAACAACATGTCACTGTGTAAATTGTTTCACCCACACAGGGAAAACCGCCGTAACAATAAATCATCCTCCATCAATTCTTACGTATTCTTTTACTTAGTTTTGCAGCAGAACTTAAGAGACAAAGGCCAGCAATTACTGTTGAAATGGATAATCTGTCATTTACAAGAGTTATAGTAGGACTTGAGTACATGACTAAAGGAAAACGCGTACCTATTCCATGAGAACACCGATACTGCAGTTGTTTCTTCAATAGGATAGCGGTTGCCATGGAAGTCCCAATAGCCAATCCATACCTATCTGCCAATGAGGCAGCTTCTCCCTATTAAAACAACAATGACATATCTTAAATACACGTGCAACAAGCAAAGACAATAATTATTGCTTCATACAAGAAAGAAAAGAACTTCCCAAGATACCTGCAAAGTCATGTAATGCCCACCCCTCTTCAAAAGATTAATCCCTATTCTTTCTGTTTCTGGCATACCAATAGTATCCAATACAGCATCAAAATACCCTTTTATAGCTACTTCAAGGTCCTGTCAGTACAAAAGCTGACAAGTGAGAAAGAACGTTGAGGACACATCCGCAAGAATGCAAAAATTGACAAATGCTAGATCCCCTTTTCCCCCCTGGGTTGGGGGTTGTGGACAAGATGAAGGAGAAGAAGAAGATGAAGTAAAAGAATTATGGCTGTAATATCATTACCTCAGTGGTATAGTCAACAACCTGCTCGGCACCAACAGCCAAGACACGGTCTATACTTTCACTCCCACACGTAGTCGAAACATGGCAACCAGCAGCTACAGCAATCTGAATGGCAGATAGACCAACAGCTCCTCCTCCACCAATTATTAATATCCTTTGACTACATGGATTTAAAAAAGACGTAAATCAAATGAAAATTCAAATAAATCAGATTAATATAAACTTCAAATCGAAACCCAACCACAAACCTGATGCTACTTATTAAGAATATTTCGATTACAACAAGGCTGCCCTTTTTCCGTAAGAATCAATGATTTCAGCAAACCCCAGAAGACTACCCAGTAGAGTTATTGTTGTGTAATTAACACCATAACTTCTGATGCAGTGAACATTGGTATTCAAACTAGCAAGCATTTTATAAATTTTCCTTGAAACCCTAATCTCTTTGATGGTTGTAATTGTTGTACATGACCACTCCCATTCTGTTCCCCTCTCAAGTAAACCATGATGAGATGATTTGATGCTTTTTGCATGAATGAGGCGTAAGACAGCATATTCCAATGACAAGCAAATTTGAATGAAAGAATGCATACCCCTCTTTTATCCGCGCAGTACTCTTCAGTGCACGCCAAGCAGTCAATGCAGCAAAGGGAACTGCACTAGCTTCCTGTTTGAAATGAACAATAAATGCACAATGGTCATCACGGAAGAGTGAACAATAAATGCACAATGGTTATCTTTAGCTTCCTTCCCTTTGTTCTTTCTTTTTGGGAATTTTTTTGGGCGCGGCCGGGGAGGAGGGGCATCTAAGGAACTTCCTCAAAATGTTCAACTTGGCATTAACATAACATGTTTAGCAAAAACTTCTGTAATAAAATTTTAATAGTATCTATCATTTCATGTATTAATATCAACTTTTGAGATGGCCATGCTAAGAGTATTTAAATTTGCAGGTCACTCCTGCAAAACATTTTCACTCCACAAGGTCTCACAAAATATATACTCCGTAACGGACAATGAAACTAAATATATTAAGCGACAGAAACTGTCCCTGGCCAGGCAAAAGAACATAGCGCATGCTCAGTTGACATAATGACATGGGGAGCATTAGAAAAAGCGAATAATTAGAGCGCACGCCAGTATCTAAAGATTACCACATGTGATATTGACTCTGGTTTTGGCTTAAGTTCATCTTCAGCAAGAATGGCATAGTCAGTATAGGTGCCCCTGACAGCAGTAGGATGGAGAGCACCAAACACTTCCTGCCCCACCGTCAATGAGTGCACAGAAGCTCCAACAGCTGCAACTTCTCCACTTACATCACGGCCCAAAATTAAAGGCAAAAGTGGCTCGAATATTGAACGCCCATACCCTTGTCGCATCTGAAAAATGAATGAGTAGATGTGCAGATTTGTTATATGACATGTTTCATTGAGCCAAACAACCGAAGTGTTTTGCGTTAACAATTTACTTCCCAAGATAAAATGTTAACTGCAACAAAACTACACAAAGAAGCCACAAAATAGTTTTCAATTTAATCATGGTGCAGTATGGAAGTTATTTGATCCTCCTACATTTCATGCATCTTTTTTATCAAATTCTTAGTGAACATAGTTTTCAAAGTTTCCAAACTTAAACCCACCCACATAGTGGATCACCCACTCTTCATATCTTCATGCTAACAACAGTAAAGCCACAAGAGAGAAGGGGGGTGGGCAGTTGTGCTTGGGAAACTCGAGGGGGGGAGGATGGCTAGTTCCTTAAGTCAAATTCAAACAATAGACCCTGTTTAGAACTCTTATTTAAAATTAAAAAAATAGGCCAGTTGAGCAAAGGCTCTTCCTTTACCATGCATAATGCATTCCGGAGCCAAACAAGAATCTTCAGTCTCAAATATCTCGAGTGAAGGTATAAACAGCAGTTTTCTTGCTTAATTTCGAGTCCAACAAGTTAAAATATGATGCACTACGGATTGGCGAGTAAAGTCATTGCCTAATCAAAACCTGATGAATGCAGAAAAGAAAACTACATATCTTTGACCAATCGCAATAAATTTCAGCTATCCACCAATTCCATTTCAATTGACAAAGAAATAGCATCGAGGGTAAGCAAAACAAATTAAATCATCACTCATCAGGAACGATTAAAAATAAAATTTCTGTTCGGAATAGAAGAACCGAGCTAAAATATTAACTCACCCGGGTGTCAAGGGGATTAATCGAGACGGCGCGAGCCCGCACAAGAACCTCGTTAGGCTTCAAATCCGGAATTTCCACATTCTCACGCAGCTCCAGCACCTCAGGCCCACCGAATCGAGGCAAAACAACCGCTCTGCAACTCGTAACCACACTTCTCAAACCACCCTGAATCCACCACCGCCCTTTCTGCTTGATATTTGTCGATCCATTTTTCACATTTCCAAATTTCACAAGCGCCCGCATCCTCAAACAAAGAAACAAACAGAACACTTCTGGGAGTTTGCTGAAATGAAAATCTAATAGAAAGATTTCTTATTGTAGGCAAGAACGCATCAAGAATTGGAGTGGCAGCAGCTGCAAGCTAGCATGCGAGAACACCGAAGTAACGAACCGACGTGTAGATGTTTTCATCCGCAAAAGGAAATTGGTAGAAGCCGTTACGCTTTTTTCAGTAAGCTAACTAGTGTGTCTTCCGTTTTCAATACCTCTGCTATCCGCTTTCTATATTATTTTTCTTCCTTTTTTTTTTCATTTGCGCATTGTCTTTGATCCAATCTTCAGCTATCCTTTAACAAAACTCCATAAAGTTTTTTAGATAATGTAAAACAGATATCCAGCGGTTTTCTAGGTCAATGAACAAAAACAAAGGTTGAATCCCCATAATGAGAGATTCGCTAGTCTATCAGTACGGAACGTATATCGAATGATGTGTTTGACTATATAGTTCTTTATAAATTTTTTTTGTTAAAAAAAGTAAGTCATACAAGATACGAGTTTAAATTCATTTCCTTATACAAGTATAGAATTCTTCGAATTTGTACTTTAAAATTTACCTATCTTGGTTACTATTACCACATAATAATACTTTTTCATTAGACGACATCTTTACCAGATGAGATCAGAGGAGGTGAAATATGAGGCATCCAATCACGCGACGCCACGTGTATAAAATAGTCTTTTTTTAAAAGAAAAAAAAGTAAACAGCGGGCCCTTTTATACACGTGGCGTCGCGTGATTGGAGGCCTCATATTTAATCTCATATTTTACCTCCTCAGATCTCATCCGCATCTTTACGGGCTTCACTAGTCCTTTAACATTTGGCTAAATGCAACCACGATGGAGATCTTTTCTTCGTGTATTTTTTTCTTAATATCTTCTCAATTATATAAACACACACGCATATATATATATATATATGTTGTTTTGATCATCTTATTATATAAAGCATGTGAAAGAACAACACAGACAACATAATAATCGTTTGCCAGCCATTAGGATTTTGAATTTCAGCCTCTTACAAGAAAGAAAGGCCAATAAGGTACACCAGTAGTGGCATTTGTGCTTAAATCTCCTTTAATTTTTTGCGTGTGTTCTTAGTCAAGGCTGTAGTGCTCACAAGGACATTATTCAAGAATTGATATATCCTCGTGGATTTTTGATGTTCATTAATATGGATAGGCGGAGAATGATGATGTAGCTGTTTCAGTGTATGATGTACATACTGTATATTTGATATATTAATAAAGCAATCCATTCCCTCAAAAAAAAATTAGTGCCTGTTAATTCTCATTTAATAGCATGTATTGGAAGGATATGTGTTTCTCTATATATATAATTCCTTAAGATCGTATTAGAAGGATCCGTATGTAACCACGGTGTTTCTATGCTACAAATGAGGATTTTTATTAATAAAATCCCAAACGGTACTGTATGTCCTTCTATAAAAAAATATATTCAAATCGAGTCTCTGGTCCACGGAAAAACGATGACAGTTAGGTTATCTCCAATGGGAGACCCAAAGCACCAATTTGGTGCAAAAAGTTGCTCCAACCAAGCACCAAAATGAACACCAAATTGGTGAAAATGAATAGTGTTGCACCAAATAGGTGCAACACTATTCATTGCACCAAATCACTATTCATCCTCCACATCATCATTTTAAGAATATTGATTTAATTTTAATTTCGTTATAATAATTTTAATTTTGTTAATTTCGTTATAAAAATTTTAATTTCGCTAATTACGTTATAAAAATTTTAATTACGTTAATTTCGTTATAAAAATTTTAATTTCGTTTTTAAGAAAAAATTTTAATTACGTTAAATTTATATGAATGTTAAATTTATGTTAAATTATTTATAATAATGAATTAAAAATAGAATGATAGAAGAATCTTTAAGGAATATTCTTATTTGTTGGTGGATTTGGTGTTTGTGGTTGGAGTAATTTTTACTGTTTATTGCACCAAATAGGTGATTTGGTGCAAAATTTGGTGTTTGTGGTTGGAGATGGTCTTAGATGCTATGAGATTTGTAAAACCAATATTTCAGAGGAGTCCATGTATTGTTTTACTATGTGAGCCGAGGAAAGAAATAACAGATAACTTACATTCACCAATAACATAATTCTATTATCTTAGAGGCTTACGTTTATGGCGGGAGGCTTATGTTTATGACGGGATATAGAGAGTCGGATGTACGCAACCATTACTATTTTTTAGAAACATACAGAGGTTATGGCGGGAGGCTTACGTTTATGGCGAGATATAGAGAGTCGGATGTACGCAACCATAACTATTTTTTAGAAACATACAGAGGTTGTTTCCCGATGATCCATTATAGAAATTGCGTCAAAGTGTGTCGATCATTTGCTATTTCATAATATAATAAGCGCAACCAATTTAGTGAGTCATTTTATTTTATTTTATCAAATTCCATAGTCAAAGGAGGCTGTATCCTTGATACCATTAAAAATAGAAACAACACATAATCTCATTCATATAAGGTAAATCTCATTTCAGGCTTAATACGATCATTATTATTTCGGCAAGTAATAATAGGAAAAATCAGATGGCAGAATCTGCAACTTGCTTTTCTCCCAATGAAGTCCAAAGATGTTTTATCTTCCTTCAATGGCATCCTGGCTTGCTTTTCTACTTCCATTCACAGACCTGCCATTCTCCCTTCAGCTCGAAGTAGATCTTACATAAATGCATCATTTCATTAGACAATCGGCCAGCCACGGATCCTTTTGTTGTCAAAATGAGGGAAGGAAGGAGGTTAGATTAGGGTACTGATCATCATGGGTTCGTCTGGACAACTGGGTAAGGGCATAACCAGTAACTGTGAGGCCATAATAATTCAAATTACGATCACGATTATAATAATCTTTCAAATAGACCCTAGATATCAAAAGAGGAGCCAGAAGGAAGAAAACAGGCTATTCATTGGGTCAAACCTTAAAGGAGCATGGCCTGAAATAAAATCCCAACCAAAAACTCTGTTGTCCGGAAGAATGACAGAGCCACATCTCCAGGGCAGAAGGCAGCTTTAATGGGAAGACAAGCTGAAGAACTTACCTAAGCACGAGGAAAATTTACCTGGCCTATCCTCCCCTAGAAATTTAGCTAGAGTATCAAATAACATCAACAAGTTTCCGTCTATGGTAGAGTAAAAAAAAGATGTATGAAATTTTGCTTGGCTCCTGATTATGACAGAATAAAGGAAGGTACTGTCTATAGCAAAGCAAAAAAAGGTCGGATATATAGAACCTTACCTACAAAAATTATTTTTGGATAAACTATAATGAAAATTACGTCTCGTGTCAATCGACTACTACTTCACATACGAAAAAACACACAATTTAATGAGTTATTTGTTTATTCTATTATATTTAAAAGTTAAAAAAGTGTTCTCTCTATCAGAAATGGAAATAAGTTGGAAAAGCCCACGTCCCAGGACATAGTCCAATTGATACTCGGATTGAAATTTATTCCAAGAGGTCAAAAGTTCGATTCCAGAGATATGTATAGTGTAGATGTTTCTCTGCTGGTAGACCGAATGCCTGGTTTGCAGGGAAGACGCTTTGTGTGAATCACTGCGTAAGATCTCACCCAATATAGGAGACCGCTAGGCTCCTGATTTGCATCATTCACACGTGCTCACTGGGGCTGGGCGGTAGAAACCCTCGGGGTGAGAAATTTCACCTTTGCTCCAAATTGGAGAAGCCTACTAAAAAAACCTAGTCCCATATTCTGCTTAATTGCTTAGTCAAGAAAGCAACCTCGACAGGGTTGGACTATGAATTCAGAAGAGAAGGAAACAGTATGTAGAAGTAGTAGCTCCTTCAACTCTTTGTTACTGCATTCCCCCAAAAATTCTTCCACCGCTTAGCTAATTACGGGAAAATATAAACTTATACAATCATTGCACATAAATATATTTCTTCATCTAACAAGAAAAGCACAAATATGTTTTCAATACACCCACGTAATTATACATGGTCTATGTACAAAATGCATATCTGAAAGGAACTGAACATTTATTTCTAGCCATTCAGCCTCCCCCACCATAGGATGCAACGTCAGATAATACATAACATTCACAACATTTTGTCAAATCGCTCCCAGACGGACTAACTACTCGTCTTCAACTTCAAGGTTGTTGACACGCTCACATTCATCGATCCACTCGCTATATCTGCAAGAGAACACGAACTTGGGTTAGAATATCCATCCTATCTCCCTAAAAGAACTTCAGCAAGACAAAAGGTGCAAACACTTGACAACTACTTACATGTCAATAGCCTCAGTCAAAGCTGCAGGAGAAAAGGAGGAGCAATCAGTTTAACACATTGGCTGTAGCTAGTATGACAAATCAACGGGGAAAAATTTCATCTTATAACAATGTGTTTCCCTCCCAATGTTGGACGCAATCTACACATGTCCCCCAAATTTAGGCTGGAAGCAACAAGGATGAGGTAGGCAGCAACTTCCAAACTCCTTAACTAACTATTAAGCACACACCCGGGCCAAGATTATCTATGTTGAGATTGATCTTGATAAAATCTCCATTTGAACAATCTAGACGTTATTGTTTTTTTCTTTTCTTTTCCCTTTTTGGGATTCCTTATCACCAAATATTAATGATAATAAAACAACTAAACTGTTGAAATAGGTAAACAGAAAATAGGAACCAAATAAAAGTACCAGTTACAGTAGTACTGAAGCTTTCTTGGCAAATCCTACACACTGCTTCACCAATCAAGTTCTTCATGTCACTGCAGCCATTGAACAACTATTTATATAAAAAGGGTTTATCATAAAAGCAAAACAAACTAACTCAAAAAACAGAGAACCAACTACTAAACAACACCAACCCCATAAAATAGGAGTAAATGTAAACCAAGCAACAATACATAAATAAAAGCCACTCAGATGACCAACAAAATCAGCTAAATGAGAGCAAACTATGTTCTAAAACAACTTCAGCGTATTCAAGCCATAAGATCCCACCACATAGATGCAAGAAACTAATATACTAGCAGACAGAAATATCTACTTTTACCAAAAAGAAAGGATCTTCACAGCTTACTACAAACAATACTCACCATAGTGAAAATCTAAACTAGTGTAATTTCTTGCTGAACAAACGTTAATCAAATTGTCATATTCAAGTGCATATCAGCCACAGGTTACCACTTGAATAAAAGAAGCAAGAAAATGAAATTTCACTCAAACTGCTCTATTAATCATGGTTACTGAAGTGAAAACATACATGCGGCACTCCACACTTGAGCCATGGTTGCAAAAGGGGCAACTAAAAACAGTGTCAAGCTTATCCATTCTCTTCTTTGCCACGGGCTTCGCTCTTGATTTCCTCTTGCCCATTCCGTGAGAAACAGTCGTCTACAAACCAATGAAAAGTTAAACATTAGATCATATAATTATTTCTAAGCATCCAGCTAACGATTGAGAAAGCAGTATATAAACTGCCTCCCCAGAAACAATGTTGTACACAAAGAAACAGAAATTAGCATGGGAACATGAATTCTAATTTTCCCCTATCTGAGACCTAGACTTGCCATAGACAATGAATCAAGCTAAGAAATGAAATAAAAATCTTGGTTATGATTTCTTTATTATGTAGATAAAAATTGCCCTTTACCCCCAAATGAAACATGCGCATTTTTTGAATTTCCAGCGCTCAAACTTTTCATAAATTTTGACAACAATTAAGAGTCTATCAGAAAATCTAAAGTCATATATACTATACCGTCACTCAAGTTTCCACCAGCTAACCCCTTCCCATCCACAGGAATGCTAGCATCAGTAAAACTTTTAAACGAAAGCAGGTAGCCACGGGGTTCTTCAAATTAGGGCTTACGTCATGCACAGTTCCTCACATTAATTGGTCAGAGAGTTCATACTAATCATAGGAAGAAAAGAGGCGTCCCTCAAGTTTCCAATTCCTAATCAAGTATCAATCGATCAGAATCTCGATCGAGACTCAAGAAATCTAGGGTTCTTTTGAGCCGTTCATACTAATTTTCTTCTCGAAACCCTATAACCGTTCTAGATATGCAATCGGATTGCATTCATCAAAGACGAACTTACGAAGAAACACGAATTGGAAACAAGAGATAGAACAATTGGCTGTAATTATGCTTACCTCAAAGAAAATTCAGGCGAAAGAAGATGTAGGAGACTGCGAAAACACTCGACGATGAGAGGCGATAAACAGTTGAGATGGGCTTCTTACGATACGATTGAACCTGTGCTTATTTATAAGACAAAAAGTACCTCAAAACAAAGAATATAATAATGTTCATAACAAGTATACCATTCATGGGATACAAAAAGGACAGCATCTACTCACCGCCTCCACACTCATCGTCCACCGTCTGACATGTGTCAGCAAAAGGAGATGTGAAGTTAGATAAGTGTTATCTGCATCTAGCCTCACCACCCCTTTGGTGTCACGTGTCCGGCGGTAGGCAATGCAATGAGGATAGAAGCGGTAAAGAGATCTCATCTCATACAAAAAGGTTGTATTATCACGGCTTCCACCGTCTATTTCCGATAGGTTTCATATAAGATGTAAATTTAATTTTAGCTGAGAGTAGTAAGACTTAATGTACACAAATACGTCATTCCTTCATTCAATAACATACACATACTTTGAATGAGAAAAATTATAGTAGTTTTAATAATAAAACATATTTTTATCACACATTTGAAAGAACACCTAAATTTTTATACATAATGGTTTTGTCAAAATTGTCCAGTGCAATGTTACGGTTTTGAAAAAAGTTTCTGGTGTCATTGTAAATTTTGGCATAAGACGTTTTGCCAAAACTGTCTTGTGCCCTTTTTTTTAAAAAAAAAATATTATTCAACAACAAATAAAGTTTGTGTCTAGTTTGTTTTTTAAGGTTGTGTCAACGCGTATTTTCTATAGAAACGTAACATTTTCTCAATAAATAGTGTTTGTTACAACCTATTTAGATAAAATAACAACTCAATATTTATGTTTACTACTTTTAAGTATCGGTAAACCACATTCGGACCATATGACTGAGACTCTTACTCATTTGACACTACATCCAAGCCTCTCATATACAGTAGCCTTTGTCGAGACACCGCATTCAAACCATACAGTGCGTTTACTATGAGAAACATCCTAGTATTAGTGTAATTTTTGTTTGATCTTTAATCATAGTTAGTGACAATTTTACATTAGTTGCCAACTTAATGTAACCTTCCTTCTTTACTTGGATTTGAGACCATCAAATCGAAAACTCGACGATACGGAGTTAACAACACTCTAATTATCAACCATAAAAATTCAGAAGTGGAACACCAAACTTACCCACATCGTGCACTAGAAAAACAAAACTACACATCCATTTAACCATGAACAAAAATAAAATATTCCTTTTTAAGAAGTGGTGAATGACCATCATCATTCCAAATGCAACCAAAAGCATTCCATTAATTAATATTGTCAATGATAGAGTCGGTAAACTGCATAAAACAGAAATGCAAAGTAGTGTAATGAAATATTTCTACCTATAAACACCCCTGGTCAAAGATGGTAACATAAGTTACAATATCTCACTCAATGATTTGTCCAATACAAGGTCAATGTGCCCTGAGCTGAACCTGAAGCCATCTTTTGTGTGTCTATATATGTATATGTATTCCAGAAAAGTTGCTCCCTAACGGACAGTGACTAGGTTGGGATTTGGTCTACCTGCTAAGCATTTGAAGCATTTATCCATGCACTTGGTGGAGTAAGATGTGACTATCAGATTAGGCATGACTTAATCGAATTGCACCTCTATATAGTCCAAGATAGGAGTTCATAGAATCAGAGAATTAAGGTTAAGGAAAGGTAGACAGGATATAGTGACACCTTAGAGCATACTTAGAGGATTTGACTTGCATTCTTTTGTTTTGGTATTTGCCTTTCAACTATTTGTGCATATCCATTCACTCGTATATATTTCTATTATTGTACTATCTATGTAGATACATATAGGGCGGGGTCTCACTGGAAGCAAACTCTCTATCCCTTAAGATGGAGGTATTGTTTGCCTGACTCTTACCCTCTCCAGACCCTAGCGATAACTTTTGTTGTTGTTGGAATATACTTGATATGATTGTTGATGTTGTATCCATGCGCTAAATAGCCACAACAGGGGGTCTGGATCCCCTGACCCTCTTTTTCCTCACCCCCTTATGACCGTCCGACACGTGACAGCAGAGGGTGGTGACCCCCGTCTAGCCTCACCACCTCCCTTGAATGCCACGTGTCGCGCGGTCCTTTATGACCGTACTACATGGGAGTCAGGAGATCTCATTCGAGAACAAGGTGTGTGTGAGAGAAGAAGCTGTTACCTTCAAGGAAGCAATGTTTTGAATTCATGCGACGAAATTAAGTAAAAATGATGTTCAGACTGCATTCATTATATCATGTGATGTATTCTTTTTGTACTAGTTTCTTATCGTTTGAAAAATACTAGTTATTGAAGTAACATTTTATTACACTGTCGGTTTATTATAAGTATGTTCCAGTTTTCCTCATATCATTTGACAGCTTATTTGTTTATTATAATTATTGTTAGTTATTTACAAAAATAATTTTAAAACCAAACATAAGTAAATATGTTAATTATATAAAAGACGTTTCTGATGCACTAGGCTCCCACGTTTGCCCAGGATTTGGAGAAATACCAGATCGATTCGCGATCTGAGGTACGCAACCTTACCCTACACTTTGTGCAATAGACTGTTTATGCAGCTCGAAATACACTTTGTGTAAGAGGCTGTTTTCGCGGCTCGAACTCGTGACCTCAAAGTCAACAACCTTATCAATTGCTCCAAACACCGCCATCAAAATATGTTAATTATATGTTAACAAAATTCTTGAACGGCCTAAAAGAGAGAACATAGATAGATACATGACTATGAAATTGGACGAAAAGAGTATTTAACACCAAAATTTATTATTGTAAGCATAAAATTTAATAGGAAAAATTTTAAATATATAACTCATTTTAAATATAAAACAATAAAATTAACATATATTTTATAAATATCAATATTAATTTGCACAAATCTTAATTGAGTTTATGTGGAGCATATGCATGCACACATAAGCTTCCCTAGTCATTTGCCATAAACCATCATTAACAGGGGGAAAAAGATCATCATATTTTTTCACTATGACTTTGAAATACGATGGAATAAAATAAAATGACTAATTTAAATTGTTTGCGGTTTTTATATTGTGAAGTAGCAGTTGATCGACACAGCTTGACGATTTTCATTATAGAAAACTAACATCTATGTTTTTCTAATGCATGTGTATGATTGCGTACATCAGACCTATATTTCGTCATAGACGAGAGCCTCTAAAACAATGGGGTAATGTTGTTGTTGTATGTTTTTTCACTATACATATACAAGTAACGTAACCTTCGTATATTTCCAAAATCTGACGTGGAGGAAAATCCCTCCTCACCACTTCTAATCCTATTCGTCATCTACCTTCTACCAAACAAAGTAAATGATTACCTTTCCTCTCATTTTTCTTCCTACCAAACTTACCGTTGACAAAGGTACTTGAGTTGGAAATCAAACGGAAAAACTCATCCTGGAATCTCCTGCAAAACGCTGTTCTTCCTGAAACCAGTGCAAAACGACTAGCCGATGGAGGAGCAGCACGAGCTCGCATTGAATCTCAACAACAAACAAGGCTCTCCAGCTGGTCGATTCCATTTCTTCATGGAATCTCCTTTTTCAAAATAGAACAAAATCCAGAAGCATTCTCACTGTGTCTGCGTAAAATAGACAGCATATCCCTGTTGTTTTCCTTTGTTAGATATTCAGTAGCTTTAACACTGTACATAGACTCCCGCCCGTAAATATACGACGAGACTGCTGCCTTATAAGTCAGAAACTGCAAGTCACCTGCCGCCAAATCAAACAACTATATTTATCCAAAGATATTGAAGGATAAAAGCAAGAGAAATCCCCATTACAAAATCTTAAAGGAGTCAGGCACTCATGCAATACAAATCAATCTTCCTAAAGAGGTTTTTGCAGTTTTGCTTGGGAACAAGAATGTCAAACATTATACTTTTTTTTGTAATTTAAATTATATATATAGGCCGAAATGGCAGATTTACAAAATGTACCTTTATCTAGGCACCAAAAGGTAATCCCATACAAAAGGTTAAAGGTGGCTTACAATATGCACTCTAGACTAGTGCCAACCTTTAGCAAAAAGTGGTACAGATAACCACATGACAACTAACACATGACAAAATTGCTAATCTTATACTAATGCAAAAAAGTGGTACAGATAACCACGATCTTACTTGAACAGGATGTTACACATTATACATACTTCAGTAAATTGATCTTTATTGAAGGAGGGCTAATTTATTACGAAGATGGCAAAAGCAGTAAAAGCAAGTTCTTATCAAGCATCACAAAATGAGATTGTCTGATACCTGATGCGATATCTAATGCTAATCTTTTAGGGCAAAAGTGGCGTTTTATCCACCACCTGCAACGCAACTGCCAAGTTTGTTTGGTTCTGGCGTCGGTAAATATAACTGGAATCTGGCTCAAATGGTTCTCGTAACTTTTTGGTACACCTTCCTCTTGAATACAACATGTTGACATTTCATCCGTCTCACTATATGACAGTTTGAAGAAGCAAGACGCCATTTCTTTCCATGTGTTACTATCGCCAAACATTGCGTCTAAATGCAATGCTATCATTTCCACCAGCTTTTCTGTGCTATAAATCCCTGATTGGCATAAAGACAATGGCAACTAAAGTTATGAAATGTGCTGTCACAGTTTTCTCCTTTATCTATGTCGCTATGCTGTCAAAGTTTTCAGCATATCCAGAGGACAGTCAACTAACGTAAAGCTTAGTATTTTTAAATAAAAAAAAAATTGACAAAGAGATAAAACGAGGCCTCGGTAAATCCAAATCCAAACTCTTTATCAAATAACACAATTGCAGATACCAATGGAATTATATGGACAAGAACAACAGCATACCAAATCGATGCATGTTGACAAGTTTTGCCAACGAGTGGCTACATGTTGGGTCCTTCTTTAGAATTTCCTCAAAATGTGTACAAAGCCCGACATTGTTTCCACGATCAAAAAACTCAAGCAAACCAGCTTTTAGCCTGCCACCAAATTAGAACAGAATGACTGATGAACACCCAAGTCTGATAATAAGCAAGGCAGAATATGGAAGTATGGCTAACTCTTTCTCTACAACTGTAGGAATGAATCTCACTTCTGCTTGCAGTTGAAAGACAGAGAAAAGTGAAAGACCAAACAACTAGGTCAGAAGAAGCAAGTTAAGGTTGGGACGAGAGAGAACTGCATTCACGTAGATAACAGGCAATCGTTGTAATTTTGGAAAGCATTTGAGGCGGTAAAACTATTTAATTCACTAATATTTTTCAAAAAACTATATTCAGAACTCATATTTAACAAAATTCAGATTCTTGGTCATCCTTGCGTGCAAATAAACACAACAATATGCAGGTGAACACAAACATAACAAACACATTTACATGCGAGTTACATTTCTTATTGACCTTAACATGAACTTTGCTTCACGGAATTGGATGGGAAAGCGCCTATAATCACCTGATAAAAGTTCCTATAATTCACTCAATTTTCCTGTGATATAATTGGAAGTAAGTGTGTAACCCTGTCACTTGTATGGATATTGTGGAAGGCAAGAGACTATTTTATTTTGACAATTCACTCAAAATCCAGAAGCATTCTAACATGTATGATTAATGTGTAACCCTTCATATCCTCTTCCTTTCTCTCTTTTATCTTAACAAACCAAAGGTTTACAAGGAGAGCAGAATGGCATCTAGAATGGAACACTATACAAGAAGCTCCCCCAATTCCCCCTTTTCACTGATCCCTTATTCGGATTTTCATTTCATGTGCTATTGTAGAACAATCATAATATAGCTAATCAATTACTGAATGTTTTCTGCTTCCAGTAATGAACTTGACCTAGAAACAAAAAGGAATTAAAGAGAAAAGATTAGGGATATTATTGAAAAACTTGACATCAAGCCCGACTCAGAATAAACTCAATCTTCAGGAAAAGAAATTTAATTTGCTTATGGAAAAGGTCATAAGATAATGTCTTCACTCCTCGTTCACTATTATCCACCAACACGCATTCAATCTCATCTACTTTTGGCAACTATATGAACCCCAAAACATTAATTTTCATTTATATTCTTCTTTGACAGGTAAAGTACCTTAGATGAAGAATCGTATCTAATTTATGAGACACACTTTCAAGTTCACTGAGGGCCTCCATCACTTGATCTCCAAGCAGTAGCACCTGGGAAGAAGAGGACAGGTACGTCAAAATCCACAGTAAAACTTTTTAGCACATCCAATTACATGAAACAGATTACTCCAATATAGAACACAAAGCACACACACAAAAAAAAAAAGCAGCTCCAGAGTAATCCATAAATTCTTTTGTTTTCGTTTTACGCTTTTCTTTTCAGGTGTACAAGTGAAAAAACATTCGGTGGCTGTGACTTGAGATGATTTAAGTATCTCCCATAAAGGAGCAATCTTGATTAAAAAATTTAATACTTCCTACAGTAAGATTGAGAAGGCAAAATATGAAAAATAAGAAAGGGGGGAAATTACATACGTACACACACACACACACTATATATATATACACACACACACACACGCACACTACTTCCTACAGTAAGATTGAGAAGGCAAAATATGAAAAATAAGAAAGGTATATACATACATACATACATACATACACACACACACACATACATACATATATGTGTATATATATATCACATACATATATATATATACATAAACATGTAATATATATATATATATAACACACACTATATATATATACACACACACACGCACACTACTTCCTACAGTAAGATTGAGAAGGCAAAATATGAAAAATAAGAAAGGTATATACATACATACATACACACACACACACACACACATACATACATATATATATATATATACATAAACATGTAATATATATATATATATATATATATATATATATATATATATATATATATATATATATGAGACTCAGCACAAAGCCTCTTGAATAGCTCTAGACCTGAATTAAAGGAAGAAGCGCCTCAAAAGCTGGTGGCTCCAAATGAAGAGCAGCCCTTAGATACTCCAGTGCATGCTTGTAGTAGTCATTCAGCATATTCCTATGTAAATACAATGATTTCTCTAGATTTTCAGTTGACTGTGGCAGCTGTAAAGGCAATAGCCAAGGTGGTAAACCTACAGAAGAGGACAAAAAGTAAGCACCACTTATTATATTAAATAAAAATGAATAAAAACAAAAGAGGTCATGAGCTACTCTTCATTCATACTAGAATCTTCCCAACAAACAATAAGTTTCCAGTACAGACAGCTGGAGCAAGTTGCCATGGAAGTTCAGTGGCAGATTAGAGCTTACATTAGCATTTTTGTTGTTTAAATGAGGAGTAAAAGGACGAGAAATGGGACAATTGGGAGATCATTCTTTTGTGATCTAGATCAATAAATTTCTTTTGCAGTCATTACTTAATGCCTAGACATATGTAACTGGATCCATCGATGCTTGTACGGTCAGCAGGTTCGGATGAAATATAGCAGCATTTTCACACACGCGAATGAACTGGGTAGAAATGACCCAACAACAGTAAACATTTAGGTTCTTTGATTATGATAGAAAACAGATGAAACAGCTAATGAGAGAGGTTTGGTGACATATAGGTATACATATCCGGCATGGCCTACTGCAAAAGGTACTGAGAAAATCCACGCACAAAGACATTTCTCGCTGTGAACTAAAACCCTAATCAACAATATAAAGAACAAAAATGCAAATAAAAGAACACACCACAAGTATAGAAAATGGAGGCATTCGGTATGCCATCAGGAAGATTTGGAGAAAAAGATACTTCATTGCCACTTCTCTCAGCAGAGCTTGTTGCCTGAAAGCTGCCCTGGGAAACTTCTTTTTGCAGTTCAACATTAACATCTGCAGAAACTTCCATGTTTCCATCCACATAAAGTTTCAAGATATCTTTCTCATTCCCCACAGAGGTGTTTGAATCATATTCTAATAATGAACCCCTTCCATCAGCATTAAGAGCATCATGCCCATTAGAATTCTCAGATGACACATAAGTCTCGTCTTGAGAAATATGTGACTGCAACGGAGTGTTAGACCGATTAAACTCTTCCAACTGAAATTCTTTTGGAATAGTCGAATACCATAGTTGATAAAATGTCAAACCAACTAGAAGATTTGAAATAGAGTCGCTCTCAAAACCTTGTTCCTGCATAAGACTGCCACAAAATGATGGAAACCCAACATTAGCATCACAACCATATAATAAAAACCATTCCCGGTCATAAAATCAGTCATCCATTAAGTCCTGCAGGCAAAATATACTTTTCTTGGTTTTGTGTAACATGACATCTTACCTATTGACCTTAAGATTTTGGGTTTTCTCAGTTCTCCCATTATTGGCTAGCATGAATAGCTGAGAAACAAAGCTCTCAATCTTAAAATAGCAAGTCAATGTGGACACTTACCATAGAGCAGCCTGGTGTGCGTCCACTGTGTTCCCTTGTGAGAGATAGAAAAGGATAGACTCCCACTGGACAGCAAACCTATCCTGTCCAAAACATCATGTTTCAAACTTTCCCAAATGGAATGCAAATGAAATTGCGACATCCATAACCATATATACATAGTGCCAGCTCCTCAAGTGAAGCAATTAACTAAGACTGCATACAGTACCATTGCATCAAAGTTCAAATCCATGCAACGTCATGTAAAAATATATGCAAAGCTACAAGATGTTTATGTTCCTGATGAACCAGCAACCATTTCCTTTGAAGAAAAAATGTGGAAATATTGGACCCACACATGAAATTTTGTATCTACAACTGAGGTTTCTGCAAATGGTAACGAATATCTTTTCCGATTTTCAAAAGCAACTCAAAATTCAAAGTTTTTTCCATGTCTTAAATAAATTCTCCCTATCAATGGAAGATAAAAGGCGGTATCAGGGGTCACATTAGATCCTAGACAATGGCCAACATATCCATCAAATTATCTAAACTTTGCTATGTAATCAATTGGCTGGCTACATGCTTCCTATCTTTGCAGTGGAGATTTTTGGACTCTCTTCCTTTCAACTCGCCTGACGTGACTGTTAAAAGTTGTTTACCATATGGCCTAGTTTTTAAAATCTTTGCCTTCCCAAGTATTGAAAGGTCTGTACTATTTAGATTTTTCCATTAATTAGATATATAAAGTAAGTTATGAAGTAACAAAATGATCTTTCCATAGGTTTAGATGGACTAGTATAGAGCTCTTACTGTAATTCTGCTAAGAGATTCTGATATTAATAAACATAATTCTAATATGGGCAATTCAAATTTCTTCTTTAACTCAGATTTTTCTGATATACAGCTCCTTGAAATGATTTTAATTGTTCCTTTCCTCATGCTATTTTGTAAGTTACCTTTTCAATAATCAAATTGAAGGTGCACGATCCATTTTATCCAAAAAATAGGTGCATCACTGGACAAATTAAATAAATAAAAAGATGAGAAGCATGATAAAACTTCAGTGGTGGTGCCTGCAGAAGAAGAGTTCGTCTTCTTTAGCATACCTGGGTTGGCCACCCTTTAGTAGATCCCAACTTTTTCATCCATAGATCGTAGACATTCTGAACTTCTCGTAGCCTCAGAGCATCACCTTTTGTCTTCTGCAAGAGCTCCAACGTTGCCTAAGACATCATAAATTTGTAATTATACAAAACCATCTTGAAGGGCTGCAAATGATCCCACACAGCTTACAGGAAACAAGGTCAAAATCCAGAAACATATGTAAACCCTAAAGTGTGCTTTTTATAAAAGGACCATAGCTACCTATTTCTTCTGGTCCTTCTTGTGCACTAGTTCTCTAACTCACTGAAAAAAGATCGCTCCTTGAATGGTTAATTAACACTAATATCTTAACTGTTATAGACACATTGAGTCGTACTTCAACAAGTAAGAGAAACTAGAAACCAAGCAAAGCTATGAGAACATCATATTCTATATAAATACTCATCCACGAGTATTGCGTTCATACAAAGATTCTTGGCGTAAAGAATTAATTCTTCCACTTCACCTAATACTAAGACAACATCAACTGAAGTAAAATCCAGAAAACAGTAAACGATTTAACTGATACATAAAAGCAAATTATTGCTATAAATTCCAAAACCGGAACGTCTACCGATAATATGCATATAATTAGGTACTTAATGTGCGCTAGTATAGAAACATTATTCATACAGCAGACCAGGAAAAAATTGCTAATATTATCAAAATGTTAAACGATAGAGTTAAAGGAATTGAGGCATTAGCTTTATACCGAATACTTAAATCGATTTCTCGGAATAGACTTTTCTCGAACTGTCCCCTTAATCAAAACGCTCAGTACACCACTGGCTTCAATCCAATTGTGTTGCAGCATAAGTTTCCTTAAAAGCAAGCGCAATTTTTTCCTATGTCGGGATCGGAGGCTCTCGCAGCCGCCTTGCGAGCTTCCGATGGCAGTGACCCCACGCTTAAAGCAATAGCTCGGCTTCTCATTAAGCAGTGCAATAGTGCTGATTTTTCGGGCTCTCGTCAAGTGATTTGGATAGTTGTAATCGTCGGCTTCATGCGGATGTTTACGCTTCCTCCGCTTGCGATTTAAGGCGGCCGTTTCGGTGGTCTCATCAGGATCAAGCAACATTTTTCTGACTTGAAAGTGAAAGCCGAAGATAAATTTCGGAAGAGACGCATAAGCTATTAGGGAATTCCCTCGTTCTTCCTCTCAACGGCTATTCTCACCAATTATATACCCGATTGCTGCGGCGGCGTTCTAGACTTCGAACTCTTGAGTTGGAGGGGTTTTCAATGAATTTACAGAATTGACCCCAATTTCCGTCCAATCCGGTGTATAGTAGAATAACATTATTTTTTAAACATAGTAGAATAAAATTTTTATTGGAATATAAGATTTAAAAGTGGCTTTTACAAAAATACACTTTCAAATATAATTAAACATGACAGCTTTTATTGGAAGACAACTAAACATGACAGTTATTAAAAAAAGGAAATAAAATGACATCTACTTTTTTCTAATTTTCAAAACCAAAATATTTTGATCATTATTATTATTATATCTCTAATTGATTAATTGAGATAAACAAGAAAAATCATATAAATATTAATTAAAATATTAGTATAAAAACTTTGACTACTAATATATTACTATTTTTAAAAAATAAATAATATTTTTAAAACAAACTAATATAAAAATATAAAATATTTTTAGAACAGAATGAGCATTTTTCTTCAAATCTTAGGTGCAAAGTTAAGACCTAGGCCTATAATGCTCCAGTTCTAAAAAACATCGTAAATGATATAAATCAGACAATCAACAGTCTCATACATAGAAAAAACGGTCCATTGATGCTATTAACTTAATATGGCATTAGTGTTTCCTCAGAAAATAAAACAAGAAAGAATTAACATATTAGAAAGTTGAATGAAATATCCAGCCGTAACTTGTAATAAAAAATAATAAAAATGGCAATAAGAGTAATATTATGAAATAGATTTCAAATGAGAAATATCTGATTTAGTTAACGTATAAGAGAAGAATAGAAAGGTTGCTGACGGAGATCAAGAAAAAATAGATAAACTGCATATGATACACGATTATTTTTTTACCAAATTAATCCTTTTTTTATATTACTTTACATTGTTTACACGCCACCGGGGGGGGGGGGGG
>AP025064.1:2176011-2192492 GCA_036186865.1 Eustoma russellianum | reverse complement strand
GGGGGGGGGGGGACGAGGGTGCTGGCTTCAAAAGAAGGAAATAACAAATTTAGAAGAAATAAGTATAAGAAGAAAATATCCTTTAATCCCTCCTGAAGCACCAACATTAGAGAAACAATATCAACTGTCAAAAATAACCACGGAAAGAGGGAAAAATATCAATAGCATGAAGTAATTATATGAAAGTACAACAACCTAGTCTGCAGAATATAAAGATCAATCTCCCATTATCTTGTTTATGAGCGGCAACTGGCTGAGAGTCAACACAAAGTAACACAGCAATCAGCTTACGTTTTCTACTTCATATAACTAATAAGACACGACAAAACAAACACATTAGCAGCAGCAAAAAAAACAAGGTGGCTGCGAAATCTCAAATCCGTCAACAGAGAAAACCGAGCTTTTCCTTACTACATGCCGTGATGGAAATGCATGTCCAACCTCCGTCTACAAAGAGCTCCTTTTTGTTCAAGAGGCACCTAAGGGTCACACCAGCTCAAACCTAAAATCTATTTGAGGGAAGCCCATGCATGTTTAGCATGTATCAGAGCATAACCAGCATTTATTTGCCAACGAAATCAAAGGCCAGATTGCCTCTACCCACAAATTAAGGCGACACAAAGTTCTCACCTTCACATCCTTTGTACATGACACTAACAAATCAAGGAGTAAAAGATCCATGTTCTCATCATAAACATCGAAATGAATAATCAAATCATAACCATTATGATTTATGTCAGCGAGAGAAAGTGGTCAGACTGGATTTGTTAGTGTCAAGGAGTAAAAGATCCATGTTGTCATCATAAACATCGAAATGAATGATCAAATCGTAACCATTATGATTTATGTCAGCGAGAGAAAGTGGCCAGACTGGATTGCATCAACGAGATTAAAGACGACAAACAATGAAGAATTGCAATACTGCACCCTCATTGTACAAAGTGCATGTCAATATCACCTAATAGTTCAGGACCACGCCCTCTTGCTCCAAGTTTTTCTTCTAGAAGAAATGATGAGATGTTTTCATAGTTTATATTATAAAGTAGAGTAGACAGAATTTGAACAAACACGAAGCAACACATGAACACCCACACAAACAAAACTCTACAGTCTGTTCTAGTTGGTCAGCGTCTTAAGCACTATTCTATCTCCCACACATTTCTCAATGCCTCTAGGATTCCTAATCTTCTTATTCCTTCTTCTCTTTCTTTTTGTTTTCCCTGTGAATTCTTTATCACTTTTGTATTTCTTCTATCAAACTTTCTGTGGAGGTGCTGTGTGCTGAAGTCTCCTTATAGCTAGCACGCCACTCAAGGGAAAGAAAGATCAAAACAAACATGTAAGAGTAACTCCTAACCAACCACTAGCTCCACTGACTAGACACTCACTCTTGAATTGCAAAAAAGATCCACTAAAACCCGAGAAAACCAGAAAAAAGCTCCAACAGAAAGTGATTCTCCAGTACAATAGCATCACCGGACACATCAACCGAGACCTCAAAAGAATAACAATAATACAACATATAGAACAAGGAATGCCTGAAACCTTTCTTAGAGAAAAAAGAGAGGGGTGGTGGAGCAAACTAAAAAAGGAAAATTAAAAACGAAAGGCAAGCACATTTCACCAGACCAGACAATCGATCACCCTTTCTCCACCATAAGCGTGCTTTAAGCACAGAATTCCACTTTCTCTACGCTCTGGTCGAAGAGAAAAAAATGCAATCATAAACAATTAACGTCATAATTTCCAACAATAGAAACAAGCAAAACAAAAAAAAGAAACTTTTGACAAAACAGCATTGGAAGTAAAGACTCCACTAATGATACACTCATTATGGTCAAACGCTGGCAGAAATCACAGAATTAAAGTTCCGGAAGGCCATTCACCTTGATCGTTACGAGCGGTAAACAGAATGGAAGCGGTCTCATCACCGACGAGGCATTCAGCAATGCGAGTGTCCCGAAGGTGAGGAGAAACAGCACGACCTTTCTGCAGCACTTCGTTGCAATTAACCACCTTCACAATGAGAGTATGACCATACGTCCCAGGCTTCAAGCTATCCACCTTCACAAAAACCGGCTTCCTCAAACCCCCAGCCGCCGCATTTGAAGAACTCGACGCCATTATAAAAGGAAAACCCTACCACGATCAGGAAAGGGAGGAGGAAAACGTGAATTTTGGTCAGCTGTGTTGTTTGCGTATGTAGTTGGAGCGATGGAAGGCGTGGCTTGCAGTCCTTGTTTCGAGAGAGAAAGTAGTGAGTTCGTTTTAATTTAATTACTTCAATTTGGAATTATTTGCATTTAAGGTAGTCTTTTTATGCAACTAGAAATAAGCGTGACCATTAAGCGTAACTCTCACACTCAGTCCCAAATGTAGTGTACGGAAGTAAATCAGCTAGCCAACGACCTGCTAGCAGAAGTTTGATCATTTACACAGTAGTCTGCATAAGGAGTACCCAGCACTGTACGCAAGCCTACAGGCCAAGAAGCTCCCACACTATGCATTTGCTGGAAAATGTCTTTCTTGTCTTTGACAAGAATTGAATATCTGACCTCCCTTATCCGAAACCAGTTGAACTATGTCCTAAAAATAAGCGTGACCTGTGGGCTCCCGAGGTAATTATGGAAATAGGCGAGTAGTTGGGGCTAGAAGTTGAAACGATCCAATTCCGCACAAAGCGTAAAATTTATAGTTGTCGACCAATAATTTCTAGTATCAAAATTGAAATCTCTCGTTCCGGCCACAAGAGAGCATATATGGCTCCAGTCCTAAAAAAAATCCGTGGAGGATGTAAATCAGATGTTCTCTCACAAATCAGGCTTTCGGTTTTGTAGTAAAGGAACATCACACTGTGCGCGTCTTTGAATTCGAACTTTTGACCTCTTGGAACAAATTTCAAACCCTAGTACCAACTAGACTATGCCCTGAGACGACCAATAATTTCTTGTATTTACGTAAAGTGTAGAGAAGAGTCGTATTACTTTACATATGATATACGTAGTCTTATCTATACTTTGCCAAAACATTTAGATGAGGAGAAACATTTTGAGTACCGGATGAGATCTGAGGAGGAAGAATATGAGCTAAAATATGAGGCCTCCAATCACGCGACGCCACGTGTACAAAAGGACTTTTTTTAAAAAAGAAAAAAAAGTAAACAGCGGGCCCTTTTGTACACGTGGCGTCGCGTGATTGGAGGCCTCATATTCTACCTCATATTCTTCCTCCTCAGATCTCATCCGTTCTAGTACGGCTATGGTATACCATGATTTTTATTAAGGATTTATCCTGAAATTTTTAAATGGCATGCGAAAGAGATTAATAGTAGCCCTATTTGATTAAAAGACCTTACAAATTGAAGTGATGAACATTATCAGCTCAACCAACTGTCGACCAAAGTTAATTTTTCAAAATTCAAATAAATATAATTTAATCTGTCTTTTAATTTCGTGTTTATCTAGAACTGATTTTGCATAGTTGTGAGCCAAAGTAGTTTCAATTTATCATTTTGCAATCGATTTTAGCAAACATGTAATAGTTTCTAGATCTTTGTCTTAGAAACAATCTTAATTTCTTTGATATAAAATGTCCCACACTCCTAAAAGGGTGGACGAAAGATCGAAGAATACTATAACAACAACAACCATACTTATTCATAACAACAGCTATCTCAGGGTTTTAGGAGGGTGAGAGTTAAGCAAACAACACCTCTATCCAAAAAGATAGAGAATGACCATCGGCTCTATATATACCTGTATAGATGACACAATAATAATAATATGGAGTGCTGGTATACTAGTGAAGGAATTTAGTAAATACAAATAGAAACCTTACGATATTAAAATAACCATAACCGTGTATATACACAAATAATGAAAAAGAAAGATAAAAACAAAAATTGCAAAGCCAACCTAAAGTGTATAGAGAATCTAAGCCCCTAAGTATACTCTTAAGTGTCCCTATATCATGCTTAAACCTCATTAATCTTAATCCTCTGCCTCTATAAACTTCTATTCTAGACTATGTCCTCAAAAAGATGTAAAGGTAGTATGTCAAAATCGTGAATTTAGTGTGATATTACTTTACATGTACTTTGAATTTACGTTATTAATATCAACGAAAATAATTAGAAGTGAGGGTATCAAATAAATCTCATTGATAACCATATTTTATAAAGGATATATTAAGTGATGAGACCAGAATTGCTCACCGGGTGGATCAGAGATGACCCGAGTTGTGTACCGTTAATCTTCCGTCTAAATACGTCAATGGAACCTGAGAATGAAGAAAAACGTTAGAGGTCCCAGGGCACTGCCCCGGGAAAACCCTCCGACGCTTAAGTCAGTTATGGGTATTTTGAGTAGGCAATTTATGCTGGAATAAAGGTTTAGATGAAACCTGTAAATTTCACTGAGTGATTTGGCTGTTTAGGGTGTTGGCCGAGATGAAGTTCATATGAGAAGGCTCCAGAAGTTGTTCCAAAAGTTGGATCCCCTTCTTCGTCTGGAGAGAGAGAGATATTTATACCCAAGATTGAGGAGGTCTGACCTCCTGTCCGATTGATGGGATGGTGATGTGTTTGAGATGGCGGTCTAGTCCACTGCAGAGCCGCAGTATGATAGGACAAGTTCCTGAGACCATAGCGGTGTCAGTGGCTGAATCTACGATGTGTAGGCCGGCTTGTTATGATGACCTTGTACTGAGCCAGTCGATGCTTGACACCTGGAAAGTATTCTGGTGAGTTGCCTTGGTGGGTCCCAGACGACAGTTGATAATATCTTCTTCTGGTCTTATCTGATATTAGAACGCAGTGCTAGCATGAAGCTGAGGTCGAAGTCAATCCGAGGCCGAGATGAATAAGTATCCTTTGAAAGTTGTGCACTGTTGATTCCTTTATTTGCCGAGGTTGACCATAAGAAGCTGCTTTGACTGAGGCATCGCCGAGCCGAGGTGCAATATGTAAATTATCCTTACGAGATGACTTCATTCCCAACCAGTCCTGGTCATGTTAAGCAAGTGCCGACCTGACTCAGGCATGCTGCCGAGCTGACCAAAGATTATAGTTGATTTTGCCTTAACCATTTTAATAGGCGTATTGGCTAAAGTGCAAGATGGCCGAGTAGAAGTGCATCCCTGCCGAGCTGCCAAAGTTGTCTCAGACTTTAATTTGTCGTTGACTGTTTGTTGACTGACTGAATATCTTTTGGCTCATCATTAAGTATTATAGTTGTTTTACATATTCTTCAAGCAGAAATTTTATTTTGATTTAAGAACATCTAGTGACACAATAAGATAATGACATGTAGAATTTATATATATGCAAAATAAAAGGTCATTGATCGAAGTAGGACAACCAGTTAACAAATCAAACATGGACATGATTGCGCCTCGATGATATAGCTCATTTGGTACTCAGGTTGGGAGTTGCTTCAAGAGGTACATAGTTCCAATCTAGGGACACGCACAGTGTGAGTGTTTCACTGTTGTCTTAACTAAAGATCCAGTTTGCAGTGGACACCTTGTATAGGCACATTGTGTATGGCCTTTCTAAATTCGAGGCTGCTAAGCTCCTGATTTGCATCTTCCACGACGCTCATCCGGGTTAGAACAGTGGAGGTCCTCAAGGTCAGGGTATGACTTTTTTGCTCCAGGCATGGACATTATTGAGTCTAGTTCATTGAATGTACAAATCTGTCTAAATTCAATCTCAAACATCAGCGTCCAACCCAATCAAAAAACCTATATATGTGTGTGTGATATATATATATATATATATATATATATATATATATATATATTCTTTTTAAAATGGAACAAATATTCAAACTGTTCCTCTCATTTGTAACTCTGGTTAGGCCTTTACTCTTTAATGAAAATATACATGATTACTACATTCATCTCACCTTTAAACTTTTGTACATTGCATATAAAATGTTCATAAATGTTTGAATAATTTGTGAAAGCCTATACCAAAGCGTCATCATTAATGTAGTAGTAAATTGGTTGAGTATGTAACAAAAAAAAAATAAGGTAGATTCTGTCTGCTTTGTTGGCAATATCCTTGAAAAATGTTATGATTTATCCAAAACGATGGTGTAATTATTAGGGGAAGCAGATAACTAGTTTTCGTTGCCAGACTTAGAAAAAGAAAAGTGCCTTTCCCCTCTCTGCAGGCCGTCTTCTTCAACGGGAGGTTTTCTCTCCTGCAGAAGAAGTACGAGAGGTTTTGTCTCTTGTGAGGTTATCAGTAGAACCTCCGGACAAACGGTTGATACAAGTAAATCTTCAATTATAATGTCCAGCCCAAATGTTCGAACTGAGACCAGGGAAGCAATATGTGCAATTTTTAGTTTCGAGAAGGTACAAAAGCATGATAAATATTCTGGGCTGCCAATGATATATGGTGGATCAAAAGATCATCTTTTTGAGGGGGTTATAGAGAAATAATGAACAAAAATAACTAATGGGACGAAAAGTATCCGTCAAACGATGGGAAGGAGATTTTGATGAGAGTGTTTGTGCAATCTATTTCTACATATGCTACGTTGTGCTTTAAATTGCCAGGTGAACTGATTATGGAGATGCAATCTCAGATGGAGACATTCTGATGGAGCAATCGGAAGAAGGGGGAGGCAATACATTGGCTCGCTTGAGACAAGCTATGTGACGGGAAAGATGTGGCCAGTTTAGGATTAAAACAGCGTACAGAAAAGTGCAGGGTAAGTGTGGAAACCAATCAGCCGAGCTAAGCTAAACTGCAAAGAAGCTTAGGCGAAAAGCACAAAATCAGTTAGCCGAGCTCAGTTGAGCTGAACTAAGTAAAGGGACAAAGTTAGGCCGTGTTGAACTGAAGAAGGTCTGAGGTGAAAATGGATAAGTATGACCGTGTTGAACTGAAGAAGAGCCGAGGTGAAAAGAAGCATGGAACTAAGACAAGCTGAAGACAACAAAGAAGCTGAAGTGAAAAGGTGCTGAACCGAGGTGACGAGGTGAAATACAAATCAGGAAGCAACATAGGCCGAACTGCCATACTTTATAAATATTGTAACTTAGAATTTTTTACTGTAGTCCGAGCATACTAGGTAACTAGCCGTTACCTTAAACGTTAGAAAACACTGTAGCTAAAAAGTGACCACTGCGCAAGTAGTAAAATAAAGCCGTTAGGTATAGAGTAACCCCTATAAAAGGGAAGCAACCATGTAAATATAAACTTAACTTGAATGAATGCAAATTCTTTCAGTCTCGACAGTAAGGCTGCTTACACCAAATCGTGAAGCGGTCTGACCCTTCTGCGGATCCTGCACAAACGCGGGAGCCTAGTGCACCTGAAACGTCTAACTTGAGCGAAGCAAGTTTGGAGACTATTGGTAAATGTGGACGCATTCCTATTTGCAGTGTGTAGGAGTATACTTTCAGAACTGTTCCCTGAATGCTCAAAGTTTCTCATATTCATATTTCTCGTGTAGGTGTTTGGTTGAAGCTGAAACATATTGGCTGCACGCATCAAATGGGGTGTGGGTGATGGATTGAAAATTAGAATATTTTAACACTAACAGATGGTAGGGAAGGATATGAGTAAATTGATTGGCACACCAGAAGTGAGATCTTCGGCCCTGGTGGGAAGCCTGATGGTTGGACAGTTGATTCATGCTTACAAGACGTTATATACAACTAAAATTTTTTCTCATTTACAAATACAACAACATTACCCATTGACTTAGAGACTCCCACCTATGGCAGGGTATGGATGGCAGGGTATGGAGGGTCGTATGTACACAACCATGCCCATGTGTTAGAAACATAGGGAGGTTGTTTCCCGATGACCCATTAATGATGCGTCAAGTTATGTCGATTAACTGCTACTTCACAATATAAGAAGCGCAGCCAATTTAGTGAGTCATTTTGCTTTATTCCATCATATTCCAAAGTCAAGGAAGGATGTGTCCTTGACTCCATTGGAAATGGAAATTCTCATTTACAAATAGTGTTGTTATAATTGATTGTGTTGTTATTATTGTTATAATACTAGAACCTTGAACTTGAGTATATCGGTCAACAAAATGATACTCAACTGCTAACTTAGTTTTTTAACTTTTATTTTATTTTAATTACCTATATAGGTACATGGAATGTCTATGATAGGAGCTCATAGAGACGAAGGATTAAAGTTAGCGGGGTTTAGGCATGATATAGAGACAACTTCGAGTATATAAAGGGGCGTAGATACTCGCTCAACAATAGGTTGACTTTGATTTTTGCGTTTGTCTTTGTCTTGCATTATTTGTCGTGCATTATGTGTCTATGCAGGTATATATAGAGCCAGTGGTCTCGCTAGAAGCAAACTCTCTATCATTTGGAATAGAGGTATTGTTTGCATGTCTTTCAACCTCCCCAGACCGTAGCAATAGCTTTTGCTGTTGTTGGGATATACTAGGTATGTGTTGTTGTAGAGGTACATGCAGAGAATACAATAAAATAAATGGTCACTCGACTTTATTCGTTTCTATAAAATTTATAAACAAAACAGAGTACTGATGAAGTGTTCATTTCTGAAACATACTCTGCACCTGCAGCTCCTCCCTTTCCTATTTTCAACATTTTAGTGAGTTCAGGTTGCAGAAAGAGAAATGCTGTATCAAGTAGTAGCATCATGTCATCTCAATGGAGATGGTATTAGTGTTTCTGTACTAATACAATGGAACAAACACAAATGAGGAACCTTTTAAGTACATGCATAGCTATCAATTTTGCTGTTTGGAATGTCTGTAACAGAAAATCTTCACTCTTTCAAGGCCTTCTTCAAGAACCGAAGGCTCAACCGCGAATGTTATTCTCAGCCAATATTTCAGACCCACAGCCAATCCTGCAAAATTCAGGTGCCAAAGCTATATCAGTGAAAGTGAACTTTAACTTAGGATGGAGATTAGAGTATGGCTCCGGCCTAGAGGACACATGCGCGGTGAGGGGGAGAAAGAGATTGATCTCAACAACCAAAGATACTAAAGGGCGTTCCTGGTGTAATAGACTCCCGCGTTTTTACAGGGTCGAGGGAGGGGCTGGATGGCTTCGCGATCTGATGCACGCAGCCTTACCCTGCACTTTTTTGTGTAAGAGGCTGTTTCCGGGGCTCGAACCCGTGACTTCAAAGTCACAAAGCAGCAATCTTACCATTTGCTCCAAGATCCGACCTCAACCACCAAAGATACTATAAAGCATTATCCTCTAACAATGAAAAGTCGAATTCATATATTCAAAACCAACATTAAAAAGATGAGCAGATTTGGTTATTGATGATTGTAGGCTAGCTAGAGCTGTTCAGGCATCAAACTCCATCTTGATTGTTTCATAAGCTACTATCAAGCATTCAAACAGTGAACAACAACATTACTCCATTGCCTTAGAGGCTCCTGTCTATAAAAGGTATGGAGAGGTCGGATGTACGCAACCATATCTATGTGTTACAAACGCATAGGTTGTTTCCCGATGACCCATAATGATGCGTTAAGCTATGTCGATCAACTGCTACTTCACAATATAAGAAGCGCAACCAATTTAGTGAGTCATTTTGCTTTATTCCATCCTATTCCAAAGTCAAAGAAAATTGTGTGCTTGACTCCATTAGAAATGGACACAATGTTTTCAAGAGTGAACCAATCCCTTAAACCACTCTATAGCGGAGGACAAATATTTGCAGTGATGATTAGACATACGTCACAAGTAAGTGTCTTATACATTTACATATAAATGGAGAGAATATTTTGAAAACCAGAAGGGAAACACACATATGGCCACATACCAGGAAGTAGTATAACAGATTCTTCTTTGGCCAGCTTAAAGCAGAAGTTGAGGTCATCACTTATATCTTCCAGCAAAGATACATTAAGCTTCACCTGCTTTGTAGAATGGAAAATGTGTTATAACTTAAAGATGCAAATGTCTTATCAGCTTATCAAGGAAGTATAAAGACACTGAACTTTTATGCACTCACCATCATAGCCATTGATCCTTCAGGTTTATTGGAACAACTAAGGCAAGGAATCTCCTTTATTTTTCGGTAACAAATGTCTGAAGTCTGCTTCAGCATATAAATAGTCTTGCTGAAGAATGCCTCTTTGGTTTGCTCAATGATGGAAGGTACTGCTGCCTAACACATTTGGAATTCTCATTATTAACAGAAGAGCAAAGGATAGGCCATGCATCTTATCAACTCAGTGAAGCAAACAAAAATTACCATCAGCTTAAGATTTTGATCAAAAAATGCAATAGTCAATCACAAACAATTATCTGAAAGTTTGTAGAGAAGATGAGCTATGCATATTATGTGTGGCAAGAATCGTCTACACTCTACAGTTTTCACTTACCAGTACAAGTTTAATCTTTATGTGAACATTATAAATGAAACATATTCAAATGCAGCAGGTGCTGTAATTAGGTGAAGATATTGCATCGTCCACAGCTTACAAGCTTGCAATATGTTCCTTTATTCACTTCTCAATATGCCCAATAATTCGAGTACAGTTGAGACAAGCTGATATTGCTTGGTTGATGTTATGACTAGCCAAAAACTCTCAACCGTAAGGGAATATCATCCGCAACCCCCCCCCCCCCCCCTCTCTCAAAACAAAACACACACAAAAATGAACCAAGAGGAGGTGGAATAATGGTACCCCCCCCCCCCCCTCAAAACAAAACGCACACAAAAATGAACCAAGAGGAGGTGGAATGATGGTACAACAGTCGCTATTGAAAGAACTCAGAGATAAAAGATTATTTAGCTTAAGATAGATGCATTTCATGCAAAAGCTGATCTAAAACGCAGTTCTGATTCCTTCAGAGAGAAAAAAAAATGCAGTTCTAATACTAAAGAACTTGTTTATACTTATGATGCAGATGTTATCCTGCCTATGTTGTTCTCTTGCATAATTAAAAGCTGACAACTGAAAATTAACTGGCGAGCTGAAAATTGATTCCTCTTTGGTTAAGAAAATATCACGCCTCGTTTATTTTTCTCTCTTGCTCGCACCATCTTATTGAACAAATACTATTTGGTTCAGGACCAAAACATATCTACTCCTTCTGTTGTGTCAAAAAGTCATGTGCCACTGTAGAAGCAATGCAGAACAAGAATTTGAATTCTTAAGCGCAAACCTGGATAAATGTTGCAGGGCCTCCACAAATATCACAGTATTTCTTGAGACGCTCAATGAACTGTGAAGAGTAAAGGAAACTTCTATTAACAACTTATTCAATATGTAGAGCATATCATACATGCCTTGCACCTTCTATTCCACTACAAAATCCTTGACAAGGATTCTGAAGTCCAAAATGGATGAACACTGGGAGGTGATTGTTGGGAAATATGGCACATAACAAGAAAACAACAGGAAAATCCGAGACGAGTTTCTTCATAACTCAGCCCTTAAAGTAATTTAGCCTCTACCGGTGAGCAAAGTAGACTGCAATGACTAATGCTTCACAAGATATAACGGCTTACTCTCTTTAGTTTGCTATACTAGAGAGAGTTTGAACTTGTTAGTAGAAGTGATTGATAGTAGAAGATAGAAGAAGAGGAAGTGCTGTAGAATTTTCATAAGATTTTTCAAGTATATGTTTAAGATAGCAAAGACTATTATTTACAGGTTTTGAGTTCACAAACAAGATTTTAAAATGACCCTTTTCTGCAGGCTTACACCCCCTAGGATGAGCCATGGTCGTTCAAATTGAAAGGAGATGTCACGTGGTGCAGGAGTCGCATCTTTTATGAACAGACACTCACTTAAGGCACCTTATGTAGACATTCGAAGTGTTCTGGAAGCTTTCTGAAACACTTCGAACGCCTACATTATGCGTTTCATCCCACTTCGAGCGCATATACAAGGTGTTCGAAGTGTTCTGCAAGCTTTCTGGAACACTTTGAAAACCTACATTAGGAGCTTCATCTCACATAAGGCGCCTATACAAGACGTTCGAAGTGTTTTGGAAACTTTCTTCAACACATAAAGCGTCTCATGTGTTTGGAACGTTCTCGTTTCATTCCATTGTTCATAAAACGCTCCAAACTTCACTCAATCTCCTATCAATTGATCTCATAACATTATACAAGGTTGGATCACACGATTTAAAGTACTTTTAACTACTAACAGTGATAACAAAAAGAGAAAACCAGTTCCATTTGTAAAAAGTAATCATGTGGCTTCATGAAAGAATGAGCAAATACAAAGAATGAAAACCATGAAGAAAAAGTAAAGGAAAGAAGTAAACCTTGGGAGTTTTCAAAGTGCCGTTGGGATCATTTATAACAAGCCAACCAAGGCGCCAACCAGGAACCAGCCATCTCTTTGACAAAGATCCAAGAGTAAGGACGGGAGCTCGAGATCCAAAAACTCCCATAGGAACAAAAGGATTATGCCCAAAACAGAGGTGTCCATAAACTTCATCAGAAATCACGACAATTTTAAGCCGCTCCGCTGTTTCTGCAATCTAATCAAACAATTCTTTCATAAGAACATACTCATACAATAACAACATTATCCTATTGCCTTAGAGGCTCCCGCCTATGGAGGGTATAGGGAGGGTCAGATGTAGGCAATATACCCATGTGTTAGAAACATATAGAGGTTGTTTCTGGATGACCCATAATGAAAATTGCGTCAAGCTGTGTCGATCAACTAATACTTCACAATATAAGAAGAGCAGTCAAATGAGTCATTTTGCTTTATTTCATCATATTTCAAAGCCAAAAAAGAGTGTCTTTGACCCAATTAAAAATGGAAATAATCAAAACATACCCATACATCGACAAAGAGAGGGAAGAATGAAGTGGTTTGGGCATGTCAAGCGGAGACAGACAACAGCGTCGGTGAGAGCAATTGAAAGCGTCATTGTAGACGGGAGCAGGAGTAAAGGCAGACACAAACTGACTTCGGATAAGCAGATTAGGCACGACCTACTAGATTTACACCTCTCTGAGGACATGGTCCAGGATAGGAGTTCATGGAGACATAAGATTAAGGTTAACGAGGTATAGGTGATATATATAGACACCTTAGAGTATATTCAAGGACGTAGATAGGAGTAGACACTATCTACGCTTTTAGGTTGACTTTGCACTTGTTTGTTTATGTTTTACCGTTGTTTTGCATTATATATACATATACACGGTATGCGTATTTTAATATCGACAGTCTCCTCTTTGTATTTCCTGAATTTCCTTACTAACACACTAGCACATCATATCTCTATTATTATGTCATTTATGCAGGTACATATAGAGCCGAGGGTTTCACTGGAAGCAAACTCTCTATCCCTTAGGACAGAGGTATTGTTTGTCTGCCACTTACTCTCTCCAGACCTTAGCGATAGCTTCTGCTGTCGTTGGGATATACTGGGTACCGAAGATGATGATGATACTCATACATCGACAGCATTCCTTAAAGAAACAAAACAAAAGTTACACTATCGAAATGTATCCACCTTCTGCAAATGTTGGTAGGAGTATACATTGCCACAAGGATTTCCTGGATTTATGATCACTATTGCAATGGTGTTATGATCTGCAAGAGATTCCACGATATCCAGATCGACTTCCCATCCCTTCTCAGGGAGCAGATCAAAGTAACGAACTTCGAGATTTCTAAAAGTAGCACAGAGTCCATAAATCGGGAAACATGGCCTTGGTAGCAAAATATTAGCACCAGGGCGAGCCAAGATTGAAAGTGCCACTTCAATGGCTTGAGTGCATCCAGCTGTGACATAAACATCATCAGCTGACAACTCTGATGAAAGATCACGCGATAAATATTCAGCAATTGCCCTGTATGATGTAGTCGGAATGATTATATCAGACACAAAATCCTTAGAAACTCACAAGGAATGCAACCTGTGCATGTATTTTGCTACAGAAGACATGTATATATACAGAGTTCACAAGTGACAACGCTGTCATTAAAAGTGCACGTTGTGAATAAGAAAGATTAAAACGATTAGGCAAAAATGGTTCAGCTAATTCGATCTATGCAGGTATATATAGAGCCGTGGTCTCACTGGAAGCAAAATCTCTGTCCTTTTGGATGGAGGTATTGTTTGTCTGTCTCTTTACTGTCGTTGGCATATACTGAGTATGATTATTGTTGTTGTTGTTGGTGGTTCAGCTAATTCGACATATGTCCACGGAGGAGAGAAACCATTCGGCTACTGCTACTATCTATTTAATCCTAAAAAAACACACCTTTATGAAATATATAATACAACACACAAATTCCATTACATCATAGACAGAGAATATTCAAACAATCACCTGGGTTGAATGAAATTCTTTTGGAGCATATTTCTCAGGAATTAAACCACAGAAGATTCTCTGGAATTAAAACTATAGAAGCATAATAACCACATTAATTATTTTCTTATATAAAGAACAATATATATTCAAGAAACAGCTTCTATTTCAGATCACAGGAAGAAAAGCGTCCAACTGTCTGCATTTGGGCCACTCCAATTTGCAGACACCATATCAAAAATAATTCATCATCATCATCCGTACCCAGTATATCCCAACGACAGCAAATCATATCAAAAATAACAAAAACAAATAAATAAATCACCAACAGTAAAACTCCATCCCAAACCAAAGCATACACATTATATCTCATCGACAACAAAAACTACTGGTAGGCATAGACAATCAATATCTCCATCCAAAGTATAGAGAGTTAGATTCGAGTGAGACTACGGAAAAACTCCATCCAGTACAAAAACTACACATCAAAATTTAGTAATGCCAAACCTTCTGGTCTGAGGGAGTCCAACAGTGGGGGAATAACCATTGAACTTGTTAGAACAAAGGGTCTCCACAACGGCCTCTTGAGCTACAGCACTGGTACGGAAGCAAGAATGCGCAGTTGGGTCACCTATTCCCAATGAAATAACTTTTCTTTCATCATCATCAGAATTCGTGGTAGCCATTAACAACCCAAGAATGCCTTTGATTGTTATATTTGTTGGGACATCAGTCTCCTGCCTACTTGCTTCAATAGCATCATGATTTTGATTCAACCCATTTTCCATTTTGCTGAGTGGATTGCAGTGCTGCTTGTATTTCCTAATTTGAGAAACTGGGAGATTTTAAATGCAGAGGAAGTGTACATATTAGCATGACATGAGAAAGGCTGACACGTATGTGTTATCTATCAAGGTTGTACCCAAACCATTAGATTCCCTACCAACTCCGGTTCTATAGGAATTATATGAATGTAAATCGTGAACCTGATAGATTTAGAAAAAGAACAGGTTATATACACGGGTGTAGAGATGTAAATCAGGAACCTGATGGTTATATACACGGGTACAATATTATAGAACTCAATCAATGGAATTCCCGATAAATGCCTCCGGAATTAATTGAACTCCCAACCTCCCTATTTCATCGTGTAGACCGTATGTGTCATCTATCGTATTCATATCAGGTGGTAAAACCGAATAATCCTGAACACACGTTTCCTTATTCATAAGTTCAGTATAATAAGAGGGAAATTAGTTAAAACTTATGATACAAAATTGAAACATTGTATTTATCAATTAAGAATAAGTTCAGGTTAATTTAAATGTTAATTGATACCAGTGAATACAACAACAACATTACCCTATTGACTTAGATGCTTCCTCCGTCTATAATGAGGTATGAGAATCGGATCTACGCAACCATACTCATGTGTTAGAAACACACAGATGCGGTTAAAAAGCCTGTTTAGAATGAAAAACATTTGACTATAATAAAAGATAACGTGTATATATAAAGAATGTTAGATTTCATGTCTTAAGCATATCCATTCTGTTTGTGTTATTCTCCCTATTTATAACAATGTTGCAAAATAACAAATTTGGAAACATGAATGACCGGACATATAAGGAGAATATATATAGAATATTCTTACTACGAAATGCATTATATGTCTTATTCTTGATTGTTTGCCTTATTTATATTTCCAGTTTCATAATTTCAATTTACGTTATTTATGCGACACTCCTCACAACCGAAATAACATAATTTAGAGTAAGACTAAATGATGGGTTTAGACAGGAAAACTTAAAAGAATACTGCTTTATAACAATCATTTTATGAACACTTATTTTATACATAAGAAAACTTATGATATAGCCAATAAGATAAGCTGAGAAGATTTTGAGAATATATGTTTCTATATCTTCTTTTCGTTTTTTATTTATAGTATTTCAAATACAATCCTCTCAAATGAGTGTTAATCCTGCCCTCTTAAAATATTATTCTATTCTAAATTATTTTTAAATCAAGTATAGCTTTGTCGGTAAAAATATTTATTAGCACTCAACCTAAATAGTTTGAGAAGGAATGAAAGAAAATGTGATTCGAAAGAAGTCGGGAGGGAGACGAATTTCTCCCGATTTATGTTTTTCATTCAGTATTACGTTTTTTCGGTTTTACATTGGGGGGGGGGGGGTTTTTA
>AP025064.1:2104089-2176001 GCA_036186865.1 Eustoma russellianum | reverse complement strand
GGGGGGGGGGGGGATTTTACCTCCCCTGTGGTTTGGCTAATTCGCCAAAAATTTTCCTGTGTTTTGAAAATAGACCTTTACCCCCTCTAGTTTGGGTTAAAGTGGTTTCCGGCGAACTCCGTCCAAACCATAGGGGGTTGCGTTGGCCGGAAACCACTTTAACCCAAACTAGATGGGAGATAAAGGTCTATTTAGCCAAACCACAGGGGAGGTAAAGGTAATTATCCCTTAAAAATATTGCCACATTTGATTTTTCAATATATCGTATAATATTATTTTATAAAATGAAATAAAAATAATAATGCATGCATTATAATACCAATATACAAATGTTACGACTCTTATTTTCTTTCCATCAATATCAATGTGTACCACGACAAATTTTACTACCACGATTTGATGACTCCTAGATGAAAAAAGCTAAGAATGTAGTCAAATTCAGAACGCACATTGTAAAACATTATGTAACAAAAATCCATAGGTCCACAACCCATGCAAAAAGCTCATAAATGGGTTGCCAACTCATGATGTGGTGGTATGCACCCATTGGAAGGAAGCAAATATTCTGGACAGGAAGGTGCACGATAATACATATACAACAGTGTTGCTATTCTTTTCACATGGCCATCACATTAGCTTTGTTTGATTGATTCGTGTTGAGTTTAGCACAAATCTTACTACATACTCCATGAATTTCAGAAATACATGTTAATAATTTAATATGTAGAGATTACATATATAACAAAAAAGTTAAAGTGAACAGAATAATAGATGCGCTGTCAATAGTTTATCAGACATGAAAGTGAACAAGGATAATGCGACATTGACTGGGCATTCTCCTAAAAAGCGGTTGATAATTGGTCTATAAAACATCGTTCTCGCTACACCAGTCTTCTGCGTTTGCATAGGGTCTGGAGAAGGGCCAGATCGCTTCGCGATCAGATGTATGTAGTCTTACTCTATACTTTATGCAAGAGACTATTTCTGCTGCTCGAATCCGTGACCTCAATGTCATAAGCGCAAGTTTAACCAATCAAGGGTAGCTAGGTTGAGAACAAAACAAAAGTCGATGAAAAGTACCCTCTAAAGTGGAGGAGCTAGTGGGCAGTAGTTTTAAAAGTTAATAATTCGAGATAATTACCTTTACCTCCCCTGTGGTTTGGCTAATTCGCCAAAAAATTTCCTGTGGTTTGGCTAAATAGACTTTTAACTCCCCTTTAGTCTGGGCTAAAGTAGTTTCCGGCAAACTGTGTTGGCCGGAAACCACTTTAACCCAAACTAGAGGGGGTAAAGGTCTATTTTCAAAACACAAGAAAATTTTTGGCGAATTAGGCAAACCACAGGGGAGATAAAGGTAATTATCTCTTTTTTGGGTCTCATGTAACGGGATTCAGATTTAGTGACGCGTCTAATGAGGGGACGCGTCAGACGCACTCAATAGACGTCTGACACATGTCTTAAACCGACATGGACCCTGTTGCAGCGACACGTCTCAGACGTTGACTGGACTAGTCTGCTCATATAACGTCACCGAAGTTGTTTACATGTGACGGACCAAACCTCAAAGAGACAAAGACCACATGTCTAAATTTTTGTTCGCATGGAAGATGAGTTGCGTGCTGTGCTTTGGAATAAGACAAAGCTGACGTGTAATTCCGACTTGGCTGTTAGTAGGCATATTTTTATGTTAAAAAATCAGGTTTCTCTCTTTCCTTGAAGTGACGTCCAGTTTGTTAATCTCTCAGCATACATATACATATACATATATATATATGTTCATTCAGGTCATAGTTCAGTTAGTACTCAGATTGAGATTTGTTCTAAAAAATCAAGAGTTCGAATTCAGAGCACCCACAGTGTGAGTGTTTCAGTGCTATTAGGTCTGGTTTACGGGGAACACATTGTGTGTGACACTAGTTGATGACACATTGTCACTGCGTAAGTTCTCGTCCAATCTAGAAAGCTTATGAACTCATGATTTACATATTCCACAATGTTCTTTTGGACTAGAACGGTGGAGACCCTTTGGACTATGGAATGACCTTTTACTCCAACAACATATATATCATTCGGACTGAAACAGTGAAAGTTTGGAATGAACTTTTGATCCAAGAGCATACATATACATCTACCATGAAAATGATAATCTTGTAAGTAATTTATCATTTTGCATTTGCGAAATAGGTGCGGTTATGTGTGAGAAATTGGAGAAGGAAGAAATTTTTTTATTCTTTAAAGCAATGTCATATAAATCTTGCATGTAACTTATCGTATTGAAATAAAGGTGTGGATATAATTGGTACATTTTTTATATTTTTTATAGTCACCATGTAAGATGGAGAATTGTTATATGGTACAAGAATTAAACTTAAGATATTTATTATGAGATATCAACCTTATTAAACTAAGATGTCATCAATGAATGAATTGTTAAAACAAAAAATGTCATAACGACGTCGTGAGTACGTTAAAATGACGTTGTTTCTGTCAAAATTACTTATACGAATGGATTAATCTTGAGTATCTTTCGTCTAACATTAATTTAAAATGTTAACATTATTTTGTACAAATTTAATTTGGACTTATTGGTGAAACAGTAAAGGACGTTACCGGTGTATTAGACTCATGCGTTTTTTCACGATCTGATGTATACAGTCTTACCTTACACTTTGTGCAAGAGGTTGTTTCTGCGGCTGAAACACGTGACCTCAACATCACAAAATAGTAACTTTATTAGTTACTCAAAGACCCGTACTTGTACTTTGTTTGAGTCTTTCAAATGTATAATTAAAAAAGAAGAAGGAGGCTGCTTTTATATGGTATCCATGTCCATCATAAGTTTGGATATGGATCTTTTGTATACTTGCTGAATAAGAGAAATTTTAGAAAACTATTTATTTGATATTTGGATATGGATCTTTTGTATATTTAATGAATAAGAAAAATTTTAGAAAACTATTTATTTAATATATCTTTCGATTTACATCTTCGCTAGTATAACTTATTTACATCTTCATGAATATTTAGTATAACTTATTCAGAAGAGTGAGGCTCTGAGATTAATTTTTCTTTAAACAAATACAGCTTTTAGAAGAAGGGTTTCACGTGACATTCGCTTTCATTCATCACGCATTCTATGGGCCCCACAGCTCCATTTAGAGCTAAAGATTTGTGTATATGATGGCAATCAAGAGTCAAATAGTTTTTTAGATTGGATGAGATCTTACATAGTGACTCATGTCTCTTTTTAAACCAGGCTTTCGGCCTAGCAGGAGAGAAACCTGTACGTGTCCCTGAAATCGAACTTTTGACCTTTTAAAACAAATCTAACCCAAATACTAAGTGGACTATTCTGGGACATAAATTTCTTCTTTGTTTATGTGATGGGTGACACGACACGAATCTTAACAAAACAAAAATGCTAGAAGCAGCTTTTGACATTGTACGCCCATCCATTTAACAAATCTTGAAAGACGGCGTTATTTTTATTTATTATTTTTTTATATTTTTATATTATTAATCATGAAGTTCTTAATTCTTTCTTTATTTTGTGATGAATGATACAGCTTGTATTTGTCCAAAGCTCTTGATAATGATGCAATAACATCAAAAAATGGAAAATGACAAAAAAAAAATAATAAGAGAGAGAAGAAGTCTAATTACTCCACCCACCAATTTTATTACTAATTTGGTAAAATATGTAAATTAAGAACCAACAGTCTCCTAAATTTGTAAGACTTATCAAAATTTTAACCCGACTGAGCCAAACTAAACTAGTATTGACCTACGTAACAATATTACATCCACACTGCGCGTATCCTAATTCGACCCTACACCTTTCTAGTTGCAATATCCGAATATCAACCGAGTTATAACTTACAAGCTACCCAATGTTATTGATCACATCTTTGTTGGTTTCTAAGACTTATTTAGTCAATGAAATCAGCATTTCCACCGCCAAGTTTTGTCCCCCTTCTCCTTCTTTCAATATAAAACAAAGGCAAAAAAAAAAAAAAACTACATGATACAGAAATATAAAGTTTACTTGAGTTAACTATTTCTGAACTTATAGTATCACTACAACGCTTATAATTGAAGGCGTTACCGAAACGGTTGTCATTCTTGTTATCGCATCTATTACTAATTATATTTTGTGACTTACCGGGCGTTTAGTTTGTACTTGAGTATCGTAATCAGAATCGGAATGAGTATGACAATATATGAGTATGACAGTATAAGAGTTTGGACAATAAAAGTCATATTTGTTTGATATTGAAGTGAGAATGTGTATGACTGACATTAATGATGTTTGGAACGTATCGGAATTGAAATGAATATCGAAGGTAGGCGTCTGAAAAATTGGCCAGAAAAATTTGACCGGCCGGAATAGTGACCTGCGTCAGGCCAGCAGCGTTGTTCGGTAGGGGTCTATAACCGGCCTGTTTGACCATTGGGGTGGGTGGGACAGCCGGAGTGAGTTGCGGGTGGTCAAACTCCAAACACATACTCGCATATTATACCACATATTGAAAAACAAGGGCAGCTAGTATATTATAAAACAAATACATTACTAAATATTCAGATATCAATCCGAAACTCATGCCACCAATTTTAACAAATCCAAACCTATACCCTTAAAGAATAAATCTCCAACCAAATACCCCATTAATCGATTGGCATTTATACTTGAATTATATGGTAATAGCGACACCGGATTGGCTAGAAAAAAAAACAAACAAGAAGAGAAGTTATGCAGGTCAAGCAAACAATGGCAAATATTGGAAATTTGGGACTGCTGGAAAGCGATGCACCACATACCACAAGCGGGATAGGATTTCCTCACCGCTCCTTCCTCACTGCGTGCGTGACCGCGCGACACGTGGCAAAAAGGAGAGGTGGTGAGGCTGGGTGAGGGTAACCCTCATCCAGCCCCACCACCCCTTACTACAGCCACGTGTCGCGTCCTGGACTGCGCGGTGACTCACCGCAGGGTGAGGAGATCTCATCCCACCACAAGCATCCATGGCCTAATTTTAGCTACTTGTTTTCTACGATCCTTCTTCTTCAATTCACGGACAAAAAAGCACTGAGTTATTGACCACGTATTTCAAATTCCAAAGTGAACGTTACAATGACATGGGTTATTAAATAAAACCGAGAAAAATACTACGAATTTAGATTTATTGAATTCTCTTTATTTTATTTATAAGTGCATTTTGATTTTGTATTTGTTTCATTCTTCAAGTTGGTTAATGTTATGAAACAATCATCATCATTATTCGTACCCATTATATTTCAACGACAGCAAAAGCTATCGTTAGTATATGAGGAGGGTAAGTGGCAGGCAAACAATACCTCTGTCCCAAGGGATAGAGAGTTTGCTTTCAGTGAGACCCTCGGCTCTATATGTACATGCATAAATGACACAATAATAGAGATATGTTGTGCTAGTGTGTTAATGGAGGAATTCTAGAAATACAAAGAGGAGACTGTCGATATTAAAATAAATATAACGTGTATATGTATATATAATACAAAACAATTGTAAAACATAAACAAGCAAGTGCAAAATCAGCATAAAGCGTAGATAGTGTCTACGCGTATCTACGTCCCTAAATACTCTAAGGTGCCCCTATATATGACTTATACCTCGTTAACATTAATCTTATGTCTCTATAAACTCCTATCCTGGACCATGTCATGAAAGAGGTGCAAATCTAGTAGGTCGTACCTAATCTGCTCATCTTAAGTCAGTTTGGGCCTGCCTTTACTCATGTTCCCCTGTACAATGAAGCTTTCAATACTCTTCTTATTGCCAACTGTTCGAACTTGACACATTTCTGCAAGAAATTCTGTTGCACTTGTTGCATACACAAATTAAATAAAAATGGCAGATAAAATCTCAATTGTTGGTTGTGTTAGGAAGGTGATTGGAAATAATAAGTATTCATGGGTGAAATTAGTCATTCTTTGTATAAAATTGTCGTTTCATAAAGATTAAAAGCGAAAATGGTATGTATGAATAGGATTTGAAGGAATTTTCAAAGCTGCTGTATTCACGTTAGCTTCATATACTAATATTCTCCATTTCCGTACTTGTTCAAATTCGATAACTAACTGTTTAAATTTCTATACACCACGGTCGGTCTTAAAACAACTGATAAAGTTGTTGTTTTATGACCTTGAGGTCAAGAGTTCGATCGGCCGAAGCAGTCTCTTACATAAAAAAATGTAAAATAAAAGTGCATATTTCAGATTGCAAAGCGCTCAGACTCTTCTCCATCTGGAGGTGCCGAATACAACGAAAACTTTATACGCCTTTACTTGTGCAAGTTGCACTGAAGGAAATGTCTGGTACAACCTCAATTGTTTAAACCTCCTGAAATCATATGAATCTAGAATGTCTGAATTTAATCGAATTCGTTTCCAACATATATCACCATTAACTAATTTTGTCTATATTCCATGGCTGTGTTTATGAAGTGATAACAAAAACTACTAATCTTTCTACATGGTATCTTTAATTGCAAATGTATTCTATACGTTTACACCCTATGTTATCAAGAAAGAAAAAGGTTTGCTTTAGAAATTAGGCAAACTATGTTTACCACTTTATACGAAGTTGTTGCAACTCCAAAATCAATGTTTAAGTCTCTATAAAGGGTGTTTCTGGTGTATTATACTCTCGCGTTTACGTAGAGTCTGAGGAGGAGACGGATCACTTAGTGATCTGATATACACATTCTTATCCTTACTTTGTGCAAGAGGCTGTTGAAGTCTATATTCTCAATATATTTCGGCAAAAGATAATGATTCAACGCTCTTTGCTTGGGAAGTTGTATCTTGTTTGTGTAGACTTTGAGATCAACTTCGTACCAAGACTGTGAGAGCAACTTCTTGATGATTATAAACTTTCTACTGTTTGTTAGACAGATCAATAAGTTATATAATACATGAATTTTTTGGAAGTTTTTTATAGAGTTATACAGACAACTTTGATGGATATAAACTTGTAATGCAAAAGTAATACCCTCATCTCGAGGGCCTTACTTGGCTCAGTTCTAATGAGATTTTTGGACGATGCAAATTTGGTTTGTTCTGCGGCTTTTTAGACACGAGTTCTTTATTTGGTGTCTACCGTGTGTCAAGTCTAATATCGCTTCAGTATAAGAAACTAACGGTAACATTCTAAAATTTATACTGCGACTGATAAGAATCGAACCGACGATCTCCCATATTAATTCCTTCATCGGTGGATATTAACTGTTTGTGTGGTATAACTCTCTTGTCTCCAGGAGTTGACGAACAAATTTACGTGAGTTTAGAGACACTGTTGTTCTCAAGGGACTTAAGCCTCACACATCTCAATTAGATCCTTAGCTATTAGTCAAGACCTTCTTACTTGTTTGATAATAGGATAGTTATTTTCATACTTTTTATGTTTAGGCATAATTAATTTTAGACTTTCCTTTAGATCCCACGTGTTTTTGGACTAAGCTTAAAATCAAAATTTTCAGTCAAAGTTCATAAGAATTAGACTTTTAGTCAAAAAAAAAAAAAAACACAAATGGTGTAAATGTGAAACGTTTTAAACCATAGAAGTGTCAAGAATCATATATCAAACCACAAGGATTATAAAGTAACATTTTTTAGTAACTTTGACCAAAAACTTTGATGTCTAGTTTAGTTCAAAAACACAAAGAATCTAAAGATCAAATTTTAAACTAGAATAGTTCTAAAGGTACTTACGTCTAAACACATAGAGGAAAGGTTATTGTCATCATTAATAATCATAAAAATACAACAACAATATAAAAAAGGTGAAGTTAACTTTTCGAATCACTCACTACGTGTACAAATTATTATTTTGATGTGTGATTTATGTATCTGGTTTATTTACACATTTTACATAGCGAAATATCATTGACACTAAAATAATAAGACATAATGCTTTGCTTTAAGATCAAGGGGTCCATCTCCAATATTATTTATAATTGCTACTACTAATATTGATTACCAACCTTATAGCAAAAGGAAGTTCATTATTGGACTCTTCATGCTATGCTTTTTTTTTTTTGGGGGGGAATTTTCGATCATATTTCATTCAAAAATAAAAGTTATTTACAAGGCTATAAAGCAGCTAATAAAACTGAAATATACAAATAACTACTTTTAGTTAATATGTTTTTAGCAGTACATAAACACGATGTCTCATGGAATGCAGAAAATAACCCAAACCAAAAAATAAAGAATAATTCTAAACACAAATTCAACCTACTATTTTTCCAGTTGATCAACCTAAAGAGTAATTCTAAACATTCTTTGCTGTTAAAAATTTGTTTTCTTCTTTATAGAATAATTTCAACATAAAATATATATATATATACTTTCTTTGCTTTTACTTTTGACATCTACACTTTTTTTTTTAATTATGCCACTATGATGGGAAATATTACTACTTTAAAGTAGAGATTCAACAATGTTAACCAGATCACTTTTGTTCTTTTAGAGAATAAACTTCAAACTATAGTAATTATTGGCCATTAGTCAACATCTTGTTACTTGTTTCATTAATAATCACAAAAAGGAAATAAATGAAGGCAAGGCAACCTCTCAAATCACTCATTACGTGTAAAAAATAAGAATTTTTGCAGCTAAGTTGTACTATTTTGAGTTATCATTTTGCTACAATTACATATTTTTGTTCATAAAATTTGTAATTGACTAGTTATTTTAAAAAGGCTACATTAATAGATAGTGAGATGTTTTGATTGTTGTTGTTAAAGTGTTGTGTTTAAGTCTTGAATCTGATTTGTGTATAACCCGAGAATCAAGTAATTTATAAGGTGAAAAGTGATTATTTGACAATGAAAATCCAATAAAATATGTTCTTTGTGACTAGAGTAAGTCACATTAACCGAATCAAGAAAAATTCTTGTATTCTTTTCTTTTTTTTTATTTTCATCTTATTTTTCACAGTTTCATACTTAAATCTACATGTCAGTTTGAATTAGTAAATAATTTTAAAATCTTTGATTTTTTGTGACAATAAACATTAGATTGTTAGCATTCATTTGCAAAAAGAATCATCGAATTTGAGCAAAAGAAAGTGAATTATTCAATCTTTGAAAGATTATTTCTCCATTCTGCCAATAAATTGACCACTTTTTAAGAAACGTGTATTTCTAATTTTATCAAATATTGTTTCTCATCAAGGTCTTTCGGTCAAATTTTGTTCAATCTGATCGCTTGAAAGTTTATACTTATTTAAAGGGTCAACTGTTGTTATTTTTTTTCTTCTTATTTTTGGACATACAGTGTTGGACACGTTGAAGCTTATTTTTTGAAAAATTTCATAACTTTTGGAATCAAGGGTTCAACTTCTTCAGAAGTAGATAGTGATTCTGAGGATTTCAGAGTCAAATTGGAGTAGTTTTATAAAAAGTTTAAAAGATAATGAAATTTTCAATAACCATTATTCACGGCTTTGTATAAGTGTTACGATCGAACAATTTGTACAAAAATCAACGGCTGACATTGTCCGGATCCAGACGACGGGCTTCAAAATAATATGAGGAAGCATTCAAAGAGATAACTATTTGGAGCGGGGAGGGGGGCGGGGAAATGGGCTTTATCCAAATACTCACGCCACGGTTGAATTTATTTTTCTAGTGATCGTGCGGTGGGCCCATCTAGCGATAAACTGCGAGGGCGAGCGGCGGACTGACTTCCGGTTGTCGTCATCTCACGAGAGGACATAGTCAAAAATAAAAGTTTATACATACGGTTAGCGAAATTTAGACAGGATATATGAACAACTTAGATTATATATAGGGTCTTAGATACTCTCTCAACATTAGCTTAAATTTTCACTTTTGTGTTTGTTTTTGTTTTTTATTATTTGTCGTTCATTATGTGTCTATGCAGGTACATATAGAGGCGGAGTCTCGCTGAAATCAAACACTATATCCTTTGGGATGAATGTATTATTTGTCTGCCTCTCACTCTCGTTATACCCTAACGATAGCTTTTAATGTTGTTAAAATATGCTGTGTATGTGTTGTTTTTGTTGTAATAAAAAATGCTAAATGTCGCTTAGATGTGTGCGATGTTAAATGACATCTTATAATTTTATTTTTTAATTTAAGACACCAGTCCCATCATTCCCCTCTGCTTCTCCTGCAAGGCTGCAACTACCAGAGTTCCCCCTTTACCTTTTCCAACCTCTATCCACCTTGATTACTATAGAAAAATACACTATACACATGTTGTACATATAATAGATACATAGAGCCGCTATAGGATCAAATAGAGCCGTTGCGCAAAGTACAGTTAGCCGTTGGAAGAACTTCTTCCTCAATTGTATATATATTCAGCTGTGGTATTATTTTTCCTTTCAAGCAAGAATTCAATAATAAAATTGATTCTTCTCCAAACCTTGTGTCTATATTGATCTTCTCCATTCAGCTTCGTCTTCCTCTCCAGTTTCTTGTTTACAGTTCATGTCTCTTTTCTGCTTCATTCACTGTCATTTCTCCTCTAGATTTCTACATGGTATCAAAGCCCTTATGATCTGGGGTTGAGAACGCCTCATTAACAAGACGATTTACTTCTAAAGTATTCATTCATTCATCCAGCTTCCTCTGACAAAATTCTCACAGTACTCTGTGAAAAAGGAAAAAAATTTCGCTATTCCGTGGTGACCTACAAATTCTCAAAATATTGTTCTCAGTTTCCTTCGAGCTTTTATACACTCAAAAATCAGGAGAAATATTTTCAGAACTAAAGTTCTTTTGGGCTACTCTACAGAAAGAAGATAAAGAAGAAAGTTTTCGTCTGCAGAAGAAAACGAAAGGGAAGTTCTGGTGGTAAAATATTTGTTTTCTATTTTTATTTTTTGGTATTTGTTTTCTATTTTTATTGGTAAAGCAAAAAGGAAAGTCTTGCGTGTATGTTTACAATTTTTCCACGTTAACGTTTCTTTTGGCAAAAAGGAAAATCTTGTGTCTATGTCTACAATTTTTCCACGTTAACATTTCTTTTGCCACGTTATGTTTCAAACAGGAAGTAGGAAAGGCACGTGTATAAAGATGTGCCAACTTTTTCCCTTGTATTTAGCATGTTAAAATATAATTAAAAAAAGGAAAAAAAAACAAAACAAAAGGACAAAAGGAGAAACAGACGCCTTGTTTTGTCAATCACATCTCCTTGCAGAACATTTATTGATATTCTCCTTTAGTTACTTCACCTTGAGTGGAGTTTCTATGACGCGGTCCCCAAATAGACGCTGCTGACGCGGCCAATCCAAGGCTGACACGTGTCAGTTTAAATTTTTTTTTAGACATCATTTTATCTTTGTCGAAAGTTTTAAAAAAACCTCCAATTTACATTTTCGTTGCCGCTGAAACATAGAACTCCCCTTCCCCAGTCGTCTTCCACGAACAACACCGCAGGGAAGATAAAATCTGACCAAATTGCAGCCGATTTCCAACCTTGACAGAGGAACTCTTCCTTTGGCTTCAGATCTGTACAGGTAAATTTCTTTTTTCACACCCAAAATGCTACTGCGCCAATTTATCTTCTTCTGCTGCTACAGATGCGTCATACATTTTCTGTTCTTTTGATTTTACTGGTATATATGCGTCATACAAACTCTTCCCCTCTGGCTTCAGATTTGTACTGGTAAATTTCGTTTTTCAGACCCAAAACGCTACTGCGAAATTTATGTTCTTTTGCTGCTAAGTATGCGTTTTCTTGCTTTATTGAGTATTGGCTTGATTATCTTCATGTGCTGTAAGTTATGGGCTTGATTTGCTTGATGTGCTGGAAGTGTGATTTGTGGATTAAACAAGCTGAAGGTTTGGTACTATGCTCCCACAATTGCTTTGTGTGATTTGTGGATTAACCAATATCTCTGTTTTCTTAGTCCACTAGCTCTTCAAATTATCTGCTCTGGATTTTCTGGACTTCGATTGATTTGCGAAAAAAAATAAGTGCTTTAGTTTAGTTCTGGTTTTGTTAACATTTCAAGTATCAACTTCTTCTGTGAGAGGAGATATATTTGAGGTAGTATATCTTAGGTGAATGCAATTACCAAGTCATGCTTCAATTCGAAGGCTGCATATAAGTATACATACAGAAATGGCTGTCTAATTGTGGTTATAGGCCTCCAGCGATTTGATTCTTCACCCTTGGTTTTTGTGCAGTACAAGGGTCTTTGGAGTTTCGACACGAAATTTACAGCGATGGCTTCATCATCTTCAAGTGGTTCAAGTCATGGGACAGTTCCGATAAGATGCCACTGTGTGTTTGAATAAAGAATGATTACTTCATGGACTAACGATAACCCAGGAAGAAGGACCATGAAGTGGAATTAGAAAATGCGAGGCGACGTTACATTTTGACTTGGATATTTATCATAGTAATTTTTGTTACATGGTTGATGATTGGGTCTAATTATGACCAAGATGTTTGTATTTGAAATTTCTGAATTGTTAAATTCCTTCTCCTTTTTGTCATATGCAGCGGAATCATATTAACAGAGGCAGAAGCATCCTTTGCTTCTTTTTCCTGGCCAACCTAATTTGCTCTGTCATTTTCATGCACAAGAGCAGTAACAATATAGTACTTAGTAAGATAAAAGCAAACCTAAAATTTCTATAGATCACGAAGGCAGCATGGCACAAAGAACAGCACAATTTCAAGCTACTATTCATTCCGAATTATTTCTTCCACGTACAAAACCCGTGGAAGGACAAATTGACCCTTGTTTACATTGACGTAGACACACACACAAATTTGAAATGCCAATGTCAATGCTACTCGAACCATGTGTTTGAAAAGATTGAAAAACCGCATAATGTTCGTGATAATTCTGACAAGAGAAACAGAAAAAAATTAGTTAAAAAAACCTTACTAAATCATATTACACACATGCATATTAGTGAATACATCAACATAAATAAATTACCTGGGCATATAGAGCATAATGACTTTCTTGTGCATAAGCCAGTGGCAATGAAGGCTGATATGCCTATTGTGTAAACCACCTCAGGTAAGAAAGCAAAACATATATGCAATACATAAGATCCGCCGTATCTGGATGCACTGAAGAAATGGTCGAGTATCTCTACAAATAAATGGATGCACTCAAGATATGCTAGCTCGTTATCTGTTATGTCAACACACAGAGAAAAAAAATCTTGCATATCGCCACGGAAAAAAAAATCATAACAGGACCAAGAAAGCAATTGTGGGAGCATAGTACCAAACGTTCACCACAGCAAGCTAATCAAGCCAATACTCAATAAAGCAAAAGAAAACGCATATGTAGCAGCACAGCAAGAAAACGCATCTGTAGCAGCAGAAGAAGATAAATTGGCGCAGTAGCATTTTGGGTGTGAAAAAAGAAATTTACCTGTACAGATCTGAAGCCAAAGGAAGAGTTCATCTGTCAAGGTTGGAAATCGGCTGCAATTTGGTCGGATTTTATCTTCCCTGCGGTGTCGTTCGTGGAAGACGACTGGGGAAGGGGAGTTCTCTGTTTCAGCGGCAAAGAAGATGTAAATTGAAAGTTTTTTAAAAACTTTGGGCAAAGATAAAATGATGTCTAAAAAAAATTTAAGCTGACACGTGTCAGCCTTGGATTGGCCGCGTCAGCAGCGTCAATTTGGGGACCGCGTCATAGAAACTCCACCCCTTCACCTTTATGGCTTAGCATGCAATTTTTCCATCATTTACTTCCTTCATCATTTTTGGTAAATCACTTCACACTGCAGAAGAAAGAAACTCTATTATTCCTCAAACTTCCTTCTTAGTCTTCAAATTTTCTTCTCAGCGTAAACTCTATTCCTCAACTGGGATCTTCCTTGTTCTAATCGATTCAATGTTTTTCTTCCTCCGTATGTCCATCTTCTCTATTTTTTATTCTAGTGCTTCAAGGGATAATAAAGTACCTCTTCACCTAAAAATCTTAAAGTGGTTGTTTCTGTGCGAAATCAAAGTCTTTTCAATTGTTCTTTCTGAGAAAGTTTGTATTACTGACAAAAATTTCTTATTATCCACTTCGTTTTTGATGTTTCTGGATTTAGTTCTTATCCTTGGTTGAGCTTTATCTTGATACATTCAAATCCGGGATTGCTGATTTCCAAGAAATTATCGCTCAATCATTCTGATAAATTGTAGCTGTTACTCTCAAAAGATGTAACTGCTGCTAGTTCAGTTGTTTTTGTTCCACCTCTTGAATTTTTCAGTTTAAAGATACAGGGAAGCTGTTCCTCCTACTCCATAGTTGGACACCTTGATTGTGAGGCTGTTTATATCAGAGAGTGGTGCTGTGTGGTTCCTGCCTACAACCTACAACCTGTTTGTCAAATGGTCTCAATAAGGTATCAAATGTTATTATTAGAACACGATTTGTTCATCTTCCTGTGGTAAATATCATCCACTTTATCGTTCCTCACTCCACTGAAAGAAACTTGCTCGTTTTGTATTTCTTCAATCTTCACCTAATTATAAGGCTCTAGTTTACTCAACATATTCATTCATTCCATGGGTCACATTATTTGTCTATCAACAGATACAGTCTAGTCATAATAAATTATCACAATATATTTCTTTGAGAAAAAAAAAATCTATTTTGGTCCCATATTGGCATCCATGTTGGATGACTATTTTTTGATCAAACTGTTAAGACGATTATTAACTTTCCCACTAGATTTATATTCAACTGAGCCAATTCTTCAGAACTCCTAAGAAAGTAACTTCAAGACCATTCTTCAAAGGCATAGCCTCTAAATCACATAAAAGGCCAGAAAAACAATTGTTCAGAACAATTCTTCAGACCATTGTGTCTAAAAATCTTCCACGAGGCTATGAAGAGCCTTGGCCCTTAACGCCGAAATCTTTCCTATTGGCTATGAAGAGCCTTGGCTATTAAAGCCGAAATCTTCTCTATTGGCTATGAAGAGCCTTGGCTATTAAAGTCGAAATCTTTCCTATTGGCTATGAAGAGCCTTGGTCTCTGACCGAAATCTTCCCTATTCAATGGGCTACGAAGAGCCTTAGTCTATGGGCGAAATCTTCTCCTCTAAGAGGCTATGAAGAGCCTTGGTCATAAACCAAAATCTTCTCATTGAAGAGGTTATGAAGAGCCTTGGCACTTTAGCTGAAATCTTCTCAATTGGCTATGAAGAGCCTTGGCCTATAAAGCCGAAATCTTTCCAATATGCTATGAAGAGCCTTAGCACCTTAGCTAAAATCTTTTCCATCTATGAAAAACATTTTTCAACTGGGTCATTTCATGGAAAATGAGAAAATAGAATATTCAAGGCCATAGAGCCTATTCTCTATCAATGCCATAGAGCCCCAACTTTTTCAACAGCCATAGAGCCTATTCTCTATCAAAGTTCAAGGATATCAAATCATCTTTAAAGGCCATATGGTCGTCTGCAATGCCATTGATCTATCTTTACAGGCCAGTATAATTGCTTCCAAGATTAACGCAATACTTCTATTCACCCGAGATTGTTTGGCGAAACCTCTGATAAGGTGGTATGTATCCGTTTATTGTTTATCTGTCTCTTGAAAGAGTATGTATGTCCTTGTGCTTTGTTAGTGGGTCTATATGTTTCCCATTTGTTACATAGTCCGTGGATGTTAAAAAGAATGTGATGTTCGTATGTCCAGTTATCACTTGAGGAGGAGTATGTGTATGAGTGTATGATTAACATTCATGTTATACTTCATGTTACTAGCAAGTGATTTATGGACCTATGATGTGATGTTACCTCACAGATTTATATATTTTTTCTACAACTGCTTTGATAAGAAAAATGTTCCTGCTACAACTGCTTTGATAAGAAAAATGTTCCTAAAAATGTTCTTCTACACTGTTTCTCTGTTTCTTTGATATTTGCTCGTTTGCTATACATAAATATGTGAAGATGGCCTCTGTTCAGGAACTAATATCAGGGTGTAAGTATCTTCTTTACTCAACAACTTGCTTTTAACCTAAGAGAATAATAGCTGGGGAATTCAAGTGGTATAATCTGTCTTAACATGAGCTCTCTGTTCAGTCAAGGGTGACTAAGTTTTTAACATTTTGATGATCGGATTTCAAGGGTAAATGTGTTAAGAAAACATTCTTTGAAAATAGTATATAAATATGTCAAGTGAGATATGGTGATAAGGCTGGCTTTTTGGAAGCATCTTACATTTGTCTTGGCATTCAGTCTAGTATAATGGCCATTGTTGCCACTATTATTTCAATGGACAAGAGTCCCTCTAAGCTATGAACATGGATAATTTTGAATTATTCCTCTGAGTCATAGACATGGACTCCTCTGAGCCATTATACATCAGGCTAAAAAAGCCTTAGTTATAGAGCTAAAATCTTCTTGATGAAACCGAAGTTTTATTCCTGGTGCCATGCATATTCTTTGTATTACTTGTGAAATGTTGTTCCTAGAAGTTTTATTCCTGGTGCCATGCATATTCTTTGTATTACTTGTGAAATGTTGTTCCTAAATACCAATGTTGTATTGAAAGTGGCAGTTCTTATCCCTATTTTTGGTTGACAAAATATTATGAGTATAAGCAACATAGGATTTCATGAATAATGCCTGGTTGTTTAAATAATTTGGTCAATTTTTTAATCAAAAATATCGTGTCCTTCTATCAGTAATGGACCTTCAGGGTCCACTATATGTTTTGACCGTTAAGTCATCTGTTGATTATTTCCTAGGTCTATATTATTATCTTTATTTATCCCGGGGAAAAAAACTGTGTGAACAAACTAGGTTTCAAATTATTCTTCTGTTATTGTCCTGCTTGATTTAACAATTTTTCTTAATCCTGATACTTGTCCTTAATGTCTATCTACTATTGGTATTATAGTCTTTGGCATGTTAACTGCTATGCTAATATGTTCTCTGAATTTGTCTTTAGCTTTGTGACTTGTTTTAGCTGCTCTAATGTGTCTTAGCTGTTCTATGTTTTTCAACCTTGTATATGCTGCATAAATGTCTGTAATTTTTGAATAATTGTTGTATTGCCAATTGTTGGTCATATGTGCTCACCTTATTCATTTGTGGATCTAAGTATACAATAAATTGAGGATTATTTATTGGTATAGAAACCTTTCAAACTAATTGACAGCCTTGTGTTGTTTTTGCAGCATTCAATGGTTAAGTCTCCCCTTCTAGGAAATTTGTTTATCTTCTTTCACACCTCGTCTTTTGAGTTATTTTCGTAATACATTTTACATAACGTGCATCTTGTTCTTATTCTCTGTACTAACAAAAATTCCTCAAGATCGTTAACTGCAGGTGATTCGTTTTGATTGCAGGAATTTGTTTTATTACTAACCTTTAGTTTGCAGGGATGGAAAAATATATCTTATCTTTTGCATGTACCCATAAGTGAAGACTATACTAATGTTTTGTGCAGGTACGTTGGTCTACTAATGCATGAAGAGTTCAACAATTGAAGGGGTAATCATGGACAAAGAAGATGAAGATCCTTTAAAGACAAGATTGCTGAAGATCTATTAAAGATTTTCCTAAATGATGAAGCATACATTTTTTCTCAAACTTAGTTGATCCAAACTTAGTTGCATATGACTGTGTACTAGGTTTGAGGGGGAGTGTAGAAAAATACACTATACACATGTTGTACATATAAAAGATACATAGAGCCATTGTAGGATCAAATAGAGCCGTTGGGCAAAGTACAGTTAGCCGTTGGAAGAACTTCTTCCTCAATTGTATATAAATTCAGCTGTGGTAGTATTTTTCCTTTCAAGCAAGAATTCAATAATAAAATTGATTCTTCTTCAAACCTTGTGTCTATATTGATCTTCTCCATTCAGCTTCGTCTTCCTCTCTAGTTTCTTGTTTATAGTTCATGTCTCTTTTCTGCTTCATTCACGGTCATTTCTCCTCTGGATTTCTACAATTACCCTCTTCTCCAACCTCTATCCACTTTCAATACCCAGTTGGGCAGAAGAATGTCTAAATATTAGCTTTGGATCCTTTCAAGATTTCGAAATGGTTTCAATTGGTTTACCACTAGTATGAGATGTGTAGTAAGTCAACTAGGTATTGTTAGATCAGTTGTTTGACGTCATTGCCGGCCGCAGAACAGTTTAGAGGGTACATATTTATGCCTCTTGTTCTTACTGGCGCACCACCATTAAGTGAAGTGTCCACCGCAAGCCTGCAATGAACTGAATCAGAATCATAATCGAAGTGAGAACTTCAGAAGGAAACCAGCAAAAGACATGCGACATGCATGTTCCTTGTTGTAGGAGAAGTTTCGGTAATGGAGGTGCATAGAGGTTTGGAAAGAAGGTAAAAGGGGAAGTCTGCTGGTTGCGGGAAAGAGGATGGAGACGGTGGTGGGTTGGTGGCGGATCATCCAGAATGCGACCTTAGCATTTAGGAAATTTTCCGTTTGGTTTTTCTATGAAAACTATGTAGAAACTTGGAATTAAATAAAGTGAGACTCATATCCACTCAAAACTTTAAGACATTGTATATTATCTCAAAGTGACCGATGTGGAACAATAAACACACGCGTATTAGAACCTACATTCAATCACAAACCATAAGTCAGACATAAACATCTGGACTTGGATGAAGGGAGACAATAAATGGCCAATCATATGTCAGACAAAGTGTGAGCCTACATTTTAAACATGTTATAATACCATGTTGAAACTTGATCTTGCATGAGGTGAGACTCATATCCACTCAGGCACTCACAACCTTAATGCAATGGCGTTGATACATCATCCTCAATAATCGATGTATGTTATCTCAAATTGATCCACCTGTGTAAATATTCTTAAAAAAAACACTAAAATATTTTTTTGAATCTATACTTTTGTAGTATTTTCTTTTCTTCTTTTTGGAATTGATTGCACAAATTCGTAAACCCAATACAAATTCAGGCACGGTAGAAAACTTTAGCAAAGAAATGTCCTGGGTAAAATTTAAATAGTCAAATGTTTATCCGGCTTCAAAAGCCAAAGCCCAAGCCGAAATCTGTCTTTTTTTTTTTCATTTTTCCTTTTTAAAAGAATACCTAAGCCGAAAGAAATAGTCAACCCTTTATCAGTCTTCAAAATCCAAAAGCCCAAGCCAAAATCTTTCTGTTTTCTTTATATTTTTTAAAAGCACACTTAAGTGGAAAGTAGTTTTATGAAAGAAGTATATTGAAGATATATCTTAATAGAAATCTTATTCTTTAATACTTACGGTGTCTAGCAAAGTTATAGAAAATGTAAATTCAAGTCAATATTGATGGCAAGACTCGACTATTTGCCTTATAATCTGTGATAAATGATTGTCTTTAAGTATCTAAGTTTTTTATACGTAACTATATTCATCTGGACTTCTTTTCAAAACCCACTTCAGGAATTTGAGCAAGCAAATATATAAAGTAGTACTTTCTACAGAATTCCTGCAAATTCTCTGCCGATCGCCATTCCCCTCCGCTCCTTTTCCGCCCTCGATTCCTAGCGCCACCTTCTGCCAACGACAACCTACAACACCAATCCACCGGCCATGACCTCCCACTTTTCTCCTCCATCGGTAGAAGAGACCGATCAATTGCTGAGAAGTGTCAAAAAATTTAAAAGACCAGCCCATGGAGAGCCACAAATAGACATTAATGATCTTCACCGGACTGAGGGTGCAACTTTTGAGGGAAAGTGGACCGATATCCTCCGGCATTCCTCTGTGCCTCCGCTAACTGTGTATGTTGGGGAAGAGGATGACGATGGCACCAATGAGGAGTTGTTGGAACTATTTCTACAAGTCCGTTCTGACGAAGATGACGGTACTGTACCTAGGCGTGCCTATGTGGATGTCTCGGTTGAGGAGTGTAAGCAATTTTGGAAACCATGGCGATGTGCCCTGATTGTGAAACCGTTGGGTAAGTCGTTCTCTTTCAAGCTCCTTCAACATCGTTTCTCTGAACTATGGGCTGAGGGAGGAGATCTGGATATCATTGACTTACCGAAAGGCTATTTTGTGGTTCGTTTTTTCTCGGCAACACACTACCATACCGCACTGAATGAGGGCCCTTGGGCGATCCAAGGCCACTATATTACATTAATGAAATGGAGACTCCTGTTCTCCCCTATGAAAGCAAAAATAACGACAACCCTTGCTTGGATCAGGGTCCCCTATTTGCCCCTTGAATTCTTCATGATGTTATGTTAATGCGCATTGGACACGCTTTGGGCAGACCGGTGGAAGATGGATAACACATCCATGAAGGTGGAGTGTGGGAAATACGCCTGTGTTTGTGTGGAGATTGATCTTACAAAGCCTTTACTATCTCGTGTCACTGTTAGTGGAAGGATTTTTGTTGTGGAGTATGAGGGTTTAGGTAATAGATGCTTTAAGTGTGGTATCTAACGGGCATGCTACTAATTCCTGTGGATGTGGTGTCGACGATTCGGCTTCCCAGCAGCAAGTTAGACAGGCAGTCCGAAATAGTTCTATTTTTGCTGAGCCATTTGGGCCTTGGATGTTGGCCTCCAACCCCAGACGTCGAAGGCCACCTATGGCTGCTGATCAATTCAATTTCCAGACCAGAGGGGAACCGGATACGAACAGGACATCTCGGGTTGGTTGACCTCGGCCGGCACATCGCAGGGAGCAGTTACTGGCTCTCGATTCAATATCTTGAGTAATGCAGAGATGGAGGACGGTGCTCCAATTGACCCAGAAACAGTTTTATCATGTGGCATCCAACAAGTGATCGATCAGGCCCGCCGGTGATGTTTCAGTCAAAGGTTAAAGGGAAAACACAAAGTTCGGGGGGTCGGAAAAAAAAACTCCACAAGCTATGTGGAGGATATGACAGCAACCGATCACCTAGTTAATTCACCAGATGCGGGGGGCAGTCCGTAGGGCAAGTAAGTTACGTAAAATCTCTTTCTTCCGCAACATACCTGAACGTGCAAAAGAATTGAGGAGACCCTGATCCGACGGACGAATGACGTTATATGTTTCGTGAGATACTTTATGACATTTGGCACCATCGGCTCAAAACCAGACATGAGGGCGTTCATCAAAAAATCACCCTAGTCATTTTAAATCCAATCTATGAAGCAAAGAGTTTTTGTTTTGTTGAAAGCTTGTTTTTTCGATATAGATAATGGCCGTATAGATGTTTCTCTGTATCTTCCATTGTACAAAACACTTTGTTTTTAGAATATATACGATCGAAAATTCTCAAAAAAATATATAAAGTGTTGCGCAAATCCGGACACAAAAAGATAAAAAGTCGTTGGTTAGAAATATTACTTTGGCGATAGTGAGAAAAATGGTTCTATAAGTAATAACGTGTTTTTTTTTTTGAAACAGTAATAACGTGTTAGGTTCAACAATTTATCAGAGAATTTAACACTCACATGACTTCGGGGTATATCTCAGTGGTGTTCGGATCGGGAGTTAATCCAAGAGATACATGATTTGCTTCTAAGGCATGCGCAGTGTGTGAGTGTTTCACTGCTATATAAGTCAAACGTCCAATTTGCAGTGGACATTGTGGGTTCTTGTATATGACATCCTTAACTGATTATATATTGCGCAATGCTTTTTAGACTGAGACGGTAAGAGCCCTCAGGACCAATGTATAGACTTTTGCTTTAACCACCACATTAACAAACGAACACACGTGAAAAAGTCGAGACTAGCTAGAAGCACAACAAATAATAAAATTTGGAATTCTACACCAAGAATTATTTAGTAGTGAAATGAAATACCAATTTTGCTGCAAGCTAACCCTTTTGTCAAACAATATAATAAAGTCTTGAATATTAACGTTCAACCTAAAAAAAAAATGAATGTCTACTATACTCAAGAACATTTTACCTTTCGTAGTATTAATGTAAATATTTAGTTAAATGTTACAGAATAATGAGGAGATACATTACTGAAAAGTTCGATGCTGGAATCCACTAACTTAATTGTTGGAAACGACTAACATCAACGTCACAAAAATGAAATAAATTTACAAAACATTTTCATCTGCAGCCGGCCAAAGGGAAAGCCATCAAGCAGCTCCAGTAAGAAAAATACTAGGGCGGAGGGGCGGAGGACATAAGTAATGTGTTATTGCTTATGAAAACGATTCTGTACAGTGTAGTTGTATAAAATAAAACAAGAGTAGGTAAATTGATGCGAGTTCATGACTCTCCCTTTAAACGTATTACTTCAGTATAATGTATCCAACTATAGGTAGCAAATGTCTCCTAGGATACAACAGATAATAGTTCAAACGAGTGATACTGCGGCGTAAGAACCCAACGAACATGTCGGGCGTTATGACTTCTCGAACAACTTTAAAATGCAAAAAGTGTAGCAGAAGAGATGATTGTATGTAGCAGAGAAGAAAGGGAGAAAATCGATGATTACAAAGATCTGCTTGGCTTGATATTTATAAGGAAGAAACGATTTAGAGCGGTTAATTGCTAGTTCAACCATGGCAGTCGGATCATACGGTTTTAGATCGCCATCGTTAGCTTAGAAACTGTTGCCAGTTTAAACTGCAGTCGCTGGATCAGATAACCGCTCAGCCTGCTCAGCACATCCCTTATATCACAATCCGATTCCAGCAGCCTTATGGTTAAGGTTAACTGATTTTTTTAAATTGCAGCCACGGACAGGTGGCGGCGCGGGGCACGCACGTGGCGCAATCTTGTAGGTCTTGCCTTCGGTCAAAACTTCTCATGCCCTAATAGCACATCTAAAGTGATCATTCTAGCACTATATATGGTGTCTAATTCACTTCATTTCTCCAATATGGTATTTTCACATCATCATTTTTGTCAATTTTCAACATATTTTACTCAAACTTTAAAGATTAATTTCTCATTCATCTGGTATCGTATTTGAGTGATTGTAAAGTATAAAATCATTTACTCGTAACATAGATAATTAAAGGTTTATTAGCTTCCAGTTGTCATTAATTAAAAAATTATAATTAAACTCAAAGTATGTTACCATCTAAGGTTTACAACTTGAGCAAACTTATTTTCTTAAATTTTCTCCAACAAAACGAAGAGAAAAACTCCAAGAAAATTAAAGGAATTGTTTTTTCTTCTCTTTGTCTTTATGGTAACTAGTTTAACGGGGTTGCTTGAGCAAGTTGACAAGATGGAGAGAGAAGGGGGAAAGAATGCCTGACAGTAGAAGTAGGGGGATAGGGGTTAGAGGTGTTAGGGGGGGGGTGGTGTAGAAACAGATACAGATTGAAGAGATGATTTGATATAAAGCCTGAGGCTAGAGTTTTTTTAATCTCAAAATCCGAGCATGACGCGTCATAGTCCTAGAGCATCAAATACCATTTCTCTTGTTGATGTTGATGGATTAGAAGTTCCAAGGACGTGTGGATGGATGTGATTCATGATGAGATACATGCATGATCATCCGAATATCTTTTCCATGTAAACAAAATCAACAAACTTATAAAATCATAGAAGCTAGAAGGTATAACCAGGCTTACTTTCTACAGTCACCAATAGCTGAACTCACAAGGGCTCATGCTAATTCGGGTCAGCCACTCACATCTAGACACATAGTTAGATCGGCATCGTTTAAGAGACAAGACGCTCGTTCAACGTCAATACTATCGTCAGGTCATCCTGAGTTATTAGGTCGGTCTCAACAAAGCATGCAGAGAAACTTATATTTAGGCCAGACATTTCACCTACAACCATCACATTGGCTTCCACTGTCACATCGGCCCATACCTATCACCTGAGATCGTCTAAGGTAACTCACACCATATAAGCAGCTTCATCATGCACTGCGACACGTGACGTCAGCTCACTGACATTTGGCCAGAATGCACACACGGGACGAGACACTTGGCATCACAAGACAACCTTAAGCACGCATTGGCCAGTCAAAGTGTACAAAAGGAATGGACATCACCAAACAGAGAGGATGTTCGAAATATTCAGATACAATTTGAGATAATCCTTTCAAATTACTCAATATTCCCACAAAGAAACACGTTTCTATAAATTTCAACATAAATTCAATATCAAATATAGAACAACCCACAATTGAATCAATCATCAGACAATTTTCTCTAGAGTAACAACTCTGGGCCCTTTGACGTTGTTGATTCTCACATGCTGGCAGCGATAAATTCTACACATTTCTTATCTGGGTTATCTTTCGATCTAAATGATGGCCTAGCTTCACCATTTTGGTGCTAAAAGGAGCACCAATTAGGCCTTATTTTCTTATCTCTCTCATACAAAAACACTGAACACTAACCTTGAAATGGTTTTAAATCAATATAAAGGTGATGAATCATCTCACCGTCCAAGAAATAGAGGGTTTAACCATCCGTTGGAGCATGTCTTCAATCAACAAGTTGGGCACCATGATGAAAACCAAAGAACCACTCATAAAGAACATATGGAGGCTAATATATTGCACAAAATATGGGTGTGTTCATAGCTTTGGTCAAACGATCAAAGGAAAGACCTCAGAGGCCATGCGTGCTGTTGACGGCCTTAATGATGTTCATCAAAGTCTGAAGAATATTCCTTCAAACTAAAAGATGAATTCATGGCAACTGCCAAGGACAAAGGTATAAGCCTGAGACTGATCCACCCGTCAATAAGAAAGTCTTTCGAGCTAAGACGTTTCTCTCTAAGTATGCGCATCGGACATTATTGCATCACTATTATCATAGAGGTTATAGAGATGAGTGATACTCAAGCCACCAGGAGCACACACAGACACAGTGTAGAGAAGTCCATTTTCTGAAGATATTGCATAGTATGTGGCTACATACAACTTCAAGGTGCCTAAGATAGACATGTATGATGATACTTCGGACCCAACGAGTCACCTCTTCTACTTTCAGACAACGATGAATTTAAAGAATGTACTTGATCCTCTGAGGTGTAAGACATTCCATGTACATCTACTAAAAAAGGCTACAATATAGTTTCAAGAGTTGTCATCTCAGTCAATTTACTGTTTCAAACAGCTTGCCCAAAGGTTTAAAACACAATTTGATGTCTTTTATTTTTTTTTTAAAAAAAACTCTTCATATTTGATGTCTTTTAAACAATGATTCAATGAATCTATTGTCCAATATATGTAACGTTTAATAGATGAATCTCTAGAAGTCAGGGACCGAAATAATGGAGTTATAATTATAATATTTGTTAATAGATTGAGGCTAGGTCATCTCTTAACAACACAAAACTAAGGTTTCACTCTACGACTTGACCAATATCTTATGGCACAAAATGATCCATGATCTTTCTTTGTGGAGACCACAATCATATTTCTTATGGACAAGATATTGCTTTCGTTACTGGTGATTAGCTTAAATGCAAATAATGAAAAGCTAACGCTTACATATATATTATGTGTATTAATCATGCTAATTTTTTTATTAATAAAACTCCACAAATACGTAAAACATGAAAAGAAAAGATCACCTAGTTAAAATCCCCCCGTCTTTTTATAATTTGTTAGAAGAAATTAGTCATTGAAATCATATTACAAATCAATTGTTACACATATTGGATATTTGTTAAGTTATCACCTAGTTAAAATCATATTTGTTAGGTTATCACTGCCATAATTTTCTACGTGATATTACAAATCAATTGGCACCGTACTAAATAGCTACCACTGGTGGGATGATGTATCTGAATACGAAAAAATTCTACATAAAGGAAACAGGTTTTCTCCCCTTGTCAATCACTATTTCGTCTATACTACAACAACAATATTATCTTATTTCTTTAGGGACTCCTTTCTATAACGGGATATGGAGAGTCAAATATATATACGCAACCACATCTGTGTTAGAAAAACGCAAAGGTTGTTTTCCGATGACCCAACGAAAATTGCGTCAAGCTGTGTCAATCAACTGCTACTTCATAATATAAAAAACGCAGCCAATTTAATGAGTCATTTTGTTTTATTACATCCTATTTCAAAATCAAGAAAGGTTGTATGTTTGACATTATTAGAAATTTAGAAAAATTGAAGGGTCGGTGATCAGTAATCACCACAAAAAAATTGTGGTTTGCCGACGGAAAAATCACCGACGAACAACGTATAGTCGTTGTTTCGTCAGTAATAGCGACGACTCTGGCGACCAAAATAATGTAGTCGCTAATTGCGACGAAAGTACGATGAAATTCGTTGTCGCTAAAAAAAAATAGTCAGTCAGGTGAATTACGTCGGTGATTTGTCGGTGTCTCGTCCGCTATTCTGCGTGTTTTGTTCATCGCTATTTAGTTTATAACGCTTCGTCGTCGCTATGTCGTCGCAAATGTGTCGCTAAAAGTATAAAATAATTCGTCGTTTACTAAGTTCTTGGAGTTGTGTATCGTCGTTTTTTTGGTCAATGAAACCCGTATGTGGCAAATGTTTTGAATTACTTTCCGTTCGTAATTGGTTTGTCGTTGTGTTCGTCCGCAGATACATCGAGAATTAAACACGTGTATTGATTAAGGAAAAAGAAAGCGGTAAATTGGGGAAAAATACTCATTCATTTAATAATAAGAAGTTACATTATCAAACGAAAAATAAAAAAAAAAATCTAAAAAGAGATGCGGAGATGGGCCGTTCACTCTTCGTCATCGGACGAAAGAGTGGCTGCGACATTCTCCGCAAAACTCTTTGAGAAGGCGCTTGAGCTTGTAGTATCTAAATTTCATCTTCCGCAGCCTTCTAGTCATGTAGTGCAGTTGCCGCGACTGCTGATGCATGTTTGCCATCAGCATACGGAAGTCGGCGTCCTGCACCGGCATTTGTTCTTGATCATCCTGATGCGGCGGTGGGCCATAGACAAGATACAGAACCCTCTCGCTCAACCGATGGTGGTTGAGGAGGAGGCCCTTCTGGAGGGGCACTGTTTGCCCGTCCACCACCACGCCTTGGGGTTCTTTTAAAACGACGCGGCATATTTTGATTATTTATAACGTTCTATGTGTGGTATGTATAACGCGGATGTTTGGGGTATAAATAGTGAAATGAGCGCCGACATAAGCGACGACATAGCTGACGCACTTTGTCAACCGTTGGGAATGTGCAGTGAGTGAATGTGCAGTGTGTGCAGTGAATGTGCAGTGATGACCTTTCGGATGTTATAGCGACGACGTAGCGACGAATTAGCGACGTATGTTTATCGTACGATGCAACCGTTGGGAACTGAACTGACACTGCCGAATAGCGACAACTTGGCGACGGAATAGCGACGAAACGCGTCGAATAATGTGAAGAGACGTTTTCCGTCGCTGTTTCGTCGGTAAAGCGTCGGTAAATTCAAAAAAAAAACCCGCGAAGCCCGTTCTTCTCATTGTATTTAGTTTTTCCCTTTTTCGTCGATACGGTTAGTAGGTTTTTGTCGTTCTATTAAGTTTCGTCGAAGATATAGTTAGGTTTCGACGATACGGTTAATAGGTTTTTGTCGTTCTATTAAGTTTCGTCGAAGATATATATAGTTAGTAGGTTTTCGTCGTTGTATTAGGTTTCGTCGGTATATAGTTGATGTTTAGTCGGTGAATTAGTCGGAAGAAATTTTTCTTAACCACATTTCGCGTATACAGGTGCGTCGTCAGGATTCGTAAGAGATTAAACACGTGTTATAATTATTAAGAAAACAAATACGATATTAAAAAACAAACTTCATTAATATAAAATTAAAAATTACAAAATATAATAAGAAATATTGAAAAAAAAGCTAAATAGCGAAGAGTAGCCACTCACTGTTCGTCATCCGAACAGAGGAGAAGCTATACTCTCCGCACACGCCTTCAGTTGGCGTCTCAACTGTGCAGATTTGGATTTAATCCGATCTGCCTTTTATCTATGTAGTCGAGACGCTCTTCCTGAAGCCGTGACATTGCGCCCTCACCTCATCTAACATTTTCCACAGATCTCGTACTTCTGTTGGAGTTCGACAATGTGTCGATCCCGGCGAGGCTCAGAGGGCTCTGGTGGGGAGGAGGTGGGGGAGGAACGTTGAAGAAGAAGGCACTTCAGTTGGCGGTGTTGCCGCTCCCTACCACCACGTCCACCACGTCGTGCTTGCGCTTTAGTACGAACCATTTTGGATTATAAAATAGTTGTTTTATATGTTGTTGTGGGCACACGCTGATCCACTGTCTATATAGTGAAATCAGCGACGACATAGCGACGAATTAGCGACGCAAAACATCGTAAGTTGTAAGCATGGGGAACTGGACGGACTGTCTTTTACCGACGACGTACCGACGACTTAGCGACGAAACACGTCGTACGGAATGAAGAGACGTTTTGCGTCGCAATGTAATCGGTACTTCGTCGGTAAAAGCATATCAAACGACGTGTTTCGTCGCTGGTCGTCGGTACGTCGTCGGTATATGTGTTTGTTTGTCTCCGGGATTTGTGTTTCTTGTTCGTCGATGTTCGTCGCTAAGTCGTCGGTATATGTGTTTGTTTGTCTCCGGGATTTGTGTTTCTTGTTCGTCGCCGTTCGTCGCTAAGTCGTCGGTATTGTGTGCTTGTTGTTACGTACTGGGAACGATAAAACCATTGTCTTCTCTTCTCTTCTTCTCTTCTCCCATTCTTCTCTCATTTCAAACACATCAATCATCAATTTTGAACGAAAATACAGAAGTGTGGAATTTTGATTTTTTCTACACACGAAAAAAGATAGCTGCTGTTAGTTTCAATGTGTAGCGAGAAAATGGATCCGAGGAGAAGCGATAGAAAGTGGATGTACCAGAGAGTAAACAACGGGGAGTGGTGTTTTAGATTTGCTGAAGGTCTCGAAGAATTTATTGATTTTGCGACGAGTAATGAAAGTGGAACGCAGATTAGATGTCCGTGCAAGAAATGCAAGAACCGTAAATATAAGGATCCGGGGTGACGTGAGGGATTCACATATTGAAACAAGGTTTCGTCCACAATTACCATACATGGTACTATCACGGCGAATATGAGGAGGCGTCTACATCTGCAACTGTACACGTCGAAGGGGGACCCGGTCAGGTTAATGCCGAAGAAATAGGCGAGGGATCTCACAACCCATACATGCAGATGGTGACAGACGAAGCCGCTGGCGCATTTACCGGAGAGCAATTGTTACAAATGCAGGATCCGGATGAACAGCCGCGTACATTCGTGGAGGAAGATCCGAACCCTCAGGCGAGTAGTTTTTTGAGATGGCTGAACGCCGCCAACACGCCGCTGTATCCTGGTTGCGGTAGTCACACACAGATGTCCATGATCGGTCGGATGACGAGCCATGAAGACGGAACACCGCATGACGGAGAGATTGTACGGTGAGATGGAGTGTCAGCTGTGAGGGAATCTCTTCCTGAGGGAAACACAATGGTCGATCAGTTTTATTATTCGACGAAGAAACAGCTGCAGGCGTTGGGACTGCCGGTTCAGAAATCGATTGTGTGTTCAAGGGGTGCATCATATACTTGGGGCATCACACGAGGATAAAGACATGTGCAGGGTCCTGTGGGACAAGCAGGTGGAGAACGAACAAAGAAACCGGAACGTGCCAAGAAAACAATTTTACATTTACCTCTCGCCCCTAGACTGCAGAGGCTATACGCATCCGGTGCCACAGCTACCAGATGAGGTGGCACGCTGAGCACTATCACGAAAGACGGTGAGATGTGCCATCCATCTGACGGCGAAGCTGGGAGGACGTTCGATGCGACGCATCCGGGTTTTTTCGTCGGAGACAAGGAAACGTTAGGTTGGGTTTAATGCACCGACCGGTTCAACCCGTTTGGACAGTCGGGAGAGCAGTATTCGTCGTGGCCTGTAATCGTGACGCCGTACAATCTACCCGCCTTAGATGTGCATGAAGAAGCCTTACATGTTCGTGACTGTGATCGCACCAGGTCCTAGGAATCCGAAACAGAAGATCGACCTATACCTGCAGCCGTTGATACAGGAGCTGAAGTGGTTATGGGAGTTTGGCGTGGAGACGTTCGATGTATCGACTAAACAAAACTTCCAGCTACGCGCCGCGCTGATGTGGACGATCAGTGACTTCCCGGGCTTATTCTATGTTGTTGGGGTGGAGCACAGCGGGGAAATACGCTTGCCCTTGCTGCATGAAGCAAGCGAAGACGATGTCCTTGAAACATGGACGTAAGATAAGCTGGTTCGACAGCCATAGGAAGTTCCTGCCCAGACGTCATTTATACAGAAGGAACGTGACGGCGTTCATGCCTGGCATTGTCGATAAGGACACAAAGCCCGAGCTCCTCACGGGTGCAGAGGTGCTGCAGGAGATAGACAGTTGTGGATTCGTGGGGGTCGCTGATGATCCGGACGGCAGTCACACAACGCAGACCTGGCTCGTTACTGTATCGGGTGGAAGAAGAGAAGCATATTCTGGGAGCTTCCGTACTGGAAGAGCAATATGATCCGACATAAACCTGGATGTCATGCATATTGAGAAGAACGTGTTTGACAACATTTTCAATACAGTGGCTGAATGTGCCAGGAAAAACAAAAGACAATTCGAAGGCACGACTTGATATGCGCGATCTCAACATGCGACCGGAGCTGCATCCCGTTGGCACATCATACATGCCGAAGTCCTCGTACAACGCTGAATGCGAGCAGGTCAGTGCGTTGTTATCGTGGCTAGGACGGCTAGATTTCCTGATGGCCATGTTTCGAACCTGTCGAAGAACATCGACGTGAATAAACGCGGTTGGCACGGGATGAAGAGCCACGACTGTCACGTGTTCATGCAACGGTTGATGCCCATTGCATTCCGCGAGCTGCTTCCAACCAATGTATGGGAAGCAATTACCGAGATGAGGTCTGTTCTTCAGATGTCTTACAGCCACGAGACTCAGGGCGATGATATGTCAAGGCTGGAGGGCGAAATCCCAGTGATCATATGCAAGCTGGAAACTATATTCCCTCCGGCCTTCTTTGATTCAATGGAACACCTGCCAGTTCATCTACCATACGAGGCAACGTGTTGGTGGTCCTGTTCATACAGGTGGATGTATCCGTTCGAGAGATACTCTTTTTTAATGTGCATGACATTCTTATGTGTCTAAGCGATATGCATTTGAACATATATTCACTATACGACACATGTTCAACTGCACGACCTCCTCTAAAATGACCCCAACGTGGTTTTAATCGAAATTCATCTCAACATACAACCGTCTGACAATATTGAAGACGTAGTCGAAGACGAATACGAGATGAAGATGACGACGAGCATGTAGATGAAGATGAAGATGAAGACGAAGATGAAGATGCGTATGAGGATGCAGATGACCAGGAAGATTGACGTTAGCCAAAATTTTTTATGTACCTCTTTATATGAAAGTGTGTATGTGTTGATGTACTTATATTCATGTATATACTACTTTATATTTTGTATTATTTTTTTTCAAAAATGATAACACCGACGAGTTACCGACGAAATGTTGTCGTCGCTAAATTTGAATAACCGACGACCGATGAAAAATAGCGACGAAACTAAATAGCGACCGGAAGTTCCGTCGCTAGGTCGTCGCAAAATTTCATAGATATAAGCTGAAATTCCCTTCTTCTTCCCCATTTCCCTCCCCCCGCGAAAAACCTCCCCCCTCCCTCCGGCGAAAACCCCCCCTCGAGAAGAAATTCCCCTCCAGGAACCCCCCCCCCCCGACGAACTTCCTCTCCCGTTGACCTCCCCTCTCCGGTTAGTTTTTCTTCCTATTTCGTTTTATTGCAATTACCGTATATATATGTATATGTATATGTATATTTCGGTTTTATGTATATGTATGTATGTACCGTAGTATGTATGTACCGTATGTATGGAAATGTATATGTATATTTGTTTTTATGTATATGTATTGTATGTACGTATGTAGGTTATGTACCGCATGGTATGTATGTACCGTATCTTAATGTATATGTATATGTACTCCTATGGTATCATGCTATATTTTCGTTTTTATGTATGTGTATGGATTAACCGTGTGTATTATATGTCATATGTATGTATATGTATGTATAGTATTTAATAGATTTTGTAGTAAATGTATGGTATATGTACATGTAATGTATGTATATGTTTTTTAATACATATATACACGCACATATACATATATACGGTACACGCACATATACATATATACGGTATATGTATGTATATGTTTTTAATACATATATACACGCACAAATACATATATACGGTACATATATACGGTACATATAGTTTAATTCGTATTTAAATATAGTTAAATTTGTAAAACCTGTTTTTAATAGATTTGTAATATATCTTTTGTCAATTTTTGTATATAAATATATGTAAAATTATTAGAAACTGTTTTTTTTGGTAGAATTATGTATGTATATATATTTTTCCTATTTAAATATATTATAATTATATAATCTATTTTTGGTACATATATGTATATGGTATATATATGTATATACGGTATATATATATATATGCATATACGGGTATATATATGTATATACGGGTATATATGTATATGGTATATATATGCATGTACGGGTATATACGGGTATATATGGTATATATGCACCAATATTGTTGTTAAGGTTGAATTAGTTGAAATGTGGTGTGCTTGGCCAATGAATGATGCATGTACAAACTGTTTTGTAAGAGGTTTGCATATGATTTTCGGTATGATTTGCATTTGTCTTTGGAGAGGACATTAAGGCTGGGAAACCTCCGTTAAAAATTATTAATATGTTCCTCTCAGATCTGATGGCTAGTGACGGTTTACCGACGAGATCCACATACCCACCATCTACACAGGACCTTCAAGGAGAGTTCGATGCGTTCATTCATCAGCATGATACGTATGCCTCGGTTTCGACCGCCGCTCTGGCTGCGGACTCAGACCTTTTACGGTCTGCCGACATGTCCGCACCCCCCAGACATACGACGCCACCCACACCCAGCGTTTCAGCACCTCATCCGGCGTCTAATGCGGCATCGGACCAGGGTGTCATATCAGGGCGTCGTCCCCTCCCTTGGTCAAATGATACCCATATGATTAATTTATTTAACATGTTTTCAAATATATTTCACGCGTTATTTTTTCCTAACAACTTAAACTCTTTCAGGTTTGGATCGGACAATGGCGCGCTTTCCGGTTGCATCACCCGGTCCTTCCACCTGAGGCTTGACCCATCTGGATATACCTGGGGCCGTGTCACCCCGGAGACACGTAGGTTCTACTGGGATGAGTTTCAGGTATTCAAATTTGATAAATTTCACTTTTTGATGCGTAATCAATCATTACTTTTCTAACCACACTTTTATTATTCCTCCGTATGATAATTGCAGAAGTCGTACAGCTGGCCAGCCGACATCGCCCGCGACGTGGAGCAGGCCTGGCGGCATAGGGCCGCCAAACGCTACGGGGACTTCGTCAACTCCCTCAAGACCAAGTCGGAGCGTGACCCCACGTGGATAAGGCCTGCCTACGTATCCGAGGCCGTCTGGGCGGCGTGGGTAGAAGGGTGGAGGGACCCTGCTTACCAAGCCCACAGCGCCCGGAACGCGGCGAACCGGCGCAGCGGCAACGTACAGGGCCCAGCACCTGCCACACACTCAGGTGGATCGGTTTCCCACGCCACCACGATGCGTTCTATGGTGAGTATTTTAATATTGGATTATAACGACCTTCATTGATTTCATTGGATTATTTACATTCATCGACTTAAGTGGATTATTTACATTCAGTGAGTTAAGTGAATTATCTATATTCGTTGATTACTTATGTTGCGCTGTTGTTTTTTGGTATTCGTATATGGGTTACTTTAAGTGGTACATGTGATTTGACTTGGGAGAGGCCTTTAAGGTCGGGATAACCTCCGATAAACGAATAGGTCATGCCGAAATTTTTAAAAATTATGCATATCACTAACATATTTTATTTCATTCTTCAGCACCAGGAGACGGGGGAGTGGCCAGCCTCCTACGATCTCTTCTACAAGACGCATCAGAAGAGAGCCTCCGACGGAACGGAGGACTGGATCACGACGAAGGCCCGCGACATCAGTGTAAGTAGACTACGATATCATTTGTTTTTTTTTCATTAGTTTGTTTTATTGCTAAACCATAACAATTCATATTCTCATTTCAGGACGAGTACAACAGATTACTCGCAGATAGGGGCGAACAGGCCGACAAGAACCGCGCTATTGGGATGCGGTTCGGACCGTCGGCCCTCAGAATAAGAAGAAGAAGGAGGTGTAACGGGGTTGGATCAGCAGCGCCGCGATTCTTTTCCCAAGTTCTGCATCCAGGTGCTTCCTCTGAGGCCAGCAGCTCCGCGCCTTCTGCGACGCCAGAGGATATTTCGCGCCTGGAAGCAGATAATGCGGCGCTGCAAGCGTGAGATAGAGTCCATCAGGACGAGGCAAGAGGAGAGTTTACAGGCACTGCAGTCGCAGCAGCAGGCGATGCAGCAGGCGCTTCAGCAGGCGTTTGAGCATGCGCAGCATCAGACGATGCAGGTGCAGCAGGCAACGAACCAGCAAATCTTCCAGCTGTCGCAGGTCGTCATGACTTTCATTTCCAACTTCCTCGCAGCCTCAGCCTCAGCCTCAGCCTCAGCCCCGCCCTCCTGATGGTCACTCTTCTCCGCATGATCCCCCTTCATCTTCCTCTTCATAGTTTTTTATTTTTCATTGTTGTACAGTCTATTTCATTTGTTGTATTGACATGTTCTTTGTACTTTATATATTCTATCTGACAATTTTACGGATTCTATTTCGTTGTGTTGTTTAATTATACGAACTTGAATGCGCAAATACCGTATTACCTGTATAATATTTGTACAAATGATTTAATATATAAAATAAAAATTATATTATAGAAATTAAATAATAATAATAAAAACTTTTTAATTAATAATGTATTAATATTATTAATAAATCAAAAAAAATTTAAAATTTAATATTAAATAATGTATTTAAAATAATTATTAGTAAATGTAATATTTTTAAAAATACAAATACCCGACGAACCGGCGACAAATTGGTCTGTCGCAGATCGAAAATAAAAAACAAAAATTTAAAATTAGCGACGAAAAGACATATTAACGACGACATTTTGCGACGAAATAAAACGGAAACAAAAAATAAAAAAATAATAAATAGCGACGGTAAAACATATACCGACGAAATTTTGCGACGAAATTCTTTGTCGCAGAACATTAATAAAAAAAATAAAAAATACGAAATAGCGACGAAATAATTTACCGACGAAACAGCGACAACAGAAAAAAGGTCGCAGACCTGACAGTTTCTCGTCGCAGTTTTGCGACGATACACCGACGCAATTTTTTTCGTCACAATACAGCGACGCATTGCCGACGAAATTTGCTTTGCGACAAGCCGTATAACGACATTCATGTTTCGTCGCTATTTCGTCGCTATATGCCTGTAGCGACGAAATAGCGACGTTTTTTGTCTGTCGCTATAGGCTTTTGTTTTTGTGGTGAATGACTATTATTACCATGTGAATTTGGCAAAATCCAACACCAGAAAACCATCAGATGTTCTCTTCTTATCCAACGGTCAATGTAGATGATTTTCACCATTCTGACTTTAGCAACTGACATTTCTTCCTACTCTCGATTCTATTTGGATTTATAAGTACCATATTCTTACCAATTTCCGGCAATGGTACTATGTTTCTATCTGCAGACTTCAAGTCACAATACGATATGAAAAAAATATGTTCCGCAATAGAAGTGAACCTGCCTAAAAGATTTTTTCAATCCGGACTAGAAAGGTGTGATGTTTGAAATATTTACATGTCTGGAGAATTTCTATTTTTTTTTTTGGTTGTTGCGATATGTTTAATTAAAAGCATAAAGGCGAAATCTCTCGTCCTGAGGGCCTATAGTGCCCCATCTTCATAAAGCTTCTGAAGAATGTAAATCAGGTGTCCAGCGGCTTCTTAAGTTGACAGGCTGCAGCGAGGACCCACGCAAGGTGTCTCCTATAAACTAGCAGAAGTGGAGCAATTACCTACTACAGACTAGCAGAAGTGGAGCAATTTCCTACTACAGTGCGAGTTTTCCCGTATTAGAACTATTGCCTTCTTGGAAGCAATACCTGACCCGAGTACCAACTGGACTATGCCGTGGGAGCAAAATAGTAATGTTTACTAGTCAATTGACAAAAGTGTACAACTTATAAGATTATCTAGGTAACTTTAAAAGAAAATTATGTAGCTCGTATGTTGCTAATAAATTGATGCAACATTGATCAATGACTATCTTTTAAGAAGAAACATTCTATTTTTGTTTTTAGCATAATGTTTATATAAGATAATGGCGTATGATTGATTATCACAAGCTACTTAATGAGTTAATATTTTTATTAAAGAAGAAAAAAGAAAAAAAAATAAATTTCATTTAATAAGAGAAATTACATGCTGTGGGGGAGATAAACCCCTAAAGTGTACAGACGACCATTGGAGGCGTTCTATCGGCATAGTTTAGTGGTTCGAAAGAGAGAATTATTTCTTTTTTTTTTTTGTTTAAATGGCTCAATCTCTCTTAATAAGAAGTTTCTTTTAAGTAAATGGACGTCTAATGAAGAAGTTTTCGTTTTTAATATACGGGTGGAGTCTGACTCCACAACTACAGCGGTTGCCCCTTGAGTAAATACACACAAATACACATACGACGACATACATACATACATTTATATATATATATATATATATAGATATATATATATATATATATATATCATCTGAATCTACATTTGTATCGACGCAGTGAGACATGTAAACTAGGGCTGTAAACGAGCCGAACGAGCCGAGCTTGTTCGTTTATTTAAACGAACATATTTAATTGTTCAAGCTTGGTTCGTTTAACTCACGAACAATATTAACGAGCCGAACACCTTAAACGAACGGTGTCACTTACCGAGTTCGAACAGAAAAAGGGTGTTTAAGCTCTGTTCATTAACCTTTTATCCGAGCCGAGCTCGAACTCGAGCTCGAGCCAAACGAGCTGAACAACCGAACGACTTAGTTCATTTACCGCCCTAATGTAAACATTTAAATTTGTATCGAACTTTTGTCTCACATCCATACCCGTATCTTGGATTGTGTTCCAAATAGTTGAGCAGATGGATTCGGTTGAACCCAAACCAGTAAGGGTCCTGCCACACTCAGTCCTAAAAGTAGTGTAAGGATGTAAATCAGGTATCCAACGGCCCGCTAGCAGGAGCTTGGTAATTTACGCAGTAGTCTGCACAAGGAGCCCCCGGCTAGGAAGGGGCTTTCTTGCCTTTGGCAAGAATTGAATCCTTGACCTCCCTTTCGAGAACCCCTGCACAAAGCCAGTTGTGCTATGTCCTGGAGACTGAGCAGATGGATTCGGGGTATGCAAGTACAGGGGGCAACCCCCCCTGCCCACCAACACCCACACAAAAAAGCGTTTCCAGTCTATTAAGTTTCTATGTTTACGTAGAATGTAGAGAACGGATAGATCGCTTCGCAACTTGATATATATGACGTTACCCTACGTTTTATGTATAAAAAACTCCTTTTTTTGTGTATAAGAAACTGTTTCTGCGGCTAGAGCCTATAGTAAAATAACAAAAACAACAATCTTACTAGTTGATTTAAGATTAACCCTTCCAACACAAAAAAGAAAGAAAAATGCCGGAGGAGGATGCATTTACTTTATCTCTGTTCGCCTATATTATTTAAATCTTATTCACTGTACTGACTGGATATGATTCAGCTTTATCGTTTCATGGTGAAACATGAAAGCTTTCCTTCTCATTCCTTCGCTCTTCTCCCTCCTTATTTTCCAGATGGGTTTTCCAGTTAAATTATATTCTTTTTCTTAATTTCCAAAGCATAAAAAGATGAATATCAGGACCTTTAATTACTACTATTATTCACTTTGTACTTGTTTATTTTCATTTGAATTTCTTACTAGATATTTCAAACATCGAATTAATACAGTTTAAATTAGTTAAACTTATTGATCAATGCTTATATCTTTTTACTTATGAGTTTTCTTTTTTCAGAAAACATTATAGTAAAGTAATCCTAATCTTTTGTTTCTTTATAATAATCTTCTAAGCTTTTTGAATAAGCTTAGAAATTGTGATCATTTCTACACAAGTACAATAGATATTTTACATATTTAACAAAAAAAATGCCATTAGATTTAAAAAAGAGAAAAATGAAATACACCAATTGTGACGATAAAAATGGATTATTCATATTAATTATAAGCTAGGCAATAAAAAAATAAAAAAAACAAAAGAGAAGTAACCTAATTTTGTGCATATGAAAAAAATTTACTCACTTTTTTACAACTTCTAACTTCTTTTTATGCATATGCAAAATAAAAATAAATTATTCCATAAACATTGATGTCTTGGTCAGTACAGACCAAGAACACAGTTTGCAGTTTACACTTTGTTTATAATTCGTTGAAGTTAGAATATCGTTAGACTCCTCATTTACTATTTCACTAGTCCCTTAAAGCCGGAACTATTGTTTCCTATGATTGGTCTTTTTTCAGTAGTAAAATAAAAATAAAGTAAAAAAAAAACATTTTACTCATTTAAACAAATTCACTGACAAAAGAATAGCCTGCACATTTCCTCACGCTCGCACGCATACTCAAAGCAGAATCAGAACCTACTGCCTTTAGGCATAAAACTCTTCCCAAAGTAATTATAATCACCCCTTAAATTTTGTTGCACATAAATAATTTGTATGAAATGAAACGATATCATTGGTCATCATTTAGTTTATTAAAAAAAAGTTAACCCCAACCAGTAAGAGTCTCTGTCACACCTAGTCGCAAAGGTAGTGCTAGGAAGAGGCTTTCTTGTCTTTGCCAAAAATTGAACCCCTGACCTCCCTTTCGAAAACCCTTGTCCGGAACCAATTTGACTATGTCCTAGACATATCAGTTAGTTTCTTATGTGTTAGTCTTATACTTGATTCCAGTCACTCTTTTAAAGTTATATAATATTGTTATAATCTTTTTTTTACCGTAATACGGTTATAATTGTTATATCATCAGTCATTATAATCAGTAATTGTATTTTTTGCATTTATAATTTGTCTATTATCAGTGTATTCAAAAGTTAACTATCTTTATGGTGTTTTACTTTAGTGCTCGATGAGATCATCATTTTAAATCGGATGTCACGTGGAAATTTTATGTTGTTTATTGAGTTATTTAAAATAAATGATCCAATAGTATCTAATTCACTAAAATAATCTTAAACAAAAGAATAAATTTGTCGTTATAATATAACACACACACACTCTCTATATGTATATATATACACGCACACACATAGCGAAAAACCCTTAGGTCTAATGGTTGATTAACATTTATCACATTCTCGGGTATGGAGTTCGATTTTCCTCCCTAATTTTATATATAAACACACATACACACACATATTCCTAGTACTTTAACACATCATATTCCTGTTATTGTATACTAGCACACCATATTCCTATTATTGTGTTATTTGTGTAGATACATAAAGAGTTGCAGGGTCTCACTGGAAGCAAAATCTCTATCCTAATTGTGTCATCTATGCTGGTATATATAGTATCGTAGAGTCTCACTGGAAGCAAAATCTCTATCATTTGGGATGGATGTATTATTTGTCTGACTCTTATCCTCTCCAGACTTTAGTGATAACTTTTGCTGTCGTTGAAATACACTACTAGAGTTATTGTTGTTGTTATACACATTTTCTATATTTTTTTTAAAAAAATTGATGATGTTTATATATCAATGAACCTTCTACATTTGAAGGTGATCGGCGTGCGCAAGACCTTTTGTAAGAAAAACAACTATAAGTGATTTTATATACGTTAAAACCCGGTCTGATATTTATATTATACAATATATTAAGTCATTCATGTCTAGTTATTTGAAAAACAGAATCATATGTCATAATCCGGTAACGAGTTATAAATGGTATGCTCATTTCATATGACCATAACAGGTAACTTATCGCTTCTGCCTCACCAGTTCCAAAATGATTATCGTCCTACTTTTATATCATGTGCTGGTACAATAACAACTATACCCAGTTAGGGCGGTTAACGAACCATACCAAACTAAATAATAGGTTTTTGAATTCTGATTAATTTAGCTTAACAAATTGTTTGTCTCGGTTCGTTTAGCTAAACGAATTTTAAAATTGGTTCGAGTTCGGCTCGATAACCTTATAATTGTTTAAACGAGCCGAACTGTTCGCGAAAAGTTCGTTCGTTTAACTAAACGAACCCGGATACCTGTTCGAGTTTGACTCGTTAACAAATAATTACCGAACTCGAACAGTTCACGAACTGTTCGATTCGTTCAACAACCATATACCAGTATACTGTAACGATAGCAAAAACCACCGTTAGGGATGGCTGATACTGCTAAACATGCTAATATTTATAGTTACGTAATAGACATAAAATTTAATCGTAGGATCTATTTCTTCCTTTAGTTTATATGTCAAGTTTTCATATTATTGATAATTTTTATAAAAAATGCAAATCATTGCCGGCAAAGCTTGAATGCTTAATGTTTTCATATTATGCTACCGTCTTGCATTTGCACAATTTACTAGTGCAAAACAGTAAAATCAATCGTATGATTAACAAACAACAGAACATAGAAATGTCAGAAATGTTAATTTTCTTCTAATAATTGAGTAATAATATACACATACAATTTTTAAAATTCAGTGCAGTGATAAATAATGTTTGATTTTGATTTCATCAGATATAAAACTTCAGTTAATATGTAAATAGGAGTTATACGGAGAAATGTCAGTACGATATAAAAATTTTCTTATATCTAAACATGTCTGCTAATGAACTACTGTTTGTTACTAATTAAGACCTACCTACACAATTTAATGGGTTAAGACACGTGGGGGAAAAAGGATGGTGGTGAACACTTTTTGTCAATAGTATTCTCACAAATTTTACCATGATCAATGACCAAATATGATCAGTTAATCATTAATCAATGAAATGTGTAGAAATTTTATGGGCCTCTTATTTTGGTCAATCACCCCCTTGCTTGCATGTAGATAAAACTTATTTGTCATTATTTTATTGTGTCACTATTTGATCAATGACCACAATAAAATATTTGTAGTATTCTTTGGTTGCTTTTGTGAACAACATCCAATACTTGTGCCATAAATGTCATTCAGTAGTCCTGGAGGTCTTTATTGCTCCAGCTCCAAAAAGAATTGTGGAGAATACAAACCAGGAGTTCAGCGGCCTCCTAGGTTGTGTGATGACTTACACAGTAACCCACACAAGGTATCCCTCGCAAACTAGACCTTCGACCTAACAGAAGTATAACACCCACACTTTGCGTGTCCTCGTTGCAAAGTGTGAAAAGCAAATCTTTTAGTATTGTTTTACAGGAGATATACGTTCTTTTTCATCATCAATTGCCTATAAATAACCATGATTTTTGCAAAAGTGATATATATCGAACAGAAGCAATCCAATAGTTTATTTGAAAGAAGTCATTCAAAGAAAAATAAAGAAGGAAGAAAAAAGAGTTGTGAGGCTATACTGATTTGATGTAATAAAATATTACATGTTTTAATTTTCTTATATTTCTTAAGTTTACTTATACATCTAAATTGTCTTTTGTGTTCTCATTATTTCGAATAGTGGAAGTTGTTCTCACTGTTTGTGGTCAAAATCTGGCGTTCTCTTTTACTGATATTTTATCTCATTTTATATTTGTGTGATACTCGACAATCCTAGTAAGTAGTAAATTACTATTCACAGTTTTATTTCGTTTACTTCATTATTCTTGATAATTGGTATCAAAGCTTGGTTATTCGGTTCTTGAGTTTCTTGAGTATGATGGACAAAATTTAATATGGCAAAATTCAACGAAGATGCTGGATTCCACATGGCAGAAAAGAAGGATTAACTTGTGCAACAAAATGTACATAAAGCTCTTTAAAAAAAACCAAAAGCCATGAAAGACAATGATTGACAAAATATGGATGATAAAACCCCAAGTACTATGTATTTGCACTTGTCCAAAGCCTTGAAAAAAATGTAGACAGAAACGACGCAGCTATAGAAATTTGGACAAAATTGGAAAACACATATTCTTTTTCATCTTCAATTGCCTATAAATATGCATGGTTTATGCATAAGCAACACAAACCCAAGAGAAGCATTTAGCATTTTCTCTTGAGAGAATTGAATTAAAGGAAATAGAGAGAAGAAAAGCGAGTTGTAAGGTTATATCAATTCGGTATAAAAAGATATTGAGTGTTTTAAAATTCTTGTATTTATCAAGTGTAAATATAAAGGTGAGCTGTATCTTGTATTCCTATTATTTCAAATACTATAAGTTGTTCTTATTGTTTGTGATTTTTTTTCCTTCACGGAAACTTTTATGTAAAATCTGGTGTTCATTTTTTACCATTATTTTATCTTCTTTTATATACCGACATCATCAAATATGCCACTTATTGAAATTCGATTACTTTATGAATACTTAAATTATCAAAAGAAATTATACAATTAAAGAAAGCAAAATGGTATTAATGGGAAAATGATCATGACTAACATATTAAACTTTACTCAAAGTAGAGGGGTTTCCAACCACAATGATAAAGGGTTTACTTACCACTCTTTCTGTCTCTGTCTATCCATCTGGATGCGGAGAAAGGCCTTCAGTAGAGTTGCAGATTGATAGATCAGAGAACAGAAGATACTAGTACAACTACCCCTCTCCCCCTCACCCCAACCTAAGCATCCCAAGGATATCATACATTATTATACATATCTAAATAATTTTAGGTAGGGGTTTCGAAATGAACGTAGAAGTTCGAACTTTGCTGAAGACAAGAATGTTTGAACCCCTTCTAGACTAACTGCATAGGCGCAGTATTAGCCGGTGGAATGACCTGATGGGCTGACAGGTCAGCCCGTCGGTTGTTTCTTCTGTGTCACTAGGCTCTTTGTGCTGTCACTGTGCTATGACAAACTTCTACTAGTAGACATTGGGAACTTGATTTACATCACTGCACACCCTGTGAGACTGCGGGTGACAGAGATCCTTACTGGTTGGAGTTTAACTTTTATTTCCTTTAAACAAAAGGTCAGGAACCTAGCGGCCTTTTAGATTGGGTGATGACTTACGCAATGACTCACACAAGGTGTCTCCCATCAAACTAGGCTTTCAGCCTATCATCATTAGAACACCCACATTGTGATTGTTCCTGAATTCTAACTCTTGATCTCTTAGAAAAAATCACAATCTGATACCAACTGGGCTATGACATGAGATTACATTATTATTTCCCATGCCACATGATTCGTTATATCCTTTCAAAAAAAAAAAAAAACTTATTTAATATAACACTATACATTTACACCAATATACCTCCCAACACGCCAAACAGAAATTCAGAAGAAGCGTGCATGGCCTCATCTGATCATATGGTCACAGCTCTTTTGATGTCATCTCCTAGCTGAAAAGATATCGTATTTCGCTTGCTTTCTGCCTAGAACAATCCTTGATTTCCAGTTCTTTCTAGCTAGGATTTCTCGTTGTTTCCGTTTCTGGGCTAGAGGGTTGGTATATCTGATGGAAGACTACACCGTTCTTGGTGGCGGCGACTCCCTTTTGCCGCCCGGCTTCCGCTTTCACCCGACAGATGAAGAACTTATCATCCACTACTTGCTGAGGAAAGTTCTTGACAGCAGTTTCAATGCCAAAGCCATTGCTGAAGTTGATCTCAACAAATGTGAGCCCTGGGAGCTTCCAGGTGTCTCTTTTCCCATCTCTCTTTTCTTCTGTTTATAAGAGGTCGGATGTATTCAACCATAACTATGTGTTAGAAACATAGATTTTGTTTCTCAATGACTCATAATGATGCGTCAAGATGTGTAGATCAAATGCTAATTCACAAGCAATTTAGTGAGACATTTTGGTGTATAACAACAAAATCAAGGAAGAGACTCTTTATCTAACAATTGAGATGAAATTGTTACGGCTGTTATAGAGTCATGGGAGATCGGCTGCCTTGCACTCAGAATGTTGTGTTAACGAAGGAGTAACTATTGATGATTAGTTAATTCATTTCATTCAGTCGATTCAGTACATTCGGGTTAAAGCTTAAACCGGATGAAAAACTGCCAATAACTGCTCCTTGGGCGTTACAACATTTGCATTAGACATGAAATTCTGTTTTATTTTCTCTGAAGTTGAAATCTTATGGTTTAAAGGAACGAGTATTAACATGTGAAAGCTCTAAAGTTCTTTTTTTTTTCTTTTGTTTTTTTTTTCTGGGATGGGTAGGGAAAGCAAAATTGGGTGAGAAAGAATGGTACTTTTTTAGCTTAAGGGACAGGAAATACCCAACAGGACTGAGGACCAACAGAGCCACAGACGCCGGTTACTGGAAAGCCACGGGAAAAGACCGTGAAATTTACAGCTCAAAGACTAACTCGCTAGTTGGACTGAAGAAAACCCTGGTTTTTTACGGTGGGAGAGCTCCAAAGGGTGAGAAAAGCAACTGGGTAATGCATGAATATCGCCTTGAAGGCAAATTTGCGTACCATTATCTCTCCCGTAGCTCTAAGGTCAGTAAAACTTTGCTCTTTCATGAATCTTTTCGTATTTTTTCCCCTTAGTTAAAGACTATTTGCTGTAGTGTTTGAATGATTAAGCGGTTCGCTTGGCGATGGAATAAAACAAAATGACTCAATAAATTGATTAACATAAAACAGCATCGATCCACACAATTTCATGCAATTTTCATTATTAGTTTCGAAAACAATTTATAAGGTTGCATATATCCACCCTCTTATCCTACCATAGGGTGTAAACCTTTAAGGCGATGAGGTGGCGTTGTTAACCGTTTCACTTGACGGCTGAAGGTAGCAACACGGTTTTCACCCCTTTTTTTATTCAATGAAGTTGCTTCTGTTGGCAATAATTAATGACTAGAAGCCAAGGGCAAAGACGTGCTATTTGGTTTGATTTTGGCATTTATGGTACTCAATGTTCTTTCTCTTACATTAAAGACTAACATAGGTTATTTTTGTGATAGTTGATGGAAGTTATAATGTACCTTTATTTATGACATTTTAAAGTACGAAGTTGTATTCCTGAATCCTGACACATTGTTATAGGAATGTGTAATTTTGCCATCTGTACTTTGGGTGCATATTCATTTTCATGTACTAAGGATATGAAATAGTTCTTAACTTTGGAACAAAATATCATAATTTGGTCCTTAAAGCCTCATCACCAGCCCCAAGGAGCATTGCAAATAGCCTTAACTAAGAGAACGAAGTCCTCCCTCCAGAAGGGTTTTTATTAAAGTGGAGTCAGTCATTAATACTTGAGCTTATTAGATGATGTACAGACAAAATCTCATCCTTATTAGATTAGCTATAGAAAATTTACTTAATAAATAAAGGATATACAAATAGTTGGTAACATTTTTAACGCATATATTCAGTTAATGTGGTATTTCTTCATCACCGTCACTATGTATATTTTCCCTTAAATTAGAAGTAACCATTAGGATCTACTAGTATTTACACACTCAAGTATGATAATCAAACTACTGTTTTCCCCCCTAATTGGATGCAGTGAGAATATATTATGTTACACCCTTTATTCTAATCATGTAATAAAGTAAAATGACTCGATAAATGTTGTTTGACGCAATTTGATACAATTTTTATTATAGACCATCGAAGAACAACTTTCTTGTATTTAAATATGGATATGGTTGCGTACGTCCGACCTTCTATTTATAGGCGAAAGCTTATAAGACAAAACGTAATGTTGTTGGATGACAATCAACCGGTCAAATGATAACAACTTTTTTTAAATATGACAAAATCTTTTGTCATCAAGAGATCTTTAAAGGAATTTTACAGTGTTGTTTGATAATTCTCATGAAATGTTGCTTTCTCTTTTGATTCTTGTGTTGAAATTGTCCTGATTCTGTACATTTTTGACATACATGTTGATATGATTTCCTCCTTTATTTCATTTTCTTGCCAATCTCTTTCCCGTGATGTTACGTTTATACAAGCATCAAAATCAGGGATTTGCCAAATCAAATCTGACCTTTTACTCTTTCCCAACTTTTACCTTGCAGGACGAATGGGTCATTTCAAGGGTCTTCCACAAAAACTTGGCCGGAAACACCACCAGCACCACTGTCTACGGCGGCGGAGGGAAAAAGAAACTGACCCCACATAGCATCATCCCGCTCTATCAAGAAGTCAGCTCTCCCTCTTCAGTTTCTCTCCCACCACTTCTTGATACCCCTGCTTACACCACGACCACTGCCACGTCAGCAACATCCGACAACAGCTCATTTGGCGGAAACCCAACCAAGATAGAGCACGTGTCCTGTTTCTCCATTCCTGCCACGTCACCAACAGGTTTCAACCCTTACTCGATCATTGACATTCCACCTCAGCCATTGACCTCTCAGGCTCCGGCAACAACATTTCCACCCTTGCTTGACCCGTCGCCGGCATCATCTTCCGGCGGCCGTTTCGGTAGAGCTCCGTCCGGCTTATCTGCTTTTCCGAATCTGAGGTCGCTGCAGGAGAACCTTCAGCTGCAGCCTTTCTTCTTCCCGTTTGCGGCTGCCACTCCGGCTCTGGGCAATGACGGGGGTGATACTCAGGGGAACTATGGGTCTTTTTCCAACTGGGCTGTGCCGGAAAATCTGAAACCATGTGGAAGTGGAGTTGATTGCATGTGGGGTTTCTGAATCTAAACCTTATGATTGCAGAAATATTGCAATGTCGTCAATTTCTGCTCTCAAGAGATTTGTGTTGACTATGAAGTTTTTAGTAAGTAGCTGATGAATGTGACTGTTTTTTTAAAATAATTTTTTGGGAGTTTATGTAACCTTAAAATTAGGCGTTTAGTATCTAATTTGTGTTCGTTTAGATGAACTTTTCGGAGGTACTTTGCTTGGTGATTGAGAATAATTATTAGTAGATGTGACTCTTCAGGAGTTTGTTTGAGTCGTGTTTTTTGTGAATGTAATATTCTAATATTAATGTTGTGTTCTGTTGACTTTTGGAGTATTGCTCTTTTTGTTTGTTTTAGTTTCATGTCTGGTGATAAAAGTTGAAATCCCTCGTTCTGTGACCCATCGTCCCAGCTCCAAGGATATATATGGAGGATGTAAATGAGGAGTTTAACGGTCTCTTAAATTGAGTGAGATCTTACGCAGTGATCCATATAAGGTGTTTTCCTATAAATCAGGTTTTCGGTCTAACAGTAGAGGAACAGCTGTCTCTGGATTTGAATTCTTGACCTCTTGGAGTAAATCCGAGTATCAACTGAATTATGCACTGGGAACATTTTAGTTTCGTATCTCCTTAGCTTGTAGACGTATTCTGGTCACCTCTTTCTTATGAGGTGTTTCTTAAACTACTTATCGTTTCCCAAACAAATCTGAATCAGATTCATATATAAGTACTAATGTCGTATAATTGCGTTCTAAAATCATTAGATGATGATCGAAAGTGTTACAGATGTGATGTTTCATCTAAATGCCGGGAAACGTAGTACGTATGATTTCATCCATTTATCTCTGACTTCAAAGAATAATACATTCTATAATCTTTTTCGGATTTTGCGCAAACGTTCGTTCGTTCTTTTTAAATTTAATTTTACACAATAAATTCATAAATAAATAAGAAGATGTATGTTCTGTCTGTTGGCTGCATAACGTATCATCGTTTTGCTATATGTATTAATGATTTAACATAAGCTGTAATCAAGATACGTGCAACTTAATACAAATGACAGTTTCCTATGCATAAATTTTTGTTTACTACACAACTATCAATATTCGTAAGATATATTAGTACCGAACGTGATACAAACTTCAGAAAAGACAAAGATGCCAACGTTAGATGGGTTATTAATGCACAATCCTCTGCATGGAAAAGAATGATGGAAGGATGTGCATACATATAACCAAGGTTTAACGTGACCAAAGCCATGAGACTTTGGAGCACAAAGGTCGGTTGTAGGCAATGATGAAGGTGGTCCAGACAAGTAGAATGGAAGGTTAGTCATATTTGGGGGGATGATTTCCTGCTATCAATCGGCAAGGCAATCAGTGAAGCTCCATTTTTGAACTTTTTGAGCTCTGCTGTTCGTTTCTGGACCACTTAGCTAAAGGACGGTTTGGCACTGCACGCGAAACTACAAATCTCGTCTCCGGTGCGTCATGTCTTTGGGAGATTCAAGACCCTTCTATCCTTGAGACAAAAGGCGAAATCCCTTGTCTTGGGCTCCACGATTCCAACCCTAAGAAATATCGTTGAGGATATAAATCAGGAGCCCAGCGATATCCTAATTTTGATGACGACTTACGTAGTGACCAACAAAATGCCCCTGCAAACCAGACCTTTGTCCCTTCAAATTTTCATTTCTTAATGACCTCTAGTTCAACGGTAGTTGCATTTTGTTCTATTTATTTTTAATCATATTTGAATCCTGTTTTTGTTTTAAGTACAAAGCCTACTGTCAATTAAATTACAAACATCGCAGTTTTCGATGATTGGCTTATGTGATAATAACAATTAAGAGGAGAAATTTTAATTAGGTTATCCATTTTACTGTATTTATTGAATTTTTTCAACTAACACACTAGGAAATCATATCCCTATTAGTGACCCAAAACTTGAGCCAATATCGAGGGGGCGTCGTTCGTCTCGGGGCCAATACCAACTTGAGCATGTAGTTGAATCCGAATAGCTAAGATGTGTCTGAGACGACTTATATCTTTATTAAGTCAAATAACATTGACGGTGACGGATCTATGTGGCAATACTTGTCCTTATTCTTAGTAAAAGCAATTAAACAAGTATTTGACGCCAGTTAACTTTTATAGACATCCTATAGATTTTGGTAGTACCGATATTTATTTATACAAGCCTAGACAACTGAATGTGCTGCTGCCGATATGTTAGTGCATTCAAAAACATTTTATGAGAAGAAATATCATGTTGTATTTGGAAGTACAGGGGTATGCATGTTACATTGACTTTCTTGACATATGATTTGACTAAACATTGCAGGAATCCATCTCTACCATGTCACACTGTTCGTACTTTGACATTTTAACTAGCAACCAAAATATTTTAAATAACCCATTTTCTTTCTTGTTTCGCGTCAAGTTTCTGCACCATCAACTGAATAATCACATCCATCTCTCTGATAAAATTGGAACCTTTTTTCTTTTTCTTTTTCCGTTTTCATATGTTGGAGCAAAAAGGCCACATCCCTCGCTTTGAAGTTTGAAGTTTCTCACCGTCTCAGACCCATAGAACATCATGGATGATGTAACAAGAGTTCAACGGCTTTCTTAGTTAGGTGAAGACTTACGCAGTGAACCACACCAAGAGTCTCCATGCAAAGAACACAAGAGGTTTCCTCGCAAGGACTTACACAATCACCCACACAAGAGGTCTCCCTGCAAAGACTTATACAGTGACCTACACAAGGAGTCTCCCTGCAAACTGCGCATTTGGTCTGGCAGCCGTGGAACATCCACACTGTGCATGTCGCTGGAATCAAACTCTTAACATCTTGAAACAAATTTTAACCCGAATACCAATTGAAGTATGTAAGGGGCTTGTGTATGTAATTATTCAGATGTTCAAATGTATTTTTATTACCACGTTAAAGAGGTTTAATTGAAGAAATTCATCTCATCATCTCACTTTTTTGAAGGTGAAGCTCAGCTATCTTGTATCAAGAGTAGCAAATTAACATCAGACACGTGTAAGAACTTTTTAGATAGTATCTGACATAAGTGATAGAAAAATGCACAATTATCTTATTGGTTGTACACATATCTTGCAATTATAATCTGTCGTTATCCATAATTTTTCACCGATAGCCATGGTCTTGGTCGCTGTGCACCTTGATTCATGCTGCTAATAATCAAGGGTTTAGATCTGAAGTGGCTAAAAGTGAGATAAAATATGAGGTATTCAATCATGTGTTTAAAAGTGGGTTTTTTAAAGAATGGAGTGTTGCACTTTTGTTTTTTTAAAAAAAAAACTGCTTTTGTACACATTGCGACGCGTAATTATATGTTTCACAGTTTGTCTCACTTTTACCCTCCTGAGATCTGAACCAAATAATCAAAACTAGGATATAACCCACCGGAAGACCAGCAATCTTAGGTTGTTTTTTCCCCTAGAGGCCCAACAACATGTAGAATACAACAACAACGATATTCATTATATTCGAACAACATCAAAAGCTATAGCTAGGTCTGTAATTTACATTGTATTGAAAAATCAAATGTAACAATATTTTGAGACATAGAGAGTACATGATTTCCCTAGTTTATCTATATTAATCAACTGAAGATATAATATGAATGGTGACTAAAAAAGTTTGACATCTTTAAATCATCCTCAATTCATGAACAATATTTTTTAAATGAAAGGAGTATTTGAGTTTAGTTGATCCGTTTTTATCTTAGCCTATAAAATCATATTCGATATACAAAACATGAAGAAATAACAATATCTAAATACATATCTTAAAGAGTATTATAATAACAATGCTAAAAAAATGTATTTTTCTTACTACTTATCCTCTAACATTTGCACAATTTTAGGATATGATTGTCTAAAATTGTATTTATTAGTGTTACTACTTCATTCTAAAAAAAATTATTCTCCTATTTTGTATTTCAGTCTAAAAAATATTGATAACTTTCCTCTAAAAAAAATATGGCCTATTTTCTATTCAAATGTTTCAAAAATATTGTCATTTTATAAAAGTAGAAATGTATTAATAGTAAAAAGAATCCTATGGTGGTATTGCTATTGCAAATAGTACAGTAAAAATAAAACGTTTTGATAAAAAAAAGGTATAATACATATATTATAATACAAAAGATTGCATCCCAACCAGTAAGGTTACTGCCATCTCCCATCCCCTGCCATCTCTGGTATCACAGGAATTGTATGGATGTAAATCACGAACCTGATAGATTCAGACAAAAGACATGTTATATACACGATACAACATTATAGAGCCCAATCAATAAAATTTTCCACAAATGCGTCCGTATGGATTCGAACCCCCAATCTCCTTCTTTCAAGGTGATTACCCCTAAACTGATTCTATCAGGCTGTGTCGTGGGGATACATATATTATAATACAACACTTAACTAACATTGTCTTAAATAATTTCTTCTAAGAGTATATGCAAGCCATTTCGCCGAAAGAGCCTTCTTACATTGGGCTTGACAAAACTCGAATAACTCGCGACCGCCAAACTTCTAAAATTTCTCCCCTGTCGAATCCACTGAAGAACCTGAAAAACCATTGCTAAACCATGGAAGAAGAATACTCAGTTGATCCTGCTCAGTTGCTGGAAGCAGCCACTAACTTCGCCTACACTCCAGGTTTCCAATTCACCAGCTTCGATTCAGCTCATATTCATTTTGATTATTAGTATTTTTCAAATCTTATACTTGCTGCTTGTTTGTAAAATTCAGGAACTCTCTCCGACGCTTCGGTGCAGGAATTCCTTCACCAGTTCCCTCTTCCCGCCGTTCTCAAGTAATTTCATCCACTTTTTTTTTTTGGCTGTTTATGCTGCTCTTTTTGTATTTGGGGATTTAAATCATTTGTTGATTTCATGTGCTTGTAGTGCTTTGCAAACGCAAGCGGAGTATCCGGGTCTGGAGAATGCGCTTGTTGATGCATTGGAGAGGATATTCAAGACTAAATACGGAGCATCTCTTATCCCTCATTTCATGGTTCCTGAGCTATATTTTCATCTGGAATTTGCTGCTTTTTTCTCTGCTGTCATTCTTTCACCTGTCTCATTGGCATATCTATGGCTCAGAAATTGCCGTTTTCCTTGTGAAGAATTCTCATACGACTTTAAGCTTTAAATTGCATTATACACGTGTTTTGATTTGTGTACGCCTTTCTGTTGGCAAAATGCTGTTAAAATAAGCAATTCGGAGTACACATGGTTCCCAGAAACTTTACTAGCCACCTTCAGCTGTCCATTCTTATTGTTTCTTCTTACTTTCACTTTTTTTTTTCTGTTTAGTCTTTTGTTGTAGTTGGTCTGGGAGCAAATTCACAGAAAGTGAGGTGCTTGGCTTGTAAAGTGGTAACTCAATTCTTTGCCCTCGATAAAAGTCACCATAATGGCTACAAGGGTTAAGATTATGATAAGCTTATGTGTGCTCATGGATGCTGTAACTTGTTCAGGTGTTATGCCTTTTGGACAATACTGACGAGAGTACTGCTATAAACTTGGTTCTTGATCATGACATCTACCAACTTTTGCTCAAGTGCCTAGTTCATGGGTATGTTTTCCAGGCTAAGGTTTTACCATGTGAAGGTCATGTTTCATTTGTCCCTCACATTTTTTGGCTCTTCAAGGATGCCCGGATCCTGATCGTTTTATACCGCTATAAGTCATTAGACGCCCAGGAAAGCTTGGAAAGATAATTCCAGTGCATGCTCCTACGTAGATACTATTGCCCCCCCCCCCCCCCCCTCTTTTGGCTAGTGTTTTTTTGTTAATAAAGTTTGTCTTTCTTTCCTCCCTGATTTTGCTGCCTCTAATAACTGGATCCATTGTTTAACATGATTGATTTGAGACATATTGGCCCCTTGCTATTAGGGATGAACAGGTGGCAGCAGCATCGATGGATGCAATAAAAAGTTTAGCTCAATCCACAAATGGCCTGGTATGGATTCTTCAGCTACTTGTATGCCTTTTCGTTTGAGAACAAACTTGCTACAACACGTGTCGAGCTTGATGACATCACTTGTTCGCCCCTATTCTTACAGGGCATTATTTTTCCACCGGATAGCAGTCAAGAAACGCATCTTGCCAATTTGGCTAAGAAATGCTCCTCATTGGTACGAGTTGATAAGCTTTGGATCATTAATTTTCTTCTTTCTGATCTTCTGACTATATTTTCATTCTTAGAAGGTAAAATCGGCTTTTGCTGTCGTTGGGATATACTGGGTATGGTTGTTGTTGTTGTAGTAGGTAAAATCAGTAGGCATAAGATCATTAGTTAATTCTCTCTATTTTTTGACTACCTTTTCATTCTTGGAGATTCTTTTGACTACACACAAAATTCTACAGGGAAGAGTTAGAGTATTGGCTCTCATAGTGAAGCTTTTCTCAATATCTAGCTCCATAGCCTCCTTGATATACAATTCTAGACTACTTAGTCTGTTGGAGAATGAAGTTGGTAATGCCAATGATACTCTGGTGACTCTGAGCGTGCTAGAACTTCTATACGAGGTATGTCGGTCAAAGCTCTTGCGTTTTCTAATTGTTCATCTTTGCTTGTATATAAATGTAAAGAATTGAGAAAAGTGAATGTTATATTCAACTTAATCAAATAATCGAAGTGTAAGCCTCTAAATAGGCTGAAGGGCCTTCTATTCCTAACGGCTACAACACCACCGTAACATTCAAGTGGCCACAATGGCTACTTTGCTATCTATACTCTTCATACCTTTAAACTATTATTCTAACATTTTATATTACAAGTATGTGTATGATGTATCTGTACAAGTATGTTTATGTTTCCTGTGTGTCTTTATACTGTATGTATACTATATTTTATACAGTATTTCTACATTCTCCTTCAACTTTAGTTGTATATATGTTTATACAACCATGTTTGGATAATAGAGTATGTAAAACTTTGGTTGAGACAGGTTTTGTTAGAATATCTGCAAGTTGATCTTTGGAAACAATATGTTCAAGGCTAATCACTTTATCTTCAGTCTTCTCTGATACGTGTTTGTCGGAATCATGCGTTCTCAAAAGGCCTCTTGATAACAAGAATTTAATAACTCACAAAAAGACACGAAGATACCTAGAAGACAACGAATAATACAAAGAACACGAAGAATAAAGATAAAACCGAAGAACCTTGTTAGATCCTCTGAATGAATGCAGGTTCCTAACGAACCTTGTTAGATCCGCTGTTTATCCACGTTGAGCATTGTTTGATCAACAACCTTCTTGCGAAGAACCTTGATAGACCATTGGAAAGCCTTCTTAAACAAACTCGGGGCAAATTCAGATCACAATCATGCTCACAGAAAATTGATTGGATTCATAAGGCAAAGCTTGAGTTGACAAACTCCGAAAACTCACAAGAGAAAAAGGCTCAAATTTCTCAAATTTTATTGTTGAAATGGATTGATAAAAATAGTGCACAAGGGGATATATTTATAGGCTTCAAAAACTCTTAAAACTTAGCTAACAAGAAAAAGGAATATCTATCTAATTTTTCTTATACATATCCTACCTAATTTTCCTTATAAATAACCTCTCTAATTAAATAACCTAAAATTATTAAATAAGTAAAATTACAAAAGAGGTTTCTTTAGCCGTGCCGCATCAATTACCCGATGAAAAGAACCATTTTCCAGAATTATTTCGTGAGTGGTTTTAAGTATGATCTTCAGTATAATATCCATTACATTTTGAACTTAAAGAAATAATTTTGCTGCCTGAAAGCATGGTTTCCTGTATTTTCTTCAATGGATTGTCTTGCACATCTAGTGTGGACACATCGTTGCCTGCTGGATTTCTTTATGATAGTTGGCAGATCTGTCACCTTTATCTGACATGAGATTGTTCAATGAGTGCAGTTGGCAGAGGTTTCCCACAGTGTAGAATTCTTGTCGAGAACTACGCTGCTTCAATTGCTGAGCTCAATAATAAGGTATGTGGGTAACTATGCTATAGTAGGGGTGTTTCCTGACATATTACTCGATACTTTTTCTGTCTGTATACATTTGTACTCCTGATGCAGCAATGCCTCTGCGGAATCTATTATAAGATCAAGGGCTATGATGATAGCGGGCAGACTTCTATCAAATGAAAATGCACTCCAGTTTGTTGATGAATCAAGTCGGTGTTGTATTTCAATTTTCAGTTTTTTCCCCTTTCTTTTTCTCAACTCAAGAGTTTATGAGTAATTATCATAGTGCTTGCTGGTCTTTGGGGTATCGGAAAGTTGCTTGTACTTTTATTTGTTGCCAATATCTTATTTATGTAGATCTAGTTGATGTTTCTAAATGCTGGATGATAATTGAAGATTATTATGCCAAAAGATGTCTTTAGTGCTTGCTCTGTTAACCTATTCCCTATGCAGATTACATGGTAAAAGGGTTTAAAAGTAAGTTTTTGCTATGAAAGTGCTTATTGGAAAGAGATTTACATTTGAATTACCGTTGCCTCTATCCCATGCATGCAAACAGTATGACTTAAACTGAAATTGATTGCCTCTAGTGTCTATGTACTGAGACCGTCTTTTCTATATTTACTGAGATGGTTTTTTTTTTAAACTGAAAGAGTCTGAGATCGTCTTTTTTATATTTCTTCATCGGTTGAATAACAGTGGGTTTCTTCTAATTATTAAAAAGGCCTTCTGACCTAGTGGTCAACAAGGAAGCTGCCAACAGAAGGTCCCCTGTTCGAAACCTCGGGGGAGGGGGGGGGGGGGGCAAAAATCTGAGTAAAAGAAAAGGGCTGCTGGCCTCGTGGCCAGCTCCTGGGACTTCAAGAGGAAGGTCTCCAGTTCGATCCTGGAGCTGGACGAAATACAGGAGTCTTTTGGATAAAAACAAAGGAAACCTTTCTTCTTTTTCAAAAGTCACTTTGGCCGAGTGGTTAAGGCGTGTGCCTGCTAAGTACATGGGGCTATTTACAAAAAAAAAATATTAGAAAAAGGAAAAATAAAATATTTACAAAAAAAAGCATCACTCTCTCATGGCTCTGATTAATGTAGTAATATATTTGCGGTGGTTTTCCACCAATAACTATATCACAGTTTCTGCTGTGCAAATATATTCTTCTAAAATTAATACCTTATGTAAAGGATGCTATTTTCCTTGGTGGAGGAAGTTTCTGAGTGTCTTGTGTTTGCTGTCTGGATTGTAGGTGTGAGAATGATCATCTCAGCCATTGACAGAAGGTTTGACTTTTCTGACATCCAAGAATCTGATGAGGGCGAATATGCACTTGAAACTTTGGGCCAAATTGGGTCATGTAAGTGCTACTTCTACTTAAAGCAATGCAATATTCAGTGTGGTGATTTGGTGTATGGCAGAGCACTGCAAATATCTTACCTGATATTTCCTCTTGTACGTAGTTAGGCAGCTTTGTATAACAAAAAGCAATTTTATTGTCCTTTTCCTAGAAAAAAAAATGGATATTCCCTTATTTATTTTAAACTTCAGTCCGTGTTTCCTTTTTCCCTTTAAATATTCTTCGCCTTAGCGTGAAGCGCATTACTTCTAAAAGCTTATCTTGTCAGAGTCATGTCGCTTGTTCTTGTGATTGAAGATCATATAAGTCTTTAAGGCCTTATTTTCTTATCACGAATGCTTGCTGCAGCAAATAAAGGTGCTGCGTTGCTTCTCTCTTGTTCACCTCCTGCTGCTAGACATGTTGTTGGTGCTGCCTTTGATCGGCAACAGCATAATAAACAATTGGTGAGAACATCATATGGCTGCCTTTACTTGATCACACTGGAAAGCTTCTTTTATCATCTGATTAAATTCTGCTGTCAACTCCATGTTCAAGGCATTTCTTGAATCTTTAGTTCATGCATGAGGCGTTTGATAATCAAGGTCTGTTATAGTCAAATAACAGAAGATCTCTTGCTTGCATTTTGGAATTCCGTCTTTCTCTTGAAACTGTCTTCCCTTTTCATCTTTTCAAGGTATATGGAATGGTTCGCATTCTTATCTTGGGATGTATTAATACAAATTACATATTTAACAGGCCGCATTGCACGCTCTAGGGAACATTGTAGGGGAAACTCGGACAGACAGCAGTGCCATTCTAGACAGTGATGCTGAAGAAACCCTTCGGCGCTTGATCTATGAGAAGGCTTCCATGACTCCTAAGTTGACACCTTCTGTAAGTTTTACTTGCGTTACGTCTCCTGCCTGTGGTTATGTTCATGTTCTTATTTGGCCATTAGTTCAACTTCTACTGTTCTCTGAATGCACATAAGGTGCGTATGCATGCAAATGGTAATTTGGTTATAGAAGGGAAGGAGAAAAACTGAAGATAATATATAAATAAAAATATGGGGAACATTTTTCTTCATACTCACAGTTAACTGTGCGTTCAATTTAATCTCTCTCTCTCTCTCTCTCTCTATCTCTCTCTCTCTCTCTCTCTCTCTCTATATATATATATATATATATATATATATATATCTTTTTGTAAGGATTACATTCTGAAAACTCCGTAATGACCCATGCTGCTTGCCATTTTGCTTCTACCCTTTCATAAACATTTTATTAGCACACGTGTAGCTTGCATCCAGTGAGCTGATAAAACATTTACTGGCAGGGTCTCATATCGTCGGTTCTTCAGCAAGATCCAGAAATTCGCCTGGCGGTGAGAATATATTTGCACCATAACCGAAATGTGATATGCCTTCTAGGAAGTATAAACTGCTTATGTGTGATATATCTTGTGAAAGTGTGTACTATAACTTATCACCATAACCGAAATGTGATATGCCTTCTAGGAAGTATAAACTGCTTATGTGTAATATATCTTGTGAAAGTGTATACAATAACTATTCTCTCCGCAAGCTTAAGTTTTTAGATGATATGGTATTTCAACATTTCTTTTCTCATAGATCAAGATTGCCCAGGAGTTTTGTTATTACTATTATTGTTATTGTTGTTATTACTTTTTACTATTCTATCCATAGTCCAAATAAGACCATCAAGGGACTGGCGGTTTTACGGGCAGATCTGAATGTGCACACTTAGCTGCTCATGCATATTTTGTCTTTTGAGACATTAAATCAGCTTATTTTCTGTTTCCAGTTTTAGCCTGTCATTCGTTTACCCTCCCCTGTATTCTTAAACTCACCCCTGTTGTCCAAGCTAACCTTTTAGTTGCTCAGTTATGAGCAACAACTTTTGTAAAATGCGCCAATTATGGCTTATCTATGATAACTTTAACTTACAAAAAAATAATAAATAAATAAAAACTCACCCCTGTATCCTTAAACATGAAAAGTGAATTGCAGGACTCCCCTATATCCTTAAATCTGAATTAGTGGGCTGCAGAAAAGTGTGTGTGTGTATATGTATGTTTTTTTCCCCTGAGAAGAAGCAGAAGTCTGTGTATAATAATATTATCTAGAACTTGATGATTGTACTGAATCTGTTCATTATGCTTAGTTATGAATCGTTGAAGTGGAGTGTCTCAGTTCACTGTCTGAATGAGAACACGCAACTTTAAATTATCTTCAGAATGTCGAAATGGCACACACCAGAAATATTGCTAAATTTTTTCTTTAGTCAGTCGCCAAGTCCAATTTTTTTTCATATAAATTACTGATGACAAGATAATTTACTGCATTCTTTGATATAAAATGTATGAGGATTTTCCTTCTTGTACAGGGGTATAGGTTCATATCAGGTTTAGTAGCTCGATCATGGTGCTTGATGGAAATTCTCTCAAAACAAGAGATAATTGATATAGTTACAGACAGTTTCATCGAGAACAAGAAAATAGGTTTGTATTTGCATCTACCATCTGATTATTAGGCCTGACTGCAAGTTTTATCATCCTTTTACTTTGCTTTTACGGGAAGATTATAATTCATGTGATTACACTCTTTCAGGTATGGAAGCTAGACATAAATGTTGCAAGGCAATTCATAAGGCAATCGCCTCGTATAGTAAACCTATCAATGATGCTGCTCTAGCTTCGAGGGCTGCGAAGGTATGAGGCAAGGTTGTTTATTGTTATTGTTGTTCTCATTTCCTCTTCAAATAAAAAATCCTTTCTCGATAAATATTCAATTTTGAAGGCTTCAAACTGCCATTTCCTCTGTTCGGAAGAATCCTGTTGTGGCGGCTGACTCTTTGATACCTTGTGTCCAAGTCTACAACTTGTTATTTGCGATACAGCTTGACTGCAATTTTCATTATGGGTCATCGGTGTTTTTAACACATGGGTATGGTTGCGTATATCCGAACCCCCATACCCCGCTATAGGCGGGAGCTTCTAAAGCAATGGGGTAATGTTGTAATATCTGGATACACAAACGCCTAAGATTATTGCTTACAACTTTGACACCAAACCTAGTATATGAGAGATGCGTGGTCGTAGTCAAGGTAATTTTAATACTTAAGTAAAGCAGATCAACTGTTGTGTCTATGCCTGAAGATACATGTATAGTTAAGACACAATCCTTGCTTCGCTTCTGCCTTGTCGAACGCTACAGGATTGGAAAAGTGCGAATTATTGGAGTAACGAATGGCGATCACTGATTTTGTTGATGTTGATGGCTACCTTTGAAGATTATACTATGCTTGAATATGCCATGGCCTCAGTTATTTGTTTTGTGAATTTAGTATTAGCTCTATTCTGCTTAGGCGTTGTATATTTTGAATGTGGTTTTCCAAACCACCTTTTGCTATCGGTTGGCACTAGATTAGTGGAACTATTGTATGCCGCCTTTACTCTTGTGGCTGTGATTCATCTCTAAGTCCAACCATTTCTCTTCTGTAAATCTGCCATTTGGCCTTTTAATGAAAATTTAAATTACAAAAAAAATAAAACAATCCTTGCTTGCTGATGTTATAGTGACTCAAATGCTTGAAAGAAGATATAGATATAGTTAGACAAGTTCTTTGGCTTTTCTTCCTTGGACTAGAGATTATTTGCATGTGGGTCGACCATATCCATCTGAAATTCGATTGATCTATAACCTTGTTGATTGTAGCTGGAAGAAGCGATAAGGAAGGGTCCTTATCATGGAAGAAAGCAACAAGCTGAAGCTCAGCCAGTGGTAGTGACAGCTGAGAGATTTTGATGAGGCAGTTCGTGTCTTTGCCAGGAATGAGCTAGAGCTTTGACTTTGATGTTCTCAGCAGTAGGAATCTCAGGGTATGTAATCTTAACCGACTTGAAGGCTATAAGTAGATGCTTTTAGACACGACTATATAGTTGGATCCTCTTTATCCATGACATGATTTCACCGTGTTTATCTTGTAACAAGAAGCATTTTCTAACGTCTGCTGATTTTGTGTGTGCGTGTGTTTTCTGTTTCTTGGCTGCGCTTCGGTAGCAGGATCGACGCAGCTTCACGCAATTTTTATTATGGGTCATCGGAAAACAACCTATGTGTGTTTTTAACACATGAGTTTGGTTGCATACATCTGATATTCCCATACCTCGTCATAGGCGAAAGCTTTTAAGACAATGTGTAATGTTGTTGTACTTTCTTGTTGATCGTTAGTGAATTGCAATTCTAACACACACAAAGGGTTTATCTACGCCGTTTCAATCAACAGAATGATATAGTGAACATGTTAATGTCGTTAACCGTGATTGGTCAGTTCGCAAGCTGGATAGTTATATTCTGGAAATTGTCTATCATCTTTGGTGCACCCTTAAAATAAATTGGTCGCAAGCTTTGTCTATCATCTTTGGTGCACCCTTAAAATAAATTGGTTGCATTAAGCTTGCAAGTCACTTTCTTGTTTCTTTTTCCTTTTTTCCCTTTGCGGCTCTAATATTTACTCTCAACCGAAGAAACCTGGAAATTCATGTTACTACATCGTAAAGAACTAAAACTGAATTCACTTATTGAAGTGATATGCTATTAAAATTTGTAAATTTAATACTGAAAATGAAGCAACATACAAAATAGCATTGAACTAAAAAGAGGAGCTCTCCACGTGCTAACCTCTTATGTTTTTATTAGAATTTTAGCGCTCTCTGTACTAACACACGCAAATGTATGTATGTATAACATGTGAGATGAAGTTTTTCTTTGGTGTGATTTGTAGGGGACATCTTGTGTGAGTAACTACGTAAGATCTCACCCAATCTAGGAGGCTGTTGGGTTTCTGATTTACATCCTTCACGCAGGTCTTTGGGGCTAAAACAATGGAGGCCTTTCGGGTTGGGGTTTAACCTTTTGACACAAACATGTGAGATGAAATGTTAACTTAGTAACATATATGTCTGCGTGTATGTGAAGGACAAGACAGAATCGTGTCACCTGATGATGATTAACCCGGTGCCAGAAAAAAAAAACCACCTCATTTGATTATAATTAAACCGTTTTAAATAAGCATCTTGCTCCTAATTTTCTAATAAACCATCAACAACTAAGAGGTCTACGATCACTGTCTCAGCAAAAGGAGTTTTCGTCAGTCATTATGTTAATTTTATTTAATTAGCTATCGCAGCAATTACAACTTTGCTTTTAATACTATTATTCAATTGTAGCTGATGAAGATTTAGGAAAGAGTATGTATAACCACTAAGAAAATTATGGGTTAGATCACCATACAAATACATGTACAAGTATAGGTTGGTATACAACTTACTAAATTAGAAAATAAAAAACAAATTGAGGTGGTGGCTACGGGTAATCCTAACCTAATTATTAATGTTGGTTCTAAGATGATCTAACGATTTAGACGACTACGTCATTTATAGTATTTTTGTAAAAGTGACTTCAAGAAACAACAATAAAGCAAAACAAAAGAATAATTCTTCTTCTATTTAAATATTGTTTTAGGATGGTTTGAATTGTTAATTATGATAAACTAGATAAAACATATAAATGTTAATTGAAAATAGTAATATAAAAACTTTAACTGTTAATATATTATATTTTAAATGATATAAGCATTTCAATGACCACACATAATTTTGCATTCACTTATCAAGAAACAAACAAACCTTAAATACAGAAAGAAACAAAAACACAAGACTAGAAAAATGGAAGGAAAAAAAAAAGCACATGTTGTCTCTTCTCTTTTTTATTTTCTTAAACGTATCTATTTTACTCAACAATGACCAAAACTGTTGTATAGTTTCTATTCGGAGATTTTAGAGGTGACCACAAATATCTTATCATTTTTCGAACAAAAGGTTAAATTCCTTATTCCGAGGTTTGTAGTCCTAACTCCAAAGGAAATGTGTGAGTGATGTAATTCAAAAACCCAACAGCCTCTTAGATTGAGTGAGATATTAGACACTGACTCATAAGGTATCCTCCTGTAAACCAACTGTCTCTTAAATTGAGTGAGATATTAAACAGTGACTTATGATATGGTTTGGCAGTAACCTACAAAGTATCCTCCGGCAGGGAACACTTATATTATGTGTATCTGAAATCAAACTCTTCATCTTTTGGAACAAATCTAAACTCGAAACAACTGGACTATACGATTCCTATCATTCTTGTTAATATAATCGAACTATCAATTTTATTTTATGATTAAATAATGAAACGAGCTGTATATCACACATTTCTTCGGTCTCCATCCATCAAGAGTTTTTGTGATCAAACGGTGAGGGTATTTGGTGTATATCTCATGTAAAAGGAAGCAGAGTATAAAAAGAAGAGGGAATAAGAAAGGAGAAAGAGAGGTAGGACAAAATGGGGAGGCTTTTCATACTGAAATTGGAAGGAAGGATTTACAGTTGCAAATTCTGTCAGACCCATCTAGCACTTTCTGACGACGTTGTTTCCAAGGTGCTCTTTCTTTACCTTATGCTTTCTCTGTGATTTTATGTCCTCCTTTGTTTGGAGATGAACTTTCTTGTGATTCTATGTTTTGCACGGTTTCTTATTTGTGATTCTTGTGAGTTTTCTGTATTTGATTCCTCCCCCAGATTTTCTTTTGTGGAGTAAAATTAGACTGTTTGAACTTTTGATATGTACAAACAAGTTCTTGATTCTACCCTTGCCAAATCCCAATTCACAAGACTTCCTCCTCCCTATGGATAAATACATATACAGATATACGTACATATGTGTGTATATCTCTTTGTGCGTGCTGACAATTTTTTATTTTTTATTTTTGAAAATGGCAATTTTGCTTTTTAAGTACCGGTTTACCCAGGGTTTAAATTGTCGAGGAGGTGTGCAATGTGTAGGTTGGAACTGTTCAGATGACCCTTTAAGTATGAGCTTGGTTATCCCAACACACATCAATATTTTAAATCCACAATTGTTGATAGTATTTGAATTCTAAATCTCCTATTTTGTTCTCATATCATGTTGGATTAAGCTCATCTAAAGATTCAAACTTTTACAGAGATTGTCTTTAAGATGTTGGAGAGATATATGGGGCTGAATTGAGCCTCCGCTAGAATCATGTCTAATAGTGGAAAGATGAATAATTATTCTTTTAGTTAAGAAATAAACGTCAATTACTTTGCTCACAGTGGGGGCAAAAAAAAAAAAAGAAGAAGTGCACGCCTCGTTCAGCTCAATTGCTTCTTGGTTGGCTCACGTGATTCTTCATTTCCTTGTGTGTGGATTATCAATGTGCGATACCTATCATGGATGGCTTTATTACTGTTTGCATGGTTATAATGTGTTCAAATCTTATTAGTGGCTTTGCATTTACCAGGCATTTCATTGTCGCAGAGGGAAAGCATATCTTGTTAACAAGGCGTAAGTTCTCCACGTAAATTGGAGGCCGTGCTGTTTCTTGTTAGTATATCATTAAATAAGTACTTGCACTTTAATTTCTGTATTTCCATGTGTGCTGGTAAGGTGTTCATTTCATTTTTGCAGTAGCTTTTTTTCATGGCAAGACAATTATTCTTGGAAATTTAGCTTTGATTCAATAATATTTCTTTTATTTTTCTGAGGATTTCTCCAATTTCAGAGATTGAAAATTTGAGTTTGTAATTACGAGGAAGAATACTGACACTAGGAGAGCCCTACTGGGTGGACGTTTTTGCTGATAATGAAATTAACCACTCTATCCTCACCTCTTTGGCAGCTACATGTCTAAGGATGTTGTAGGTCAATTTACTTTTGCATGGTGTTTCCTGTGTGCTTCATGTGTTTCCATTCTCTGTTTATAATCCCAAAAGATTTACGTTTAATTGTGGAAACATAAGACCGCTCGTGCGCCATGCCTTCACCAGATCTTTTTTTCGGTTGCTGTTGCCGAAGATTTTTTTCAGCCTTTTTGGAAGCTTTAACCAGAGCACATGTTAAGCTATAGGGAAACAAAGTAAATTTCCTTTAGCTCCTTCATTTCAGAAATTGCCTTTTTTTTTTCTTCATCTGCTACTTTTAACACAACATTAAATGCCCATCCAATGTTTCTTGTTATTGGATCTGGTCTTTAAAAGTTTCAGATTGTATAAGGGAGCTATGCAGAATGAATTCTTTTTTGATCTATAGGATATGCTATTAGATACTATTTCAAATGTTGCTTTGGTGTTTGCGTACAAAGTGAGCCCAATCTTTCTGGTCAGCTCATTGATGTGTCCATGTGCCAACCTAAACGTTAGGAACACGGAATTTCTTTTATCTGTATTGCTTTTTGTATTCTCCAATCTGGTTTCAAGTCTAATAGTTCAGTGGTGAAGCATTAAACAGTTTGCTTGTTCTTGGAGGGGATATACGTGTTAGGAAAGTAGATCAAATCATATTAGGAAAATAGATTAAATCATATTCTGTATTTATAGTGATTGTTGACCAAATCAATTTGTTGTAATGAGTAGGCAGTAATTACAGGATTAGTATGGATACTTACCATGTATAGAGGCAAGACGGATGTATAAGAATGAGTCGTTGGTGTACAGAATTTGATCAATGAAAAATAACCTTCTTCAATATTCTCCTAATTATTCTTGTTATCATGGTATCAGAGCAGGAATAGTCATACTCTTGATAACGTTGAATATTTTCTGAGTATAGGCTCAGAATACTTTCATCATTGCCTACTTACCTTACGGGCCTTACCTTTCCCGGCCATTACCTTTCTCAGCCATCTTCTGGCCATAACCAAATCAAGTGCAGACTGCATGTATCTTCCATCACCAACCTATTCACCAAATGAACAATATGTCAAATCCTGAAACAAGTGAGCTAAAAACCCCAGATCTTACAGACCTTGCCGTTCAAGTAGCAAATATTCTACAGAATACACCACAAAAACCACCCACACATTCAGCAACCCAATCACAGTTACCATTATCCGAAAATCTCATAATCTCAGTCAAGTTAAATGACAATAATTACGCAGTGTGGGCACCGCTAGTTCTTCGGGCGATTATTGAGGGGGAGGATGCATCACCTCACAGGCGTTCCTCCTCCACCCGCTCCCACAGATTCAGATTTCCCAGGCTGGGAACAAGCTGATAACTCGGTCTTTACTTGGATCATACAAACAATTTAGCCATCACTGGTTGTGAATGTGACAAGGTACCCAACGGCCAAAGCACTATGGGATGGCCTTGCTCTTACATACGGGCCAGGGACAGATTCGCTCAGGATCTATGATCTTCATTGCAGAGCTAGCATGGTTAGACAGGGAGGAGGCAGTGTTGAGAGCTGCTGGAACAAATTGCAGGATCTATGGACTGCAATTGATGCACATGAACCAAATCCCATGACTTGTACTGTGGATATCAACATCCACAATAAAAAAAATTGAAGCTTTGAGACTATATCAGTTTTTAACCGCCATTGATGAAAAGTTTATAGCCGAAAAAAATGATCTTTTAAAACGGGAACCACTGCCAAATCTGGAGACTGCCTACCGCGAAATACGCAGGGCAGAAGCTAGGTCCATGGTGCTACAACGGATCCCCTTAGAGGAAGACTCATCACAGGGGGTTGGACAGGGCCTGGCAGCTCAAGGGTTGGCTACCAAAGGCAGTGAATCCGGACAGGGACGAGGGACATCACACAACAGAGGCCGGGGGAGTCAAGTCACTCAACGCTCCGGCAACCAGAAGCGTGTGAAGGACAAGGAGGGCCTGCTATGAATGTTTTGCGGCCAAAAACGACACACAAGAGAGAATCGCTTCAGACTAATCGGGTATCCCGATTGGTATGAAGGGAAAAGACATCAAGAAGAAGGGGGGCGTGGAAAAGGAGTAGCGGCTGTGGGTGCTGCAGCCATGGCCAGCGGCGGCTGCAGCTTGGAGGAAGAAGACGCAGGAACAACTCACAACACCAAGGAGGCAGACTGCGGTTTAGGTAGAAAGGTTGAGGGTAACCTCAAGCCTTATAACTCTCAAGATGACTTTTCTGCCCTTGATAAAATATCACATGTGCCCCTGCAGGTTTCACAGCATGACAAACCAGTCCTTATATTTTCGGCCACTGATAACTTAACCCCAGCAGTTTCAGAATTAGCGGATTCCACCCCCTTTATTTTCGGGAACACCTCAGCAACCCCTCCTCTTTCCATAAAATCCTATCAGACCCCTGAAATTCCAAAAAAAAAACCCTACGCAATACCAATACCCATATAGACTCCATGTGGATCTTAGATAGTGGAGCAATCAATACCATGTCCTATGAAGCCCATGATTTCACCACTCGGACACCTCCAACTAAAACTCATATTGAAACTGCTAATGGCACCTTTATCCCAGTCTCCGGAGGTGGAACTGTGTCAGTTACACCCATTTTACAATTACATAATTGCCTTTATGTACCTGGTCTATCCTCAAAATTAATGTCTATCAGTCAAATTACCCGTGAATTACATTGTGTTGTTCTTATGTATCCTATCTTTTGCCTGTTGCAGGATGTTCGCTCGAGGGTGATCATTGGGCGTGGCATTGAGAAGGGCGGGCTATACTATGTGACAGATGTGGTGCAACAGGGCCGGTCCAATCTTGCCACCGAGACTACTGACCAGAGACTTTGGTTATGGCACCGCCGGCTTGGTCATCCCTCACTAGGTTATATGAAACTGTTATTTCCATCATTAGTACATTCTGGGGTTACGTTTTCTTGTGATGCATGTTTTCGTGCTAAACATCATCGTTCGACTTACATACCAAATTACACTCGAGTCAAAAACTTGTTTAGTCTTATTCATTCTGATGTATGGGGCCCATCACCACAAATTACATCCCTTGGATATCAGTATTTTGTTACATTTGTCGATGATTTTTCTCGAGTTACATGGGTCTATTTCCTGAAAAATAAGTCTGATGTTTGTTCTAAATTTATTGATTTCTACACTATGATTAAGACTCAATTTCACACCAATATTAAAATACTTCGTTCTGACAATGGTGGTTTGTTTTTTAACAGTGGCCTCAAAGAATTCCTTGTCACTCATGGTATTCTCCATCAAACCTCCTGCTCACATACACCACAACAAAATGGCGTTGCTGAGAGAAAAAATCGTATCTTGCTTGAAATGACACGTGCTATGATGATAGAATCCTATGTCCCGAAACTACTCTGGCCAGAAGCAGTGGTTACTGCTGCCTATCTTCTAAATCGCCTACCTACTAAAATCTTAGACCACTACACACCCTTATCTGTACTTGCATCTCATACTGAAATCCCTTCAATGCTTACTCTTCCCCCAAAAATATTCGTTTGTTCTGTCTTCGTACATATTCCGTCTTTGCAACGTACTAAGTTAGACGCTTGTGCTGACAAGTGTGTCTTTCTGGGGTACGTCGTGTCTCAAAAGGGGTATCGTTGCTATAACCCACGTACTCGCCGTATCTACACCACCATGGGCTGCACCTTTCTTGAACACGAGTACTTCTACTCTTCGTCGTCTTAGTCTCAGGGGGAGAGTACAAGCGAGGGCGAGACCTACGACTGGCTGTTCCATAACCCTAGTCAGACCGATGTGGTTCCAACACGGCAAGTAGGTGACGCCGACTGTGCCTTACGTGGCAAAGATATAGCCCGTACTTCAGAGCCGACCAGCGATCTCCCTCCAGCAAATACTGTGCAACATCAGGTATTAGACTTTTCCCCTAATATACCTTCCCTACCTACAACCGATGGTCCTGATAATTCTAATGATTCTCCCAGTATATATCCCGATGTATGTGAAACTCTTCAGGATACAGGTGATATTTTAGAACAGGGCATGAGACTACCGCCTCGACAGAACAGAGGAAAACCCCCGGTTCGGTACTCCCCAAGTAAGATGTCAAAAGGAGCAATATATCCAGTTAAGAAGGCGAAGGGTTTTCTATCTTCAGTCTGCGACACTCAAATACCCAGAACTGTTGAGGAAGCATTGAGACTACCCGAATGGTGCGCAGCAATGAACGAAGAAATGAATGCCCTCTACAAAAATAACACATGGGAGAAAGTGGTATTGCCAAGTGGAAAGCGGCCAATAGGTTGTCGATGGGTATACACTATTAAGTATAAAGCAGATGGCAGCATCGAAAGATATAAGGCAAGGTTGGTGGCGCAAGGATATACTCAGACATACGGGATTGATTACTCAGAAACCTTCTCTCTGGTAGCCAAGCTTGATACTATCCGGGTTCTTTTTTCAGTAGCTGCTACCAAATCATGGCCGCTTCAGCAGTATGATGTTAATAATGCTTTTCTCCATGGGGAGCTTAAGGAAGAGGTATATATGAGTGCACCTCCAGGGTTCACTGAAGGGTTCTCAAAAAATGAGGTGTGTCGGTTGAAACGGTCGTTGTATGGCCTCAAACAGTCACCAAGAGCCTGGTTCAGAAGGTTTACTATCTTTATGAAACAACAGAATTATAAACAGAGCAATGCAGATCACACGCTCTTCATAAAAAGGAAACGAGGCCGAATAACTTGTTTGATAATTTATGTGGACGATATAATTATCACCGGAGATGATACTGAACAAATGGACGTACTAAAACAACGGCTATTCTCAGAATTCGAGACGAAGGATCTGGGGGACCTGAAATATTTTTTGGGCATTGAAGTGGAACGATCTGAACATGGAATTTTCATTTCTCAGCAAAAATATATTCTGGATCTACTTGCTGGTAGGAATGGTAGGCTGTAAGCCAGTTGGAGCCCCGATGCTGGTAAAGCAAAGACTAGAGTTCGAAAAGGAAAGGCCAGATGCTGATCGTGAAAGGTACCAAATACTAGTTAGGAAACTAATCTATCTTGCTCATACTCGTCCGGATATTTCATTTGCGGTTGGCCTAGTAAGCCAGTTCATGCATCAGCCTCAGGATCATCATTTAGAAGCTGTAATGAGAATTATCCGATACTTAAAAGGGACAACAGGGCGCGGTATATGGTACAGGAACCATGGACACTTGGATATTCAGATATATACAGATGCAGACTGGGCAGGAAGCTTAATAGATCGACGATCTACCTCAGGGTACTTTGCTTTGGTTGGAGGAAACTTGGTCACGTGGAGAAGTAAAAAACAGAAGGTAGTATCGTTGTCAAGCGCTGAAGCAGAATTCCGAGGGATAGCGAAAGATGTGGTAGAAATACTTTGGTTAAAGAAACTTATGGATGACTTGGGGCTTCAGGTAACGCTTCCAACAAAATTAATGTGCGATAATAAGGCGTCGATCAGTATTTCTGAAAATCCTGTTCAACATGATCGGACCAAACATATTGAAGTGGACCGTCACTTTATCAAAGAAAAAATTGAAGACAAGATTGTTGAATTGCCATATGTACCCTCGGAGGATCAGTTAGCTGATATCTTGACGAAAGCCGTGGCAGGAAGGTATTTGATGACACATTAGACAAGTTGGGCATTGGAGAGTCCCCTGCTCAACTTGAGGGGGAGTGTTAGGAAAGTAGATCAAACCATATTAGGAAAATAGATTAAATCATATTCTGTATTTATAGTGATTGTTGACCAAATCAATTTGTTGTAATGAGTAGGCAGTAATTACGGGATTAGTATAGATACTTACCATGTATAGATAAGAATGAGTCGTGGGTGTACAGAATTTGATCAATGAAAAATAACCTTCTTCAATATTCTCCTAATTATTCTTGTTATCGATACGAAAACAAAAACAGACTGGGAAATTGCTGCAAAAATTTGGCCTAGATCAGTGTACCTTTTTGTGACAGCCTCAGTGTCCCTTCTTTGTGTGGGCAGGATAGAGAAGGTTATACCTTGTACATCCTCCTCCTTTGCCCAAATATGTTTTCACCCTTAAAATTTGAAAAATAAAAAATAAAAAGGTAAGTAGGTGAGTGGTGAATATGCAATGTTATCTATTTGAATATGCGGATGTATTGGTTTGTCTGAGATTCTATTTCTCTCTGTGACAAGATGGAGATAATTTTTATAAGCTGCCTGAAAGAACTTGGCTCCATCTTCGAAGAAAGTGGTCCAATGAAATGAAATAGGAGGTTAAAGAAGAAATTGTGCAACTTGTACAATAAGAAACTTGGCTCAGAGTTATGTGCTGCGCAATTTCGTTTGGTCCAAAATTTTATCGTCTTTCATATTTACTGTTTTCCTTCTCTTTTAAATGTACTTTGGTGTGATAGGGTGAACATATCATTTGGACCTCCTGAGGAAAGAATGATGCTTTCTGGAGTGCATACAGTGGCTGATGTTTATTGTGTTTGCTGCGGGCAAATCATCGGATGGAAATATGTAATATCTCTCTCTCACACACGCGCACGCACACATGCACACACTCAGTGGCTGTGAAGATTTTTATGGTATCATATTTTGTTTCCGCATCTTTATCTTTAAATGGTGACGTATGCCTTCCCATCACATGTTTAACTACTCTATGTTTGTTTATGGCGATATGGTTTTCTCATCCAGGAGGCTTCACATGAACAGACTCAGAAATATAAAGAGGGGAAGTATGTCTTTGAAAGGTAAATTTCTCTGTAACTGAGCACTTTTGTGTTTCTTTCTATTTATAGATCCATACTTTGACATTCACCTAGCTATTTTTGAACAGGGCAAGGATTGTAGACAGCTTGGATTCGGAATTCTTCATTGATACTCACCCAAGTACAAGTGATGCTGAAGATTAACAAGTTCAGCTTTTGCTTGTCCATGCAGATATAATCATGCCTTCTGGCCGGAAACCGCGAATGTAGAATATGTTTGTTAGTTGTATGAGTTCCAGTCTTAATCCAATCCAACTGCTTGAGTTTTGCTGTAGTTTTAGCACGCCTTCTACCTGGTAGCTGCGGTTTAGAATATATCTGTTGTAGTTGTATGAGTTCCAGCCTTAAACAGATGCATTTGCTCGAGTTGCTGTAGGTTTAGTGCTTTTGTGTATGTGATAGTTGCCATGCTAGTATATGAAAGATCCAGATGGTCGCTTTGCACTTTATATACTGGGGTTTCTGTTGTATACAACAGCAACAAAAACATTACCCGATTGCATTAAAGGCTTCCGCCTATGGTGTGGTATGGGAGGGTTGGATGTACGCAACTATACCCATATGTTAGAAACACACAGGTTGTTTCTGATGATCCATAATAAAAATCGCGTCAAACTGTGTCAATCAACTGATTGTTTACAAAATGAGAACATTCAAGTTAGTGAATCATTTTATTTCATCATATTCTAAAGTCAATAATCCATTGGAAATGGAAACTTTTGTTGTATTGTTTGGCGAGAGAATAATGCAGGCCTAAATAGTTTTAGGAAGAGGATGCTTGACCAAGTTTCATGTTCTTGTTACTTATATCTGTTGATGGGCCATATGTATGTTCGTTTCCTTGTGCTTTACACTCTGATGTTTGATTGCTCCCAGTGAGACTCTCGGAACCCCCGCTTCATATACAATCGGCTAATATCATTTTACTCTAGACGGCCGAAACATCAATAGTATAAAAGATGAGACAAAAGACGACAACATACAACACATTCTTGAAAGCCATAGCACTGAGTTTCCAGGCCGAAACTGTACTTGAAAATTGAAGCAATATGCATCTGGGCTCCATTATCATTTCCTGATCAAAATACTGTCAACAAATTCTATTTCACATATAATTCGAGCCATTACTTTACACAAATGGCATTGATGAAAATTTTCAGCATACCAAA
>AP025064.1:2015528-2104079 GCA_036186865.1 Eustoma russellianum | reverse complement strand
AAAAAAAAAAAAAAAAATACAAGTTGTGGGCAAAAAAGAAGCGTTGAAAAAAAATGCTCCCCGACGCATGAAACCCGCATGCTCACCCACAGCATTCCTCTCGTATAAAATAAAAGGTCGTTTTCACGATTCGAATCCATGACTTCACGTCTAGTCAAGGCTCCCCTTCAACGCAATGAAATACAGGCAAGCCAAAATGCATTCTACTTTCTTTGACAGGCATATACATTGAAAGTTGCATATCACGCGACCAGGTATAACTTGATAGCAACCGAAAGAAAATGCGGCAAAAAGGAATGTTTGTCCTCATCATTCATTATTTAAATCCCGTGAGACATGCCCCTGCCATCTGCAATTGGAAAAGTAAGACACTAATGTCACAATATATCCCATTTAAAGCTTTAGAAGGGAGGTTCTCTCATAGCAAATGAAAACCAAAACAGAAAGCAACACTAGTCTCCGGGATTGTTGCTCACTCAGCTCACTTCAAAATAATGTCAAATAACATACATCTGCAGGATATCATTAGTGTCATTCCTTGCATGATTAATAATATCATCGACGAATTCATCTTCCATCGTTCATGTAATCTAATACTGGCACTGCAATACATTCATGAGGAAGCAAATTCCGCAAACTATACTACTATATGCAGGATCACTGCAAAATACTTTGATGTGACCTGTATCTTTTCTGGTGGCAGTTCATCAAAGAATCCAGGACAAAAGGAACTTAAACTCTTAAGCATGAAGCAATGAAGTTGATATCAACGACAAGAATATCAATATAATAATTCAAAGAGACGCTTAGAGTCTAACCTCATGCTCAATTTTCTAATATACCACAATATGAAAAGACTGAATGAACAGGTAATCGCCTTAGCTACCACAGGGTCCTATTGCAAAAGAGCATGATCTAAAATAGAAACGAAGAAATACAAGCATTCAGATCTCACAAAGGATGACAATGTTACATTCAAGATTTTAAGCAGGCTATCTACATCCACGTCGAATAATTTATCAAATCAAAGCTCAACCTAAAGCATTCAAAGTTCTTAAGACCCAGCACTTTTCGCCAGCAAATGGTACAAGGAATACGTAAACAAACACTGTAACTAACCTCGAGAGCAAGAACCGTGCTAGCGGGCTCAAATTGGCATTTGAGTTAACCTCCTTGTTTTGATGTTTTTTCTTGTCACTTTCTGCATTTGCACTCTCTGCTTCGATCTTTCTTTTTGTAAATACGCGTGTTGCCAGTTCTTGCATGTCCTTTAATGAAGGATCTTTTGAACTACAGAAATTTACATCATCATTAAAATTGGCAGTAGTGTGCTAAGATTATGGCCCAAGCAAAGGCAAGAAAGTATGACCTTGCTAGGCGCTGAAGCAACCTTGTAACTAGAAGTTCACAAGACCCAGGTTTAATGTGCTCCATATCCATAAAAGAATTTGTCAATGTGCGGACAATTGGCCTTTGTAAATCATCAGCAATGGACTACAAAAGAAACATAACAGGGCATAATATATTACAACTGTCCTAGTTCCACAATATAAAAGAAGAAATACAAATAAAAAATAGGCATTCCTGGCGCACTAGGCTCCCTAAAAAAAAGAAATACAAACGACGACCAAATAATTACCACTTGAAATTACAACTTCACAGGATATTCTGTTGGCTTAAAAAAAATAACAAAGAGAATTTATTTATCTTAGAAGGCTAACCTCTTTCAATGAAGGGACAATAAGAATAGACAATGCAACAGAAGTAGATGGTGTAGAACTTCTTCCAATTTCCTCTTCTTCACTGGTATGGCGGGATCTGAACAACGCTTTTCGTGCATCAGAGTAATCTTGGGAGTGCCTGGAGGTGTAGATGTCATATGAAAGGTTAATAAAGGAAGAGCAATGAGAATAAGGTATCTAAATAAGGATAATTGTGCCCAAACAGGTTCAAGAAGTACGAAGAAGAAAATGTAACAGACAACCAGTCAGAAGATACACCTTGATGAATCTGAACTAGCTGTTGATATCTCTGCTCTTTTACTTTCTTGCTCATCTCTTGTTACTTTGCTCAACACAGACCTCTCCTTTACGTTTTTCTTCAACCCTGCTTGCATAGCGACCTTGGCCTGAATAACAAGAGGTAATTAAGCAACAGAAAGCAAACTGAGCGAACCCAGAAGATGTCCTTTTTCTTTTCTTTTTTTGTAATTCACCCAGAAGATGTCAGACAGTGTTTTGGTACCAGAAATAAGCAAACGGAAACAAGAACCGTAAGGTAAAGAAGGGAGGCAATGGACTCAGTAGTAATCATATTCTCATTTATTTATAGACTAAAAAACTTACATTTTTTTGCAAAAAATCTGGATAATTTTATACTAAATCACAAATGAATAATTGCAACTACCTCTGCAAGATTTACAGAACTATCTTCAAGTGATGCGCTAGAGATTCTTTCTTGGTTTCCAAGTCTGGATTTTGGCGTTCGAGGGAAGCCTGAATCATCAAGTTCCCCACGATAAACAATTGTACCACTTGTAGATGCATCTTCTATTGAAGCATATGTACTGCTGGACTGGAATGCAAATATGAAACGTACTAAGCCGGTGTTAAGCAAGATGGTGAAAACGGGATCCATGATTTACGTCTCGATAAGATAAAGTAGATACCAAAGAACTTTGCTCCGTAAACATGGAAGGTGAAGAAACTCCTCTAGGAGACCGGACGACAACTGTTCCTGTCCCACTCACTGATGTATCTTCCTGAAAACAAAAGCAGTTCTATGGGGTTTGATCAAAACAGATTTGTTGGTGAAGGGGCAAGGTCTTTTATGTACTTTCCGGTTTTAATAAATTGCCTACAGACGTTTGCCTTAAGAGTGTGAATAATGATCTAAATTTATCATTGAGATGTAAAAATATTTATTTTTTTAATTTTTTTTAAAAAAGCAGGCTATATAATATATGTGCTTTGAACAGCACATAATTGACATTAGGTTTACAGCTACCAAGAAACTGGCCACTAATCATAATATGAACGTTATTCTGATGCAAAGTATAGTATGAAACTGGAAACTTCTGTTACATCTTTGCATTGTATTTGAAGACTTGCGTTCAATCGGTCCTCAACTTTAAAAGACATGACAAAATCTGTCTTACACGATTGAGATATAACATCAAGCAAAACTAAACCTGCTGATAAAATCTTTATAGCCATGCAAACTAAAAAATGACTAATACTCACAAGGAAAATTCATTATCTCATGTTCTCATAGCAAGGTCTCATTATATCAAACTACCAATTTTACAATCGGTTAAAAGTGCAGAGATGCAAGAATAAGTGTCATGATTTCAGTGACATATACACATTTCAAAATAAAGAAACCAAGTCCATGTTGTGGTAAGCATGTCTAGCATAATATCTAGAGGGTATTCCTGAGGAACCGCAAGGCACAGTTGCAGAAGCGGAAAACAACTTGTAACAACCATTTAGAACCTTTCTTATGACAGGTTAATTCAAAGGAGACACTCGCTCACTATCACTGACCTGAGGTGGTCTCACGGCGCTTCGGACTGTCCCAGTGCCACTTGATCCACCAATCATGAAATCCCACCCAGCATTTCGTACAGTTTTTCCCTGACTGCTGTAATTGGAATACAATTCTGTCAACGTCTACATCCGCAAACTATCCTAACAAATGTAGAATAGACGGCTGAAAAGAAATCCTCTTCTGACCTGGTTCTTGTTTCTTCAACTCCGGAATTAGTTGGTACCTTGACAGTGCCAGATGCTTCTCCTAAGGGCCTTGGACTATTCTTGGGAGTTTTTCCATCCTCCTTATCTTGAAACTTAGGGCGCTCCCTGAAGGAACAATGGAAAAAAGGACACTTAGTACTCATAGTCACCATCACTTCTTTGACCAAAATTTACAGAAGCATCGTTTGAAAGAAAAGAAATACATAATCTCTGTCTATTCTACACACGTCAATCCCCTTGTAAGATCCTTAACCTGATTTTTTAAATACCATCCTGCCAAATATGTCATAACTGATACATTTCTATCTTCAAAGACAGAGGCACCCATGCATCTTACTTTGTGATGACAAGACACAAATCCAAATTTCATTGTGCATTTGATGTCCATTTTACATCTGTAAGTTGACTAATTGGCATGGGTAATGCTATCCTCCTTTAAAGAAGGGGGGGGGGGGGGGGGAGTCAGCTCTTACAATTGCGTTCTTCGGATCATGAGATATACTTCGTTTGACAGCAACATGCGAACAGTTCTGGCTCTTTAGAAGCTAGGCTAATCGCCTACTTTTGAAGATAAAGGTGCTTGTTAATTAGGTATTCTGGTTCTTTAGTGACATGCATATTCTCAACAATACTGAGAGCTGGGCAGAGAAATTTATCAGAAAAGGCTAAGTTCTCCAGGTGGCATGAGATGGCTTTGACATGAAATTTCAAGAAATCATAACTTGTTCACATCACAAAGGATGCGAGTGACGGAAATGACAATGTTAAGATGGATGTATCGACATACAAAGAAGAATTTAATAAGAAATGAACATATAAGGAGAAATGCTGGGGTGACTCCTATAGAAGAAAAGATGAGGCCGTCAAGATTAAGATGGCATGGGCATGTATGTCCTGCAGATGCACATATTAGGCAGGGCAAGACAATGAATGAGGTGCATGTTAAATGTGAGAGAAAAAGACCAAAGAAGACACAGAGAGTGAGAGAGAGACAGTAAGGAAGGATATGACTTATATAACACTTGAAGAGCATATGTTCAGGGATAGAGTATAGTACAGACAGTTGATTCATGTAGGCGATGACATGTAGAGAGTATAATATTTAAGTGATAATTTTAGCCGGACATGGTTGAGAAGATATGATATTTTTGAAAGAGACGTATTTTAAATGTGCATATTATGCATTAGGCACTAAGAGACACAAAAGGAGGGTAAGATCTAGCCTACGACTCAAAAAACAGACAAACAAACAATAAATAACGCAAAAGAGAAATGATTGATACATATAGCCGACCCCATATAGTGGGAAAAGGACTTGAGTGTTGTTGTATCCCTTGTTTAGATCAAGAGTATTCCATATAGAAAGGAGAAGAAAAAGTAAAAACGAATTGACTCAGCTTTTTTCCGCTAGATAAGGTCGGATATATGGATCAATCGCTTCCAAAAATTTAAAAAAAAAACAAAAAAGGAGGATGCCCTTGTCGTTTGTAGCTATGTTTCAAAGGTGGAGAAGTCAATTCGTGATTTTTCAGTAAACAATCATCCCTTTGACTATAATTAACAGACGTAAAGCATCATAAAACTGTCAATCTATGCATCCAGAAGCATTCTGTAGATGGTCCTACCAATTTTAATGTTCACACGGATGTTAAAATATGCATGATAACCCTGATATATGAATTTCACACTCAAGAGTCTTTTTGAACTGCACAAAGGGACCGGCAAAATATCAAACCCATTTTCCCTCACCCCACTCTTCTGCCACGTGTCGCGTGGCCATGAGTGGGGTGAGGGGATTGAGGGGCAGGAGATCCCATCCCGCTAAAATAGGCCCTATAATGTTTGTCATAAAAGTAATAAGAGGCGTTTGGCAGGACGCACTTGATTCTCTCCAGTAGCCTTGGACTTTTCCTAGCATTCTTGATAAACCGATGCTTGAGGAGCTCCTTTGCACTTGGCCTCTATAATAAAAGAAAAGTATGCAGAATAAATGAGAGAATGGGAGTTTTACATTGAACATGCATCGGAAAAGACAGATCTAGACCATTTAAATGAAACATAATGAGCTTAAGGCGCAAACGGCAAACACAACATATTTCGACATTTTGAAGCACACAGTCACTGGACACCATGGTATATATCTTAGCAGTATGCAGGAAATAATTTGGCATAAAGAACAAAATCAAAATTGCTGTCACTACTATATCTTATTTAGCATTACAAGAGCTCAAGGGCTCTGACATCATTTTGAAACCATTAATTAACTGGAAACATGATTTTTAATGAAGTCACATGAAAATCAATTCAGTTAAATAGGTGTATTGCAGAATTACAGGGATTGATCAGGGCCTGGAAGCCCTCTTCTCATTCTTGGCCATGTCACAGTTAAACCTGTGATGGCAGGAAGGAGCATTGAAATTAGTATATGATGGCACACCCTCACTATGATTTAGGTATTAGAATATTAAAATGGGTCTTCTCGCTTAAGCTTTTCTATGACAAGAGAGGCCACTGTTGTCAGTATGACAAGAAGCTAACTGGTCCTCTCACATAAGCTTTTCTATAGACAAGAAGAGGCCAGTGTTGTCAATATGACAAGAAGCTAACTGGTTGGGCGGCTATTCCTTACAACCCTATGCAATTTCTAACTAATTCTAATTCTAGAGATAAACTAGTTTAACTCCTCCATCCACTTTTGCCATTACCCTCTTTTCCCCTCTCTCAATGGTGCCCTTCCTTCAAAGCACATTTTCAGGACTTCCATCTATTGACTTGATCTTACTTACACTAGTTAAATTGAGGAAGGAACCCAAAGATATTCTCTAAACTTTTGCCCTGGCCATAATGTAGCTATCTACCATAGACAGGCAGGACAAATGGTGCCGTGTGATTTCACAGATCCTCCTAATCAATTATTTTAAATGTTTATTTTCAACTTCTCCAACATTTGGATGTCAGTTGATGATACCAAAAACTATCTTTTGGATAAAATACTTGAAAGAACATAAAGAGGGCAAATTAAATTGGTGATCGTGGGTTAAAACAAAATTGTACTAGTAGCAATACAGTAGAAGCCCCTGCTAGTGTTACTTATCTTTGAAAATTATTAACTGGATGATACTTCTGAGGGAGGGTAATTTTCTACATACTAAGATTTCCAAAACAAAAAAAAAAAAAAGAAATAAAAATAAGAGACTAGCACCAGTTACCTCTCCTAAGATTTGCCAAAAACACAAACCTTACCGTTGGGAAACTAAGCTTGCATCTAAACATATTAAAACAATTCCAACGGCATGGATCTTTATTTTTTTTTTTATGGTCTTCGATGGACCTTTATTTATTAAAGGTCAGATGAAATACGAAGAAAGGGGGAAAAAAACTCAGGGACCTAACAACACTCTCCAAGAGTCCAAAATTGGCTTAACTATTTATTAAGAAGAATATCATTATAATACCAATGCATTTACATACATACATACACGTATATATGTGTGTGTGTGTATGTGTGTGTGCGTGTATATATGTATATATGTATGTCTGTATATATGCATGTATATATATATACACACGCGCGTGCAAGCACACACACATATAGCGATGCATCAACACTGTTACTGCAATCTGTGCTTGAGTACACTGCAAAGAATGAGTTCGGCATACATACGTGGATAAACCCATATCTCCCCCACAGTTGTTTTTCTAATATATTTCTTCCTCAAGACACAAAATGTAACTTTGCAACAGGACGCTTCATCAGAACATAGCAGTGTGGTCCCAGAAGCCTTCAAGGATTGGATTGTGGGTGTCAACACCAAGGAAGGTATATATACTAGCCCTAAATGGAAGGGATGAAAGTGGACTACTTAACGACATACATATACAGGGAGAGAGGGGGCAAGTACATGACAGATGGAAGAAACTTGAACCTACTTCAGCAGGGTTTTTCTTCAAACATGACGACACAAACTCTTTCATAGGACGAGAAAAGTGTTCATCGAGCTGCATGGCCAAGTCTAAAATGTCAGCAGATATCAGAACAGGAAAAATGAAAATATAGTAAAATGCATGAGCAAAAGAACTGGATATGGAGTAAACAGATGGCACAGATGCACTGATTAGATGAGAAGACAAGAATACCTGTGGGGGATTTTCACGAGGTATGATAAAAAGAACTCTCATAGGATGGAGATCAGCAAGAGGAGGTTCCCCTTTTGCCATCTCAATAGCAGTGATCCCTAGAGACCAAATATCAGCCTGCATCAATTACATGAGTTTGTTCAATCAACAGCTGCCAAATTATTTGGCCTACAATATTCTGAGCAGATTACCAGTGTTGGATTGACTAGAAATCGACTACAAATCCTACCATAACAAGAAAAAGCACGAAGGAACAACAACGAGCAGATGAAAGAATTGAAACAGAAAACATACTTAAACATATACTCTGATACCTTCTCATTGTATCCTTCTGAGTTCTGAATTACTTCTGGAGCCATCCAGAATGGAGTACCTACAAATGTCTGTCATACGAATTGCATGAGCTTGATGAACGCCCAATAGCGAAAACAAACATTACATCTCTGCTAGAAAATGAACAGATAGGCCAATTAAAATGACAGAAAAACTCATCAGTTTCAAAAAATCTCTAACATCTTTTTAGCAAGTTAAACAGCTTTCCAGAAGCAGGTCTACCACGAAAAGAAGTGAACGAAGATGTTATTGCCAAATCCAATCTCACCCACTTACCTGCAACAGGTTTCTTCTTGATCAAACATAAAGAGCAGTGACAAGTCACCGTGAGAGCTGCGACTTCAAATGTATGAAGGAATATATCTCGCAAGCATATGAAAATGACGTAAAAGATTTCTCAAAAAACTTTACCCAGCAACTCTCATTCAAAACCTCAAAGCCACAACCTCTTTTGCAAGTGTGCAAAAGGAGAAAGTGTACACACACACATATAATCACAAATAAATCTCGGGCCCATTTGGGAAACAATTGATTGTGGTTTGACTCATTATTTGATTTACTGCGATTAAAATCAAAATCTGACTTGAAAGGTTGGCATTAGTTTGGATAGCCTGTTGTGAGCCACCTAATTATTGTCTAAGTTAAACATTAGTTGCTTATCTGTGTGCAACCATTTGTAAATACGTCATTTTGGCTATCAATGAAAACTTTACTTGCAAAGAAAGAAAAAAGTCAAAATCTGACTTGAAACAAATGTTAATATTATATTCATTTCAATTGTTGGTTCAATGGTAGTACAAAATATTCAATATAATACTCATTTAATCTTTGTAATTAACTTTTTAATATAAGGTACTCAGTCTTTACAATGTCGTTATTTTTGGAGTATTATTTTTTCGCATGAAGGAAAAGTATAGTCGAGGTAAAATTTTTGGCGGAAATGTGCTTCGGTTTAAACTATTGCTCAGATATGAAGATTTGAGTCATTTTACCCGAATCATGATTGAATTCTCCTACCGAACACAAGGTTAAACATTGGAAGAAAGTCAGGACAAAGGTTAGGGATACTCAGAGCATGAATGAAGTAAACTGAGTAAGAACATGTTGGCGGAATTATTGATGGCAGCACCAAAAACGGCAGCCTTGATTTTAGTGAGGAGATAATTGTGCATAAATGTAATTCTTGATTTTAGGAGCCTAATTAAGAGGGTGTTTAATGGTCTTGATTGTAGATGATTGGGTGTACTAAATGTAGAGTGAATTTCGGTTTTGACCACATGGTAATTAGGAAGATTCCATTCATTTATTGTATTTATTGTAACATCCCATAATTGGTGGGATTGATAGATAGGATAGTAGAATAAACTCCATGTAAAAGCATATTGTGAAGTAAGAAGAATATACTTGTCTTCTCTCATCAAATTTTCGGCCTCTGTTTCATGGTATCAGAGCCAAACCCGAAACACCAAAAAAATTCCAACGTCACTCTCATCCAATCTCCGAGATGAGTTCTCAAACAACCTCTCCCGGTGCAAGCTCATCAACTGCACCGGTTCCTACCTCCAGCGCAGGCACCACTGTGCGCCACTCCAACCGTTTGGTCGAGGATTCACGACGGTTACTGAGGTACGGCCAAACCCCATAGGTGCGAATCAAGTGGCACTGAATCAAACACAACTTGAGCAACTGCTGGCCCTCCTAAAGACCCAGGCCGAGCCCACTCCTTCATCCAACATGGACACACATCAAGGTATGGTTAACTTTGTGGAGTCTTCCCCATGGATACTAGACACAGGAGCCACTGATCACATGACATGTAATCTAACTCTATTCACTACATATGCCCCGGTTCTTGGAACTTTAAGAGTTAAGGTGGCAGATGGGACATTTGCACTCGTAGTTGGAAAAACATCTGTGAAAGTGGCCCCCACACTGATGCTTGAAACCGTACTTTATGTCCCTAAGTTAACTTGCAACTTAATTTCTATTAGCAAACTTACGAAGGAGTCTGGTTGTGTCGCTAAGTTCTCTGCCCATATGTGTGTTTTGCAGGAGCAGAAATCGGGGAAGTTGATTGGCATTGCTAGAGAAAAGAGTGATCTTTATCACTTTGAGGAAGACGATTGTCAAAAGACATCAAAAAGCTCACTCCATACCACCGCCCATAGTCCTTCTACCAGTGTCAATTTCAAACAATCTGATGTACTGTTACTTCATCAAATATTAGGACATCCTAGTCTTGGTTATCTTAAACAATTTTTCCCTTTGAATAAAGAGTTGTCTATGTTGAAGTGCGATGCTTGTGTCTTTGCTAAACATGCTCGAAACAAATACCCCTTAAAACCGCATATACAATCTGCACCGTTCCATCTCGTGCATAGTGATCTTTGGGGTCCATCTCGAGTTAAAAATGTTTCAGGCGCTAAATAGTTAATCACTTTTATTGACAACCACACAAGGGTTTGTTGGGTCTATCTCCTCAAAGACAAAACAGAGGTAGCCACTGTTTTTCAAAATTTCCATTCCATGATCAAAACTCAGTTTCAAACAACAATCCAAATCCTACGCACTGATAATGGTACTAAATACTTCAACAAAAACCTAAACACTTATTTAGCCTCCGAAGGCGTCATTCACCAAAGCTCTTGCCCAGACACACCACAACAAAATGGTGTAGCTGAGCGGAAAAACCGTCATATATTGGAAGTTGCTCGGGCCCTAATGTTCACTATGCACGTTCCAACCTATTTATGGGGAGAAGCCGTCCTTACGGCTTGTCATCTAATCAATCGTCTGTCATCAAAACCATTACAGCTCCACACGCCTATCTCAGTTCTACAGCGTACCTACCCCTTCTTTCACTGCGGCTCTAGCCTCCCACTCAAAGTATTTGGTTGTGTAGTATTTGTTCACAATCACAATCCCACTTTATCAAAGCTAGAACCAAGGTCGTATAAGTGTGTGTTTATTAGTTACTCCACAACATGGCTACAAATGTTATTGTCCGACTCTCCGTCGCATATTTGTCACCATGGACACTCAGTTTCGAGAACAAGAACCATATTTTTCATCCTCTCAAAATTCGGCCGAAAGCATCCAAGGGATGTCACTCGAACCCGCGTCTCCGGTTACACCAAATGAACCACTGCCTGCTCCAGTCATCCCAGACAGTGCTTCAGGGGGAGTCACAACATCCATTCACTCTCACTCCACTCAGCCGACATCACCCACAAACAGCTCTATTTCTTCGACCCAAACACTGCCAACACCAGGCATCATTGTCTACTCGCGAAAACACAACACTCATGAAGATAAAGACACCGATATTTCTCTAGAGTGCCAACCCTCCGAACCACACCCTGACTCCTGCGGTGAAGGAAATACTCCTGATACCTCAGACTTGGATCTTCCGATTGCTCTTAGAAAGGGAAAAAGGGTATGTACTCAACACCCCATCTCCAAGTTTGTTTCTAATGAGAGATTATCAGAAAGTTTTTCGGCCTTTACTGCCAGTGTTGTCAATAGCGCGAGGCGCACTGTAGCGCAACGGCTAAATTTTTGTAGCGTGTAGCGCAAAAGCGCCATAGCGCACGCTACACGCATTCGAGGCGCATAAACAACTAATAAACTAAAAATATTAGGTAACAACATAAACATAATATAAAATTTCATAATTGTTCAAAAAGTTTAAGCATAGATATAATCAAAACATAGATAGAACATAAAAACAATTGTTCAAACTTCATATACAAAGCAGAGTCTCCGAGCAAGTTTTTGGCGTCCAGTCAAAAACTTGTTTGGGTACTCTGCTTTGTATATGAAGAGAGCTCGAGAGTACAAGAGAAGAAGAGACTGCGCCGGTGGTGACTAATGGCGCCGGATAGTGGTAGTACCAGCGGTGGTTAGAGAAAAGGTAGATAGTGATGTCGAATTTTTTGTTTTCAGAACGGGATGTCGTCGACTTTTGATGTCGATTTTTCTTTTAGACGGTAGGTTTTTTTATGGGATTGTAGCTTAGGCTTTATTATTTAGTTTTTCTTTTCTTTTATTTAATAACCGTTTTTAAAAAAAAAACTGAAATTACTGAAGCGCGCGCTACGTGGGCTACGTGCGCTACATGCGCCTCGCGCGCTTCACGCGCCTCGGCTGCGCTTCTAGGAGGTTGCTACGCTACATGACCTTGTAGCGATGATCTTGCGCTACATGCGCTACGGGCTACAAGCGCGCTACAGGTGCGCTACAGACAACACTGTGTACTGCTAAATTGTCTGATGTGCAAACACCTAAGAATATTGATGAGGCATTAGCTAACAAAGACTGGAGAGTTGCAGTACAGGAAGAGTTGGGTGCGTTGGAAAAAAAAGACTTGGACGATTGTGGAACTTCCTAAGGGGAAAAGGCCGGTAGGATGCAAATGGGTGTTCTCAGTAAAGTTTAATGCAGATGGGAGTATCAACAAGTACAAAGCTCGATTAGTTGCCAAAGGCTTTACACAGGTATCCGGTATTGATTACAATGAGACATTTGCACCAGTAGCCAAATTAAACTCTGTAAGAATCCTTCTCTCTTTAGCAGCGAGTCTTGACTGTCCACTTCAACAATTAGATGTTAAAAATGTCTTCCTAAATGGAGACTTACATGATGAGGTATACATGGACTTACCACCCGGCTATAACAGAAAAAGAAATTTAGTTTGTAAACTGCACAAATCACTATATGGACTAAAACAGTCACCTCGTGAGTGGTTTGGAAAATTTACTCAAGCAGTTAAGACGCAAGGGTTTAAACAATCACAGGTGGATCACACTATATTTCACAAACATACGCCAGAGGGTACTCGTGCAATTTTGATAGTTTATGTTGATGATATTATTCTTACAGGGGACGCCCACAAGGAGATTGAACTACTGAAAGAATACCTAAGCAGTAGATTTGAGATGAAAGACTTGGGACCATTGAAATACTTCCTTGGAATGGAAGTAGCGCGCAGTGCATCAGGTATTTTTATTTCACAAAGGAAATACATATTGGATTTATTACAGGAAACGGGGATGTTAGGTTGTAGACCGGCAGAGACTCCTACAGAACCAAACGCAAAACTTGATCTTAATGGCGGCGAGGAAATAGACCGGGAGCAATATCAGCGACTTGTTGGTAAGCTTATTTATCTATCACACACTCGTCCTGATATTGCATTTGCAGTTAGTATGGTTAGTCAATTCATGCACTCACCCAAAGGCAAGCATCTGGAAGCCGTACTTCGGATTCTACAGTACCTAAAACGGACGCCGGGAAAGGGACTGTTTTTCGGCAAGCAGGGGGATCGGCTTATAGAAGTATATTTAGATGCAGATTGGGCAGGATCACTGGTTGACCGCAGATCCACTTCCGGGTATTGTACCTATGTATGGGGTAATCTAGTCACGTGGCGTAGCAAAAAACATAATGTGGTAGCACGAAGCAGTGCGGAAGCAGAGTTTCGAGCACTTGCACAAGGTATGTGTGAAGGATTATGGCTAAAAAGATTGTTGGACGAGTTACGTATTAATTCCACAGGGCCGACTAGATTGTACTGTGACAACAAAGCAGCAGTAAATATAGCACATAATCCAGTTCATCATGATCGCACCAAACATGTTGAAGTGGACCGACATTTCATTCGAGAAAAGATTGATGATAAGAGCTTTACTATGATTTATGTTCCTACTAAGCAACAGGTAGCGGATATCTTAACTAAGGGGTTGCATAAACCGGCGTTTGAAGGATTAGTCAGCAAGCTTGGCATGAACGACATCTACATACCAGCTTGAGGGGGAGTGTTGGCGGAATTATTGATGGCAGCACCAAAAACGGCAGCCTTGATTTTAGTGAGGAGATAATTGTGCATAAATGTAATTCTTGATTTTAGGAGCCTAATTAAGAGGGTGTTTAATGGTCTTGATTGTAGATGATTGGGTGTACTTAATGTAGAGTGAATTTCGGTTTTGACCACATGGTAATTAGGAAGATTCCATTCATTTATTGTATTTATTGTAACATCCCATAATTGGTGGGATTGATAGATAGGATAGTAGTATAAACTCCATGTAAAAGCATATTGTGAAGTAAGAAGAATATACTTGTCTTCTCTCATCAAATTTTCGGCCTCTGTTTCAGAACACATACAGCCAAGTAATTTAAGATATATTTAGCATCATAATATACACTCAAAGGTATACCTTTCTTCTTGATATTGTCCTTGTCAGTTGCGCGGAAACCCCAAAATCGGCAACCTAAGTTTTTAAAAACCAACCATTACTGTAATATGCGACTTAATAGGGTCAATGAACTGAAAACTCCCCCTCCAGAACAAAAGGATAGACTATCTAAAATAGGGCTTGCTTTAGAAATGAAAACGTACCTTAACATCTCCATTTTCTGTCAATAAGATATTTGCAGCTGGAAGAGCACAATTTCAGAATCATAGAATACAACCAGCTACTTTAAGAAACCATAATGTATCCAAAAACAAAACTTATAAAGGGGGGGAAAAAGAAGAAGAGGAAATAGGATAGAAGAAAGAAACACGGTAGACTTGGATACACAACATTGAAATCTGGCCGGAAACAAAAAAAATATTACAAAAGATCAATTCAAAATGTTTGCCCAACAGAGTAAATGAGCTAACCTTTAATATCTCGATGAATTTTTCCTTCGCCATGGAGATATTCTATTGCATGGAGCAAATCACGCAAGATACAAGCTATAGACATCTCATCCAAAGGCTGATTCGGTTGTATCTGCAGAAATAGAAGCTATCAACCACCCAAACTCAACTAAAATGTTAAACATTAGTCAACATATTCTGTCTGAATCTGCAGAAATAGGAACCATTAACCACTCAATCTCAAATAAAATGACAAACACTAGTCAACATACTTCCGTGCCACCAATACATAAGTACACAGGCTGCCCATAATCAATGTATTAAAAAGGGACGTAGAAAAGTGCATCATTTCTTTGCGTTCAGATCCTGGGAAGAAGTAATGCCTCTAGAAGAAAATTTCTATGCGTCAAGACATAAGACATTTGCAAGCAACTATTCTGGACGGAGATGTATCCCAGCAACGATATTGAGACATTGGGATCTTTAAGTTCATAGCTCTAGCCTGGCATTTAGATATCAAAGACAAAGAAAAGCAGCTTTATATACCATGTTATGTCATAAGCAGGGATTACGTATGTTCTCATGCTTAAACCATAAAGGCAGTGCCAGTCACTACTCACAATTAAAGCCCAGCCTTTGTGAGACAGGATTACTTGGATCAAATGCACAAGGAAATGATGTATTAAAAAAAAAAAAAAATTGGGGGGGGGGGGGGGGGGGGGATCAGTCACATACAGCCATGACTTTAAGGTTAGGCAAGGAGATGTTTGTGTCTGTTCATATCATTCTGACAAGCTAGGCATTATGATGGCCTCAGCTTCTAAATCTTCAAATAAGAGATCTCTGAACAAGACAGAATGATGGGTTCAAACAAATTCCATAGCCATTTTAGACTTGAGCTCAACAATTTAAGTCATGGCAAAAGCACGCATTACAGCAGCCTACAAGATCTCACCTTTTAAGAAGAGTATACTCTCATTTGTCACATCGAGCCAGGATGATACTTTTGAAAAGAAGAAAAAGCCATAAGAGGTAATCTGGAAGAATGAAGCTACATCAGAGAAAGGACCAGTCCAGAAGGCACAGGAGATATTGATTGACATGAGGTTGTATGAGGGGTTCTGGAGATGTCTAAGGAAGAAATAATTTTTTCCCCCTAACAAAAGGGAATTTGCTTTAAACAGTAGCATAGATCAGAGGGGGGTCTTCTAGATTGTGGTAGTTAAGTGTTCTGATATAAGAAGGAAGAATAGGTGAGCTGCTGTAAACTGGGCAGGCTCTCTAAATTGTAAATAGTTTCTTGTTTCAAGTTGAATGAGACTATTGCTAATTACAAACTACAAGACGAAACTGAGTGACCCACCACATCCGCAACAGAACCGCCAGCCATGTATTCCATAATTATCCACAGCTTGGTTTGATTAAGATAGGATCCATAGTATTCTGTGATATATGGGGAACGGCACTGTGACAAAACTGTGATTTCCTGAGGGAAAAGAATGAAACAACAAACTCATGAATTTTACACGAAACAAGCAAAACCTGCAAATAGAATTTATGGATATACCTTCTGAATGTCTTCGATTTCATCCTCCCTACAAATTACAAACCACAATTGAGGAACTTGAGCGTGCATGTATAGAAAACAAAATGACATGGGGATACTAATTTCATAAATAAATGAAGAACATGGTAGAATCTTGCACCCTTCAAATTTCAAAGTTTCCATTATGGCTTGCGAATCCGTTAAATTACATAGAAAAGTTGCCTCTTAAATTGCAAATGTCACGCAAACTCGAGCAGGTTCCTTGGTGAAAGCAAAATTTTCTATTCGATAATCCACGAAAGAAGCGTAGAAACTAAAGAGTCATATGCAGTTATCAGAAAGCTGAAAAACATTTGAATTGGGTAGAAGACGACTATTTTTTTTGTCATTACCAAAAAAACGAGAAGACGACTATTTCACTTAATCTTATACAAGCTACCATAGCCTCTCATTCAGAAAGCAGCAAGGTTAATTACAAAGAAGCAGGAAAAAAAGAAAAAGCAAACTTTTTCCAATGAGGTGGAGCCTGGCCGTAAAGATTATCTTTCCACATAAAGCAAAATTAACATACAGTACGACGGAGCTAAACAAGATAAGACAACATTCCTTTTCTGCAGTCTTTAAAGGGAAGCAGAGAAATATCTGAAATTGGAATTAAAACATGAAGATGACGGCTATCCCTAACACTACCCAATTAATCAAGCAAGGCAGTATGACTTATAGAAACTACTAAAGCAGCAAAAGAGCTGAACAGAACATTAAAAAACAAAGAATACAGGAAAAGGTATCCAAAGTCGTTGACTTACGATTCTTCTAGATCAATAACTTTAATAGCAACCTCTTTGTTTAGGTCCTTATCATACCTGCGAATGCAACGGGAGATGAGAACTCCAACAGAATGCAGGATAAGCTCACAAATAAGCACAAAGGATCGAAGACATGCATAAATTGAGAAAATAAAGAATGGTTCAAATTATAGCTTGACCTGGTAAACCTACACTTTCAGCTGGGGGAAAAAAGGTCAGAGCGTCATGAGTAGTCCTATATTCATGGCAGTTGGATAATAACTGCTATTGATAGCAGATGACAGACCCTAACACCCTGAAATGGCGTGGTTCCTAGCATGCTTGTGCAGAATAAACATGCAGACGTACGTAGAAGGACCCTTATCTTCAGCAAAAAATGGTTCCACTCATGTTACACCTGATTAATGGTTCATCTCTTATGTAAATAAAGCAAATTATACATTAGCTTGAATGCTAACAATCATAACAAACACACACTCCCAGCACAAATATTATTGCACAAGCCACATTAGCTTGAAAAATAACTTTTCGTCACAATTGGATCCATAATTCAGTACCTTTGCCTGAACCCCAAAAAACCAAAAGAAAGACGCAATTAAATTGTTATAGGCTAAGTCTTCCATTGACTCCAAAGAGAATTATTACCACTACCAAATCTTCAATGGAATGACACTGCCCATTAATAATATGAACAAGGACAGATAAGAAAAACCAGTTGATCAAAAATTTCCACCTTGTTCTCAAGACATGAGCCTGTGCTTATGAATAAACGACAATTGGTACTTAGGAGAAAGTACTAATACTTCATAGAGATGTAAGAAGCACATGAGGTAACATCTCATTGAAAGCGCAGGTCTGTTTGGAAGTAAAATTAATTCTAATGAAACAAACCTTCTATGTAGTTATGAATATCCTTCACCCCTATTTGTGGTTAAATGGACTAAGCAAGTCACAAAAGGCAGCCTACTGTCCTAAAGTACATTGACAGGAGCAGTTTACGCAACTAGCTTAGAACCTAAAACAGGACTATCTTGGTCACAGTTAAAATCTTTGTACATTAACTCCTGGAAATCATGCTTATGTGGGAAGAATACAAGTGCACCATAGTGAAAGGTTTAGATATACATATAGACACAATTCTCTAGTAGTTTTGCCGTGCACACAACACCAAATATCTGTTAATCTTTTGCACAGCTTAATCTTTTGCAGGAGATGGTAGAGCAACAGGTCCTGGTTTCAAATCCTCCCACCCTCACTTTCTGAAAACTAATGTTAACTACTATCTGATATTACCACCACTGTGTTGTACTTGTAGACTTCTACACGTGAGAGGAAGTGTCAAGTCTATATATATTAAATAACCCCTCTTTCCCTTGGATTTGTCGGGAAAAACGAGGCCACTCTAGCCCATTGAATGATCTACCTTGGGCCATCAACATCATATGCTCTACTCTCTCCAATGGTTTAGGCTTATAAATCATATGGTGAATTAATCCCTTCAAAACAACAAGTTCCCTAACCACTCATTTATCAGCCTCTGAACTCATTTCCTCTGACCTGTTAGTGAATTAGATACTGAGGCTGCAGGAAAATAGCGTATGCTAGAACTAGAATACAGTAAGCAACCCCAGGCAGACAAACAATAACGACAAAAAGAAGTTTTCCATTGATGATGGCACCGTACAAAAGAGATCAGAACCTAAAGAGGTTATTTCAGTACCACCATCGAGGTTTTCCTTTTTATAAAAAAGAAACACATCTGAAAATTGATTAAGGAACTATATTAAAATGTCCAGTATCAATAACTCAAAAGGTTACATGCACAGGCAACCCATAACATGAACACCCTAAGATTCACAAAGTTGGAGGAAAGTCGTGACCAATAGCCTGTCTTTCTTGTCAACCTAAAACATTATCAACATTCCTCCACCAGGTCTAAAGCTCCAAGAAAATTATCTGATGTCTAAATTGAACAATCATCTGTTTTAAACTCACCAGCAAATTATAGCAAAAGGAAATTGAGGAATATGAGTAAATACAATGGAGAAACAGAAGAATTGAATCACCATATTACACTGTTGAATGCTTACCCTTTATAGACATCCCCAAAAGAGCCCCTTCCAATGAGTTCCAAATCACTAAATCTGTCTCCTGTGGCCTCAATAAGGGCTGCTGCATCAGCCATTTTAACATCTAAACCAATTCACGACTTCGGGTGACACTGTTTGTATGTTTATGCCTCCAACTCATAGGCATTAATCATCGAATCGTTCAACCAACAAATTCACCTCTTGTACTAGTGAATCAGCTCCACATTGCATAGTTAGCTTCATAAAACAATATGAAGCAACAGAAGAAACAATGTCAAAAATAAACATCCTACATAACTTCAAGAAAAACTTCAATATAAAACAGCTACAACAAAATGACTTGTTAGGTGAAGTAGGGAATAGTAAAGCGACAGAGCACCAAAATGAGGAATTACTTCACGTGAATGCGTACTACCTTCTTTTTCAGCAATTGCCCAAAACAGAGAAACATCAACACCATTCGCTCGGTGACATTTCGACTCAAGTTTGAGAATTTAAAACTAGAAAATTAAAAACAAAAATTGTATCTTTCCAAACAAAGTAGGTTTTTAATAATGCGAATAGAAGAAACACAAAATGCAGCAACAGAAATAAGAAATTCATAGGTAAAAATCAAGCGATATTACCCGTCAAGTAATCCTCGGGAAGCAATAGATCTCTAGTTTTTTCCACGACACTGAGACTACGCTTATGCCAATTGTGTATCCTCCCTTTTTGAGAGGATTTCTTGCTTGGATGGAACACAAAAAGAACCAAAAAAAAAAAAAAAAAAGATCGAGGGGAAATGTGTTTTTAACTCACTAGTCATCAAAAAATTAATAAATTAATAAATAAAAGTTTTAAAATATGATATGTTTTGAGAAAATGTTTGAAACAACTTGGACAACATGGCTAGTTGAGTCCAAAGATCACTCTTGGATGACACTTACATTTGCGTCTAAGGGTATAAGTGGTTTTTAGGTGCAACAAGGTTGTTTTGGGGATGCAAAACCACCCAGGACGGCACTAGTAGTCACATCCAAAACTCGGACAGCACTTCCAAGTGCGTCCTGAGTCTTAGTCAGCACTGCCAAAGTCATCCTAGGTTGCTGGATGGCAAACATCAAAAATTCAAAGTTTGATGAATTTTACAAATCCAGTGGGAAGGCATTTTAGGTACAATAAAAACTCAAACTTTGCATTATCGTCTAGTCCATGAAATTATTTTTTTATTAAGGTTTTTCCACAAACACAGATGATTCTATAAGGCTTAAGGTAGTCTTAAGGTTAGGATTAAGTTAGGTTTAAAGATAGGTTTAGGTTATGGTTAAAGTTAGGTTTAGTTAAGGTTATGTTAGTTTAGAGTTAGGATTAGGTGAGGTTCGAGTTAGAGAGGGTTAAAGATAATTTAGGGTTAGGTTAGGTCTGGCTTTAAGTTAAGGTTAGGTTAGGGCGGGTTACGGTTAGGGTTAGCTTCGGGTAAGGATTAGGGTTAGTGTTAGGTTTGGGTTAAGGTTATGTCTGGATTAAGGTTAGGATAAGATGATATTAAGTTCAGTTTAAGGTTAGGGTTAAGATCAGGTTAGGTTAGGGTTTGGCTTGGCTTAGGGTTAAGTTTAGGCTAGGGTTTAGGATTAGGTTAGGGTTAGTTTTAGGTTAGAGTTAGAGTTAAGGTTAGGTTAGGTTAATGTTAAGATTATGGTTAGGGTTATGTTAGGATAAGGTTCGGGTTAGGTTTGAATTAGGATTAAGGTTAGGTTATGTTTGAATTAGGACTAGAGTTATGGTTATGGTCAATGTTATGTTAGGCTAGATCGAATTCGGGTTAGGGTTAGTTTAGGTTAGGATTATGTTCGAATTAGGGTTAGCGTTAGAGTTAGTTAAAGTTAGAGTTAGGTTCGACTCAGGGTTAGAGTTATCTTATGGTAGGTTTAAGTTAAGTTGGCTTAGGGTTAGTGCTATGTTTAGAGTTTAGGATTTAAGGTTAGGTTAGGAAATGCTTAGAGTTAGGCTAAAACTAAAGTTTGGTTGTGTTAAGGTTAGTTAGTTTGTATGGTTTTGATTAAGTTAAAGTTAGGTTTGGATTAAAATTAAGGTTAAAGTTAGGTTTGGATTAAAATTAAGGTTAAGTTATGTTGAAATTAGGATTATGTTAGATTGTTTGTACACATGCGCTGCTCCGGTGAGTTTAAGAGAGTTGTAAGTTTTGTAAATAGATATACAACAGATCTGTTGTACACAGGCGCTGCTACCTATTGTCTTAGTTTTTATTTTGATTTGTCTTAAAAATATTGTATACTCTCTAAAGTAGCAAAGTTTTTATATTATCTTCTCAATCAATACTTAAATAATTTTTTTTATTTTAACTCAATTAACCAACTAAGGTTAAAATAAGAATATTGACTAAAATAGTTTGACTTCCTTAAATTATGTCTAAGTATAAATAGGATGATATAATTAGGATGGAAAGAATAATAATTAAATATTTGTACCTAAAACAATTGTATTTACTTTAAGAATTGGTCAACTTTTAGATATTCAGAGGTTACTATATACAAGTTGTTCTGCTAATTATGTCGTTGTTATTATTGGAATATTCTTTATTTATGTGATTAGATTGTAAATATATTCTCATTAATGTAATTAGATGTGATGGATATGGTAGATATGGTAGTGTATATTCTAGTTACCGTTTAGAGAGATTCGATTATTATGATGAGATAGCTTAGCTAGCAAGATAGATGATATACATAGTATATTGTAACATTTTTGGAATTGTATCAATCAATTACGTGATTGCACGTTTCTTCATGGTATCAGAGCGATAAACCCTAAAATCGTTTTCGCCGTCGTCGCCTTCCGGCGAAGCCATGGCCGTCGCTTCCGTGTCCGATACCGCCACCGCTGCCGCCACCGTCCCTCTCACCACCACAGATCCCAAATATGCATATTACTTGCACCCATCTGACCATCCCGGTCTCCTTTTTGTCACTCATCCATTGGGCGAGAATGGTGAGAATTATTTCGTTTGGCGAAAAGCGTTTGTCAATGCTTTGCGATCCAAGAACAAAGCAGGTTTTGTGGATGGCACTATCCAACGTCCGGATGCTGCCTCTGTTAATTTTTCCGTTTGGCAACAGTGCAATGCACTGGTGCTCTCGTGGCTCTCCAATTCACTGGTGAAAGAACTGCAAGGAGCTGCTGCTCATGCAGAGACTGCTCGAGAAGTCTGGATTAATTTGGAGGAACGTTTTAACCAGGGCGTGGATGCCCGTATTTATGAGTTACGCCGTGCCATAGCTTTGCTTCGACAAGAAAGGAGCACCGTATCCGTCTACTATGGCCGACTTAAAGCTCTTTGGGGAGAGCTTTAGTCCTTTGACGAAATCCCAGTATGCAGTTGTGGACTTTGCACGTGTGGTGTGTCCAGAGCCATAGAGAAAGTTCGTGAGAAGGAGATGGTGTTCGACTTTCTCATGAGCCTAGATGAGACATTTGGTACGGTACGTTCTCATATTCTGAGTATAGATCCTCTGTCCTCTCTTGGTCGCGCATATGCAATTCTGGCACAGGAAGAGAAGCAGCGCACTGTTGCCCAGAGCCTCGTACCTCAGTTTGATGCTGCCGCCTTGGCCACCTGGCAGCCGTCTCAAGAGAGCCGATCGGCCCCCTGGCAGCAACCTCAAGAGGGCCGACCGCCTAAGACCAAAAGCAAGGGGGAGCGTCCACGCTGCAACCATTGTGTTAAAGTAGGTCATTTCCGTGATACTCGTTTTGATCTAATTGGTTACCCTGCTGGTTGAAATCGCAGTCGTTGGAGTAAAGTTCCTGCAGTAGCCGCGAAAGGGATGGCAGCCTCGGCCGTCCCTGATACTCAGACAGCGCCAGCCACTTTTGCAGGCCTCACTCTCGCCCAACAACAGCAGTTAGCACAGTTTATCGATCATCTAAACAGAGGTAATTTTGGTCCTACCCTGCCACCCGCCGGGAAGCCAGACTCGGGTATTATTTCTTATCTCTCTGCCTCACAGTTCAGTTGGATCTTGGATAGTGGTGCTAATGCACACGTTATCAATGAGTTGTCTGCATTTACATCTATCACCACTGATAAGTTGACTACCACTGTTCAAATTCCGAATGGAGCGCACGTTCCCGTGCGTGCGGTTGGGACTGTTCAGATCTCGGACACCTTGATTCTTCACGGTGTTTTGGGTGTTCCAGAGTTTGCTTTTAATCTTATTTCAGTCAGTCGGTTGGTGAAAGATTCGAATTGTACACTGACGTTTGGTCCAGATTTTTGTGTTGTGCAGGAGATACCCTCGAGGAAGCTGATTGGAGTGGGTAGGCAGCGTGATGGTCTCTACCATCTCCTAGCACAATCGCCCGCCACCATCAATGCGGTAGTCCAACCTTCTGCGTCTCTTTGGCATCGCTGCATGGGTCATCTTCCTATGTCCAAGTTTCGTTTCATTCCGTCCATTCTAGTTAAGAATGAAGATGTTTTATGTGATGCTTGTAATAGGGCTAAACATACTCGTTTGCCTTTTCCTGTTAGCACTAGCATTACTAGTCGTGTTTTTGAATTGATACATTGTGACATTTGGGGGCCGTATAAAACACCTAGTCTATCTGGAGCGCGTTATTTCTTAACTATTGTTGATGATTATAGTCGTAGTACATGGGTCTATTTGATGAAGGCTAAGTCTGACACGTGTCGTTTTCTGCTACATTTTTTGCGTTAGGTTCATACACAATTTGGTAATCCAGTTCAACGGGTCCGTAGTGATAATGGGTTGGAGTTTACTAGTCATATCATTCGTGATTATTTTGCTGAACATGGTATTGATGCTCAGACTTCTTGTGTTCACACACCACAGCAAAATGGTGTAGTTGAACGAAAACATCGCCATATATTAGAAATTGCACGTGCCCTTCGTTTCCATGCTCATTTGCCTGTGTCATTTTGGGGGGAATGCATCCTTACTGCTGTATATCTTGTCAATCGTATGCCTGCTATACGCATTCAAAATAAGACTCCATATGAACTCTTGCTTGGACGGTCACCCTCTTATAGTCACCTTCGTGTTTTTGGTTGTCTCTGTTATGGTTACAGCTATCATGGCCCTCGTGACAAATTTGCTCCGCGTTCTGCGCCTGGCATATTTCTTGGTTATCCACACACTCAAAAGGGTTACAAAATATTTGATTTATCCAGTCGTCAAATATATGTTAGTCGTGATGTCACCTTTTATGAGGTCATTTTTCCATTTTCTGTGTCGCCTTGTACTACTTCTGTATCAAATTCCCCTGCTGTATCTCCTCCCTCGGCAAGCTGGGATGTTTTATCCCCAGACTTGCCCGCCGAACCGCAGGTCGCACCCCCTCAACCGACGGCACCCCCTTCGCCGTCGGCCCCTGCTGAGCCTCAACAACAGTCCACTTCACCACCTTTGTCTCGTGGTACGCGTTCTCGTCAGCTGCCACGTCGTCTTACAGATTTTGACGTTGCCTTGCCTCCATCACTTGTGCCATCCACTGCTGCCACCCCTCCCACAGCAAACTCCACGGTATTTTCCTTATCTAATTATCTCTCATACGCTCGGTTATCACCGTCTTATTATGGTTTGATTGCGGCTATTACTGATGGCGATGAGCCAGTTTTCTTTAAGCAGGCGGTGAAACATGCTCATTGGCGTGAGGCAATGCAGCGTGAGATTGCCGCACTAGAGGCTAACAATACTTGGACAGTGGTTCCTCTACCTTCAGGTAAATGTACCATTGACTCTAAATGGGTTTATAAGATCAAATATCATCCTGATGGTTCTGTTGAGCGATATAAGGCTCGCTTAGTGGCTAGAGGTTATACTCAAGTTGAAGGTATTGATTTTCATGAAACATTTGCTCCGGTGGCTAAATTGGTCACAGTTCGATGTCTCTTAGCAGTTTCCGTCGCTCGTGGTTGGTACGTTCACCAACTCGACGTAAATAATACTTTCTTACACGGTGATCTTGATGAGGAGGTTTATATGCGTATTCCACCGGGTTTTTCACGTAAGGGGGAGAATTGTGTTTTTAAATTACAAAAGTCTCTATATGGTTTGAAACAGGCTTCACGGAATTGGTATGCCAAGTTTACGTCATCTTTGCTTGCCCTTGGTTATACTCAATCTAATGCGGATCCATCTATGTTTCTGTTCACTACATCATCTTCCATGGTTGTTGTTTTGATTTATGTTGACGATGTTATTGTTGCCGGTAATGATCTTTCTCGCATTGAGGCCCTTAAGTCCTATCTTGATCATAAGTTCAAGATCAAGAATCTGGGTCCACTTAAATATTTCCTTTGAATTGAGGTTGCTCGGACCCCTGTTGGCATGGTCTTAAATCAACGTAAGTACGTTCTTGACATTCTTACAGAATGCGGTCTCATTGGAGGCCGTACTGCAGCCGCACCTATGGATCAAAAAGGGCGTTTCTCGGATTCTGAACCGCCTTTAGATGATCCTGCTTTCTATCGACGCATTGTTGGTCGTCTACTTTATCTTACAGTTACTCGTCCTGACATTTGTTTTGCGGTCAATACACTTAGTCAGTATATGCATACTCCCCGGAAGTGCCATTTAGATGCTGCATTTTACTTGCTGCGTTATCTTAAAAGTTCTCCTGGTCAAGGTTTATTTCTCCCTGCTCAGTCTCAGTTGAAACTACATGCTTATTGTGATGCTGATTGGGCTGGTTGCCCCATTACACGTCGTTCTACTTCTAGTTACATGGTCTTTCTTGGTGACGCTCTTGTGTCTTGGCGCTCTAAGAAACAATCTATTGTGTCTCGGTCTTCTGCTGAAGCTGAGTATCGTGCTATGGCACACGCTACTAGTGAGATTGTTTGGTTACGGCAACTTCTTCTGGATCTCGGCATACAGTCCACGCGGCCCGTCTCCCTTCGCTGTGACAATCAAGCTGCCTTACACATTATCGTTAATCCCGTTTTTCATGAGCGTACAAAGCACATCGAGATTGACTGTCATTTCGTTCGCCATCACTACACAGCCGGCCTTATACATCCGTGTAAAGTTCCCGGGTCGCATCAATTAGCTGATGGGTTCACTAAACCCCTTGGCCCTGACTCATTCCGGCGGTTTTGCGGCAAGTTGGGCATGCTCGACATCCATGCGCCAACTTGAGGGGGAGTATTGGAATATTCTTTATTTATGTGATTAGATTGTAAATATATTCTCATTAATGTAATTAGATGTGATGGATATGGTAGTGTATATTCTAGTTACCATTTAGAGAGATTCGATTATTATGATGAGATAGCTTAGCTAGCAAGATAGATGATATACATAGTATATTGTAACATTTTTAGAATTGTATCAATCAATTACGTGATTGCACGTTTCTTCAGTTATGTCATAAAGCAATTATTGATCCGAAAAGGATAAAACTAATTTTATCATTGAAAATTTTAATCGGCTATTTAAGATAATCGCCAACCATATCAAACTATGGGAAATCTTTTCTCTATACATTGATAGAAAAACCTCGCTTATTGAAATACGTACCGTATACTATTCTTGTTCTAAAAAAATATTACTGTAGTTGATTTTTTAAATAATTTAAAAGAAATTATATATTTTCTCAACGAACGAATATAAGATTGACTGACCAGCATGCTTTTTCGGATTGGAGCCTTCTGCCCCAAGGCATCATTCATCCAATTTTTCATGAGCACATATAAAACAGATCACCAAACTGTTTGATATATATATATATATTTATATATATATATATATATATATATATATATATATATATATATAGACGTTATATACACCTATTAAAAGTTACAACTAGATTGTCATTGTGACAAAAAAAATGAGATAGATCTTCTCTACTAAGCTAAACCATGTCAGAAGCTGAGAACCCCATAATATGTATGGGCGTGGACATATACATGGGTATACATACACGGTTGGGAGTGATGGAATTTGGTATTTTGGACATTTGAACTATTCGGATTATTTGTTGGAATTATTTGGTATTTGGAGGACAACTTGGTAATTTTGATGAATTTGACATTTTGGCCCATTGTGAAATTTGGACTAACTTAGGTACTTAGAAAATGGTTTTAAGAAATTGCATTTGCATATTTTTTTAGAAAATTCACCCTTACGAAGAAAATATATCGGTAAGCTGGGTTGATTCTTATTTGGTTATTGAGCGCTGCAAATGTAACTACCTCGTCAGGGACAGGGTTTCTGCATGCCCGTTTGGATTGCTGCAGATATAACTACCTCGTCAGGGACAAGGCTTATGTATGCATATTTTGAGCCTGGGCGTAACTACCTAGTCTGGGACAGGGTGCAAAGGCAATTGTATTTGGTGCTATAGACGTAACGACCTAGTCTGAGACAGGTTGTCTATAGTATATTTGGATTTTGGAGGAATCAATTCGTAAGTCTTATGATATAAGTCACTTGTAAGGAAAGTGCTATAGCCATTGTATTTGATTTTGGACTTAGGACCGATTAAACCGGATTTGGTTATTTGGATTTTTGGATCGGTTTAATCGGATATGGACATTGGATTTGGACATTGATATTGGAAACATTAGTTTTGAAATAATGGGAACATTGGCATTGCATTGTTTGGAAAAAATTGCATCACGTTTTAGCTTGGACTAACCTTTGCTTGGCAGTCGTTTGGTTTGACTTGGTCATCGGTCTATTTGTTGACTTTGTTACGTGCTTAATTGTACTTTGTTGGGTCTATTTGCTCTATTTGCTTTTGGATGTTGGGGGCGGAGTTGTAAATTTACTTGTGAAGGGAAGCATGATATTATTTTATGTTGCTATATATCGTTATCACACTTGCTTCTCTGTGTATTGATCCCATGGTAATTATAGTGGGATTACTTGCTGAGCGACTTGTCGCTCAAACCACGCTTTAACATATTTTGCAAATAGACAGGCGATTGAGTTAGCATACCGAGGATGACCAAGAGTGGAGATATTGTGGTTGATGACATTCCAATGAGACTTTCGAGGCTTAGTTGAGATAATGATTTTCGATACTCGAGGTTTATGTACTTTAGACAATTAGTTATATCTACATTTGACATTTGTATCGGATTTAGATTTGCCTAGACATTGATATTTATGACGATGATTATTTCGAGGTTTTAAATTTTGACTTCCGCTGACGTGTATCTATTTTGGTTTTGACGCTTTGTATTCTCCTTAGTGAGATACGACGGGTGTACTGTTCCCGATGTTAGGGCTCGAGAGCGGGGCGCTTCAGTTATGGCGACCAACTGGTTAAAATGTCTTTGTGCCTGATTGGTTTTTATGAATTCCTTATAAAACCTGAGAAGTTTTAAAAGAACCCATGAAATGTATAAAACAACACATAGTTCTTTTATGAACGAAAAGGGGGGAAAAAACTAAACAACTATGAAATGCATAAAACGCTTAAGAAAATTGTCTGTTTTTCTTAAGGTTTCGTCACCTTTTATGGAGTAACTTTCTTCGTGCATTCTGCATGTTTTCTTAAAATTTTGTAGGAAAAAGATCGATATCACAAAAGCATACATATACATGTATATACGTACACGTTACTCCCTAGACCCACTTTTCTAAAAACTACCGAAGTTTCAGTTTATATATTTATATGTACAGCAACATACAACTTCTTTAATTTACATATGTCTTAAGATTCCATGGTTTGTATCACATCAGTGGATGTGAACCCAATTTCCCTCAATGCACATATGTGCATCACTTTTCGGCAAATATAACCTCTTTTTTTTTCCTTTTCCCAAATTCACAATAAATCTATATTTATACATATACGACGCACACAAGATATATATATATATATATATATATATATATATATATATATATATATATTTCATATCATATACTCTTACGTAATTGGCCCACATATATATATTTATGCATATATACATCATATGGAAAATATTACATTATACATTTGAAAAACACAATTCAAATATATATATTTAACGGCGGCCAGTTGTTATGAAATCACCACACTCACCATTTCTTTCCTCAACATTTATTCAGGCATATACCAAAGCACACAATTTACAAAGTCATATCTATTACATATAAAATTAAAATATATATTCTTTTAATATATTTTATAGTATCAACTAGTAACTTTGTGACATTCACAGTAACCATTTCGATTTCAACAGTTTTCATATATTCTCCTAAAGTCAACCTTTATACCTTCACATATATCCACGCTAAATATATATATAAAAAATACTTACCTTATATTATATTAATATAATATTTTGGAAAAGTTCCCAACCCACTGGCCGAATTTCTTCAAAATTTTGCACTCAAATATATTCGGCTTTATCCATATAATAAACAAAAGATTTATATCAATACACATACTGTAGAAATATACAAGAAAATACACGTATAAACAGTACATATATGTTTACATCAGTAGTATAGTATCTTTAGGTATAAGTACATTTATCCTTTATTCTTTGGTAGTCATTAAGTAGATGAATTATTTATTTATCTGTAGAATAGAGCCGTTAGAATAGAGCCATTAGAGGCTGACTACAAGTTGTAAATATAGTTGTTGGTAGCTTAAACTCCTTCTTTATAAGAAGAGTTCTTTGTACTTCAAAGTGAGGATAAGTCTGAATAGTACATTAAGATTAAGCCTCCAATTTATTCTTCAATATTTCTACATGGTATCAGAGCCATGAGATCAAAGAAGATGATGTTCTTACCTGGCATTTTAGCTTCCGGTGTTTAAGCAAACCTCAACTTTAAAGAGTCTATCTTCCTCCCAAGTGCTGAAGCTTCAGCTACGAATGTTTGCCGACTCCAGATGCAGCTACAGATGTTTGTTGGAGTTTTTTCTTAACTGACCTAAAGGTGAGGAATGGCACTCACACAGAATACTCTTTGAATGCTGATGACATTTCTCCAGTCACCACATAGCACTGAAAAAACATCAAGCTCCAGAGCAAGCCACCGTCTTGCTAACAAACAGATAAGTCCTCACATTTCAGCAAGTTTTAAACGAAAAATTTTTTTCTTTGGAGAAGTTTCTTACAAGTTTAATCTCCATTGATATATTTGTTTTCAAGGCCATAGAACAATTTCTTAGTGACTACTAAGTCATAAAATTTTCAATAGGCTACAGTGCCTACAAATTTCTTCAAAAAGGCCATAGAGCCTCAAATGTTTCAATGGCCACAGAGCTATAAATTCTTCAGGGCAATAGACCCTATTCTTCTAATAGGCCACAGAGCCTTGGCCAATAGCCGGAAAAATTCAAAGGCCATACAGCCGGAAAACATAGAGTCTTCAAGGCCATAGAGCCGAAAATCTTTCAAAGGCCATTGAGCCGAAAAATCTTCAAGAGGTCATAGAACCTTGGCCATAGAGCCGGAAAAATTCAAACAAATCTTTTCTTGAATAGGCTATGAAGAGCCTTGGCAGAAAGCCAGAATCTTTTTCAATAGGCTATGAAGAGCCTTGGTATAAAGCCGGAATCTTTTTCAATAGGCTATTAAGAGCCTTGGCATAAAGCCGGAATCTTTTTGATCTATTCGACTATGAAAGCCATAAATTTCTAGACCACTGAGTCGTTTCATGAACATGGACTCCTCTGAGCCATAACAAAAAAAAACAGCTATAAGCTGTGGAAAAATGAATGGACAAGATCCCTCTGAGTGGCCATAGAGCCGAAAGTTCATACATTGGAGAGACAAAATACAAGTTCACTAGAGAAAGCTCCAAATGTTTTTCAAACATATTACTTTCTTCAAAAGGACAGTTGAGCCTTCAAAGGACAGAGAGCCAAAAAACTTCAGGGAGAGTTCACCCAAGTCAAAATGCAACATGCAAAAAGGGCCTAAGCGAGCTACTGCTTAAAAACGGAGATGTCTGCGCCGTGAGAGGTATGAAATGCCTTCCCAATATACCTTCCATCTAAATTTTATTATTGCTCAAGACAAATTCATCCAAAGTGGAACATATCTCCATCATGTTATGAATCAAATCCCTTTGTAGATATTGAGGATTAAGAAATTCAGAAGGAAAAGAAAATGGAGTTTTTGGAGAGAAGAGGATGAAGACTCTCGTATGAACGGAGAGAGAGAAGGAAGATAGAAAGATGATGTATGAAAAAGTCTGAGAAAAGAAAGATAGTGTGGCGTGTTTAAGAGGGAAGAGCTAGGGTGTCTAAAGGAAAAAAGGACGAAATAGGGTGGCGTGAAAGTAACTTGGATGTCGTGAAAGGAGTATGGATGTCCACTGTTTATCGAAAACGAGGAACAAGAAAAATTGAATTTTTTATGCTTTTCTGGGGACAATCAGCCTTGTAACGTACGCCAGGCAACGTGGACAATTTCCTTCCACATCTACTTTATTATCAAAGACTGTGCGTTGCCCACTTTCAAATATGCAAAAATTTCTGTTCTCAATAAATATTTTATCCTCAATCATGCGCCCTTTAATTTCTTTATCTCTCAGTAAATATCGGCAAGATGAAATCCAAAAGGGACCACACCATTCTCTTTGATTGAACCTTGAGCCAACCATTTCTTTATTTCATAATTGTGGGTTGAAACGTAATTTTTCAAGATGTATACATCTGTCAAAGATACAATACTTCCATCCTTGTACGGAAGAACAAAATAATTAAATAAAAAACCTCGATTTCAATCTCCAACCTGCAACTCGATTTCCTGTGAAGAAAAGATGAGCAATTTGAGAGCAATTTGTAGATCCCAAGGCCAGTTTTTTAGTTGCAGCTCAGCAGTAAAGATTAGGGGTTTCACTTGGAAGAACCCTAACAATTTTCTCGGTTTTTTCATCACCTTCGGTTTTTCATTTTCAGCTCCCCTTTCTTCTAGGTTATTAGATTCTTCATGAAGTAGAGAATCTTGAGTTGGAAGATGGGAATGATTCTGCATAGAAGGATGGTTGTCATGGCTTCCGCCAATTTCTTCTTGGTTTCACTTTTTCTATAAACTAAAACCTAAACGACACAGTATGTCTTGCTAGCTGTCTTCTACGTAAATAAGGCTCTAGAGTCATAATCATGGCAGTTTTTTCAGAAATATCTGTTTTCTTTAAAAACAACACTTTTGGAGCAACCTCTCGCAGTACAGACCAATGTAGCAATGGAGGAGCATGATTTTAGAGATTCTTCAGCGGTTCAGTGTCTTGGGTTCAACCATTGCCTAGAAATGATGCATCTACAGCAAGAAGCAAAGAAGATGCCCATCCGAGCTATTATGGAAAGTATAGGTAACTTTTCTATAGTTCCATCATACTGACACAGGTATATCAAACTAATGACCAGTAACGTTAACTCTTAGCTCTTATTATTCCTTAAATATGTGATGTTTTATATTTATGCTGAAAAGTATACTAGACCCAAAAATCGTTGTGATGATAAATGTTTAATTGTTGAGTCATAGGCAAACAAAAGATAATTACCTTATTAAGAAAACAAGATTGCAGTGGAGATCGTCATACTTGAGAACTAAAAATATTTGGTAGTCCTCTAGGATTGCTTGTAATTATAACCTATCTTTTAGTTTTTTTTGGTGTTACTTAGACCTCTTATTCTTAAGTTATTTAGTATTAGTTGTCTTGTATATTCTGCTTAATTCTGTTTATTGTGGTTTATTGCCATTGTTAAAGAGGTTATACAGCTTTGCCTCATCACTAAACAAATATTGATCATTAGCAATTGGAGTCTTAGATCATGTCAAAAGTAATGCAAGTAGGAACATCTGTATAACATGAATAAGAGCAGGACATCTGCAACTATTTTTTCTATAATCTACAGGTCAGATACTGGAGTGTGATTGGGTGTAATTTGTTAATTGAATGATCAATAGAAACTAGCCTACCACCAAATGCATGACATACATCTCAACTGCCATTGTAAGGAAAAGCGAGAGCCTTTAATAATATCCATTTGATCATGCCATCAATTGTTTGCTAGTTTTTTGGCGAATAATGTGGCTTTATCTGTAACTTGTGAATCCTATATGCCAAACGAAATCTTTTTTCTGAAATTTTTTCACAGAATTCAAAGGCTCACTCTAGGCTTCGTATTCATTAGAATTGATTTACTTCCTCTTATACTTTGATGAAAACTTAAAATTACTGTATTATTTCATATTGCTTACGAAAATTTCAAGATTGTTCAAGTATTTAGGTATTTGAAGAATGCAGCAGATGAAAGACTCCTAGAAAATTACAGACAGAAGTATACAAGAATTCGCATATGATGAATATGAGTAACTTGAAAGCAGAGACAATTGATGGAAGATATAAGACAGAGGAACTTCAGGACCAGAGGATGCCGCCGAAATGAAGGAACAACGTTTGCAGAAATTTTTGTTGTGAAAAAGAATGTTGCAAAAAGGCGAGTCTAGAAGGAGTCGGAGCCTCAGCCTGAAACAAATTGAATAAAGGACAAAAGCGTACCAGTTTTTCAAAGTTCTTTTTTGGTACATGAAGAATGTCCCGAGTCAAAAAATTCAGAGACGGAAGTCTACAAGCTAAAATTGATACGAGAAGTGGTATAAGTGATGTAACTAAACTCAGGACATTGACATTGGGACTTTATGAAGAATTATGGCTAAGAGAAGTGATGCAAGATATGGACTCTTCATCGAAAAAAAAATTAAGATAAAATCATCAAGCTGGATTTTGTTTCAAGACCATTTGACGGATATCAAAAAGGGTTTCTATTAAAGTTCTTTAAGTCTTAGTTTTCAAGCTTGGTTGTATTAATATTTACAACCAGCTTGAGGGGGAGTGTAGAAATATACAAGAAAATACACGTATAAACAGTACATATATGTTTACATCAGTAGTATAGTATCTTTAGGTATAAGTACATTTATCCTTTATTCTTTGGTAGTCATTAAGTAGATGAATTATTTATTTATATGTAGAATAGAGCCGTTAGAGGCTGACTACAAGTTGTAAATATAGCTGTTGGTAGCTTAAACTCCTTCTTTATAAGAAGAGTTCTTTGTACTTCAAAGTGAGGATAAGTCTGAATAATACATTAAGATTAAGCCTCCAATTTATTCTTCAATATTTCTACATATACATATATACACATTGGCTATGTATTGCATACATATATACATTTAATTATGCAACCACATATACTTATGCATGATCCGAAGTTTATACCAAAATAACATATAGATTTTCGTAAATCATAGCAAGTATAAGGATATTACTTACGTTATCCGTTTATACTATACCAATATTCGATTCAGGTTTCGCTTGTGCAACGTTTCTCCTTCTCCGCATCAGTACACAACTGCAATGGAAAAATCAATCTGAATCCAATAAGGTTAGCAATTGAAATCAATGTTTCCAAATCTTCCTATGCTTCTCTGGAATTTGCATTTGTGCCGTCCATGCTTAGTAAATGTACACCAATCTTTTTTTTTTTGTTGGCCGCCTGGGTTTGAAGTGTATATGGCCGAAACTTTTATGAATTGTGGGGGTGAATTTTCCCTAGGGCATATAGGTGTGTGTATATATATATAGATAGGTAGATAAGTTCCTAATAGGCCGTTAGACAATTTAATTATGAGGTTAATCTTTTGTAGTCAAAGTCTATCCTACTTTTGTTTTTTATTTCATCCAAATACTACCTGATAATCCTTATCCGTATCTAACATTTATTATTTGTTTTATTTTTTTCTTTACCTTTTCTTATGCACGGTTGGTCACGGGCATAATAATAACCTAATATCGTTTGGACCTTTTTTATATGATTTTTGTTTTTCCATCGAACTCCATCAACACAAAAAAATCGTGGTTGCTCCCTTAGTTGTGGCAAATTTTAATATAGTCCGAAGTAAATCCTAATAGTTACTTACCAACCATATAACACAAACAAAACAATATAAACGGACATCATGTTTTGTATATTCATCATTGTCATGTCAATTATTCTTAATATTATTAATCAGTGACTAGACCACCATAAAATGCTCCTAAGTTGTAAATCTTTTTTTTTCTTCTTTATCGTACATAGTTAAAAGTTGTTAAGTAGGTGAGTAGAATTTTTGATTTGATTTATATCATGAGTTTGAGCCGCTGAAAGAGCTTACAAAAAAGTGCATGGTAAGCCTGCTTACATCAGATCGCGAAGCGATCCGACCCCTTCGCAGACCCTGGGTAAAGGTGGGTGTCTAGTGTACCGGGAACGCTTTTTTATAGTTTTGCCGTAATAAAACTTTGCCTCCCAAACACACTACTGTTACATCTTCTGTTCACAATCAGGAGCTATACTAATATACTATCATAAACCAAATACATAACTATATAACTCCATATATAACAAGCCTGAATATAGGAAAAACAACTTAAGTATCGCATACCTCATAAGTGGTATGCATAATATTCATTGAACATATGATATATACAGCATATACTTCTACAAGGAGAAACCTGTGTCACAGCATTTGAAAGGGAACTACTCTATACACATACAATACTGAAATCAGATATCTGTTTGGTTCTTCCTTGTAACACTCATAGCAGGAGGTATTGAAGATCATAGTCAAAACATCATCCTGCACCATGGAAATAGAAAACTTCTCTAGTTTCATTATAAGGTTTCATGTCCCAATTTAGACTGCGGACTAACATTCTGCAAAAGCCACTAGAAGAGTATAGGGTTGCATTATAATCAACCTAAGATAATTGGATCGAATTTTGATAGACCGCGATATAGGGCAGTACCATAGTATCATTTAAATGTTCCAAAGTTTTGCCATTCTTTCATGCCCATGACAAGTTTTTAGCCCTAACAAACATCTAAAACTGAAATAGGACAGGGGAATAAAAGTTCACAAGAGTGATAAGTTTGAACCGCATCGGGTGTTAGAAGTGGCACCATGTGATACTTGTCTTTAGCTTTCCTAGGTAACAACATCAGTATTCTACAATGTAAAGACAATGATGACATCCAGAAAATGCATGACAGCAGAAAAATTTATTACTTCTGCATGGTGCCAGAAAATGGGTTCAAAAATCATTCACTATCCCATATATTATTAGCGAAAGTGACTCTTTTGTAGCTTAATACTAACTGCAGAAACTAGCTTTCTGTTGCCATTACACAAAAGCTGCAGGAGCATATGGATTATGCTTACAGAAGTACCGAGGCAATTGATTCGAGAATCAGCTGATACATAGCAGATATAAAAAAATTAAAAACTAAAGGCTCGAAAAGGCATCAACACAGGAGGACGATGCTACGAAGGTAAGGAATGATTGTGTAGATGCAATTGATTATTTTTCCAGCAACAGTGAACATTTGTAATCAATATCTATCCAATTTCATCAGTATGCATTAAGAATTCAGGAGAGGAGTTAATATAGAATATATGATGTTCTCACCTTTCCTCATGCTTCAGCTCCTTCAGGCAATGTAATCAAGCGCGTAGATGAATCATACATCAGATCTGTCCCACAGCTGATAATGGTTTAAAACATTAGCATACGGATGAAACAATCTTAATATTATTCATTACTGGAAATTATGTATCAACTCTTGAGTTGAAAGTAAGAACTTATTGGCTTACTTTGAGCATTTGACAGCGTTAGTGGAACCGCCACTTGAGACAGATAGTATTGTGCCGAAAAAGGAAGTGTTTTCAGTAGCACAATTGGGGCAGGGGCCCTGAAAAGTAAGATTAGAATTTTCATTGACCTACTCAAATGTACTTGGTACACTCAAAAGTTAAAGAGACAATACATAAGGAACTTACCTTCAAGATTAAAAAATCTCTTACAACAGCCCTTGTAAGAGAAGTAGATCCCCAAACTAAGAATGGTATTGCCGCGAACCAAGTGAAAATAAAGCTGAAGGGTTCTGGAAGCTGCAAATTGAATTTAGAGTTAACTGCTCAGAGTTGTTAAATACTAGCATGACCACACCATGCAGTAACCTGTTATATAAGCAAGCTAATTAACAATGGAACTGTTGATGCAGAAGCAATTTCTTTAACCTCAGAAAGGATAAAAGGAAAAGGAAAATCTGTTCTCTAAGTAAGCCACAGAAAATTGGTTGATCATGTATCTGACTATCCACTAGAATATATTGCAGTGTCAGAAAAGGAGACGATACTCTCTCGAAGAACTCACCTCTAAAAGGAAAGTAATTTCAAATCCAGTCAAATCATCGAGGAAGAAGAACCTACGAAGGAATACATGTATATCAGCATTGCAAGTGCTAGAGGCTCGCAGAAATACCATGATGTGAAAATATAGGTGGAATATAGGCTGTCAAAGTAATTAATGCAAGAAAAAGGTGCAATAACCAGCAAAATGGCTAAAAAATTTCTAATAAAAGAAAGTATACTTATCATGGAATTCCATTAGTATTATGCTAGAGAAGGTTAAGTCACTTACAATCCCACTGCCACAAGAGTTGCAGGTACATTCAAGAGGAACATCTTGAGATAATCAATGTATAGATCACTGTAAACCTAAAGGAGGCATCGGTAATTAGCACAACTTCCCCATCACTAACAAGCATATCAAAGCATTCACAATCATATGTAAACAACATACACAGATCCATCAGTAAATTATTAGGGGGGAAAAGGAGTCTACCATATTTTATTTTATTTTTTGAAATTTCACTTTTGTGCAGTTAATGACGAGGCAAACCTTTCTACTACGTAGACTGCAACGTGGACCCTCAGCAACAATCTCACTTCCATCAATCTGTCAAAAAACAATACGAAGATTGAGCTACAAATAGACACAAAACACCAGCAGCAAAAATCGCTGATCTAAATTTGGTAGTAGCACAGATGAAGATGCTACAAACTTTTTAACCGAGAAACTAGAAAAGAAAGGAGTGTACTATGTTGATAGACGAAGAACATTAGATGCATTCAATTTCTTCATGCAGATCAAAACACACCACAGTGCAACTGAGGGATTTCCCAAGATCCAAAATGAAATCAATGCTATAATATTAGGGATTCACGCAGTCCACAATTTTTATTTGCAGATAAACTTATCCACCTTAAGTTGCAGTTTCAACTTGTCAAACTCTTCATCTGACATAATTGGTTTCCCCGACACATAAGCCATGGAAGCTTCAAGAAACTTCTGCTCCTCAGAACCTGCATTGGCCAAGACAAGAGATAGTTCAAAAGTATGAATAATTGGTTGCAAGTTTTGAAGAGCGTAAGGTGGCTTTAAAGTGGGGAAAAAAAATCATCAGTACTTAGCATGACCACACTGCTTCCTTCCCACATCAATTCTTCCTTGAGGTTATCAAATTCCTCATTTGACATAATGGCCTTCCCCTCATAATAGAATGCCTGGACCACATATTGACAGAAGAAATCATATCACTCACATAAAACTGACCCAAAATTAGTCCAAAGAAACAAAGGCATCACAAGTCACATCTTTTTTGGCAAAGTACTGGATGCAAAGGAAGCGATGCATTACGAAATAAGTTAAGGCGTGTTATAATAGAGAAATTCAAAATTAAATGCTTAAACTATAATTTATACACGTTTGGAGAGGACAAACTCACCGAGCTATTGTGCAGGGAAACGAAAAGGAAGGGGTAAGGAGAGATTCAGATATAATACCTGAAGAGCTTCAAGGAATTCTTGTTCCATTTCTCCCAGGGACTTCTTTTGTTTTCCGTCTATGCTGCAATATTGCAATATCTTACTGTCCTCAACATCACCTTGTTCGACTTTACCTAGAAGGAAAACTTGGTTCTGTTATTCCAATAAGATATCGAGATCCCATCAGCTACACGGATCAAAAGCAGAACTTAGTTACGCAAAGGCAGAATAGTTTCATAAGATCGTTCATTCCTCTGAGTTTTACTATTTTAGTGGCAATACACCCAATATCAAATAGTTGATCATTGATCAATATAGCTTAATCATGGCAATATTAGTTTAGTTGCCAAGTAGCATTCCCTCTTCTCTTGAAGTTCTCCTTATGTATCAAGAAGAAGAAAAGAGCCAAAAAAAAGAGGAAAACTAAAATAGTAAATAAAGCAATACTTTTAAAACAAAAAGAGTATACATGCATAAACACATATAAATCAGTGCTAGTGTAGATCAGACTGGTATAAATTAGTACTAGTGTCAGCTACTACTATCCCAAACTTAAAAATTCCATATGTGAAGGATGCGTTGAATCTTTCTTTATATGCATACATGATTGTTCTTTTTAACAAGTTAAGCTTTTAGATGATACAGAAATTTAACTAATGAAAAGCGAAAAGTGAAAAAGAAAAGACAACCTGACTGATCAGTGGTGGCCTTCAGGGGAAGAATCAAAACTTTCCTCTGAATCTGTAGCTTTGCCGCATTCAAGTGAGAGGGCTGAACACGTGAACGAAAAGGAGTAGTGGTCTGCAAACCCCAACAAGACGGCCCATAAACAAATGGCCTTCCATATGAATAAGGGGAAGATTGGCACCGAGGCAGAGTAATTCCGGTGGCCATTTTGTGCGGCGAAAGGGCGGCTGCTGTGGTGGCAGTTTGAGGCCAAAATATTGAGCAACGGTGGGCATAATGAAGAAACTGGGTGTGAGAAGTTAAAAAGGATAAGGCAAATCAAGACTGTGGAGGGAATTTCACGGAGACCGTTGCACACTTGTCTTTTTGTCCTTTTTTAAGGATGCAAAAGAGAGAAGCTTCTGAAAAGGTATTCTACAATTAAATATTGACCAATGGTTTCATAAATATATATCTTTACTGTTTTTATATCACTAGTTGCATTGTTGGAGTATTAAGGTGAAATCCCCTACTCACGCAGTCACCACCGTTTAGTCACAAAAAGTATCGTAGATGATGTAAAGCACTAGTCCAGTGGTCTTTTAGGTTGGATGAGTACTTACGCAATGACCCACACAAGGTGTACTCCGCAAACTTGGCTTTCGTCCTAGCATTGGTGGAGCGCACACACTGTGTGTGTCGTGCATTCGAACTAAACTCTTAGAGTAAATTCCAACCCGAATATCAACTGGACAATGCCATGGAGTTAGTAGTTGCATTCTATCAAATATTATTGACAATTGATAAAAAAATGTGTATTTATCATTAATCTTAAATATTTTGTTATTTTATTTGACAATCTATGTATAGGTATTTGTACACATAATACACATACATTATCAAATAGTTGATCATTAAGTCATATGTATGTTTTGTTAAAATAGGGTAAACCTTTGTACCCATAGATTAAATAAATTCTACTAATATCCTATAAGTCTGTTCAAGACCCAAATAATTAGCACATACGGTCATACATTAGATGAGATGTAAAATAAAGGGAAGAGAAGCCAAAACTATAAATTCAAAGATGGATTTTTGAGGTCAATGGGCAACAAAATCAACGGCGGTCCCCGCTGCTGCTGGGCTTGCAGTCGCTTCTTTCTCTTCATTTTCAGATTCATCTTCGCATTTCATCCCTCGATTATCGTTCAAAAGCTCTATTTTTCTGCCAATTTGATTGGATTCAAGAGATTTTCTTGGAACAGATAAATTGAGCTCCCAGAGATTTGCGGCCGCTTCTGGTGTTGAGTTGGATGCCCCAGTTTCTGATCATAAACCCTCCTTTCAGGTGTTTGGTTTATCTTATTGATGATTTCTGCAGGGGCGGTTTTTAACAGATTAAAGAAAAATAGATCATTCTTTTGGGGATGTTGAAACTTGTGGTTACATGGGATGAGACTAATAAACCTTAAGGTAATGGGTAGCGTTATATCATCCTCGTATAAGCTATGTGTTTTATCTCAAAGTGTCCGATGTGGGACAATATTCTCAACACGCGTCCTCACGTGGCGACGTGGCTTGACATACATGCACACCTTAGAACCCGCCTTCAATCACAAACCAGGAATGAGCATCTGGACAGGGAGACAATAAATGACGAGACAGAGGAGACAATAAATGACCAGTCATAGTTCAGACAAGGTATGCATCCACATTTTAAACATGATCTAATACTATATTGAAACTTGGGCTTATATGAGATTAGCTATATCCGTTCAAAACGTTAAGGTAATAGGTGGTGATACCTAATCCTCATATAATCCATGTATTTTATCTCAAAGTGTCTGAACTAGTACAATATTTTCAACATGGAGGGGGTTCTTAATTTTATGGATGAAAGATGGCAAATTTATCCTTTTATTAATCTTGAGTGTTTTCTTTACCTGCAGAGTGGCTCCGCTTTAGCTGAGATGATGGTATGTGCGGGTCTTGGTTGTGATTTTTCAGCACATTTTTATTCTTATGCAACATTTTATTTTAATTTTTCATGTAAAGATAAGGGAGTAGTTGATAGTTATGTTTATGGAGAAAGGGAGCGTTGGTTATATAAAACATTACTGCTCTATGCCGGCATAGACGACCTCTCATGAATATTTTATCTAAGCTTTCTCATATCCTCTGCTTACCTTGGATTTAAGGTGTCATGGTGCATTTTTGGATGTCACACATCTTGAATGTTGCAGTGCAGAAGCTATTTCGAATCTTTCAATCATGTTCCTGAAATTTACTATTGCTATTGTAGTTTACCAAATTAATTTCTTTCTCCTTGAGGTCGTCATTTAGCTATTTCCATTTGTTTTGTTGATTACTCTCAGCAATAATGCTCTGAAAAAGTTTGGTCTCCAGTTTAGGTTGGATGGGTGAAGCTATAGCTGCCTCAGCCACTTGGTATCCTGAGACTAGAGGTGTTAAGCGAACCAGATAGTTCATAAACCGTTTGTGTTTGATTCGTATTTGATTCGATTTCGTTTGTTAATTTTACTTAAACAATCCAAATTCAAACACCTGTTTGAGTTTGTTTACTAAAACGAGCCGAACTGTTTGCGAATTGTTCAGCTCGTTTAAACAATTATAGTGTTATCAAGCGAACATGAACCAATTTTAAAGATTGTTACACTAAACGAACCGAGCCAAACAGTTCGTTTAACCAAACAAATCTGAATTTGAAAACCTAATATTCGGTTCAGCTCAGTTTGTTAACACCCATACCTGGAACCAATGGAGGTAGATGAGAAAGGGGATGCTTCCGCCTGTAGCGGGGTATGGAGAATTGGGCGTACATAACCATATCCATGTGTTAGAAACACACAAAATATAAACTTATATACACATTTATGAGTTTATACATCATAAATGGAGTATAAACTTGCATACTATTACCAATGAAGTGTGCGGTAGTGTCATTACAACTCTCAGAAAAAGAAAAAATAGTAAATACGCAAAAGGTACTCAATTTCTCAAAGGAGCCAGAAGGCCATCTCTCTTGGCCATTTCATACAGGGCAATGGCCATAAGGGCTTTTGCATCAGCTGTTGCCCGCCAGAGTTTGTGATAAGGAACCACATGCACCTTAATAAGCTCTCCATGATCTCGAAGTCCTGTTTCTTTCCCTTGCAATTGTGTGATTACCTCTTTGCTCGCGCTTCCTTGGTACAAGAACAGGCTTATTTCCTCATCGCACCCACCCTGACATGAAGGGAAACATTTAGCATTCTTGCTGAAAACAGCCTCCATGTTTCACCTCAACCAGCTTAAACTTGTATGGATCACTTATACAAGGGTGCCAGAAACAGTACTGAACCAATTTGGATATGCTATCTAAGAAACAGTACTCTTCTGCGATTTTCTTTATTCACATCTATTAACTGATCTTGCATAAGTTGAAGATGAAAGGAAATGATCTAATGACACCAAAATGAATGTATAATCATTAATATCATGCAAACTTTATTATCAGCGCATGACGGAGGCACAGTAGATTAATAACAAAAGGATGCCTCAGAGAGTATAGCTTGCAGAATTATATAAATCGTAAGGTTCAAGTTCAAAATAGTACCGGTGATGGAAGTGTCCTGCATCCTGTTGATGGATCAAGCAAAGCAGTGAGATCTATCATGTCATCTACATTTAAGTTTATCCCAGTCTCTTCCTCCACCTGCCGTAGAAGTTAATTTAAGGATTGAATTGGAGCAAGAATCTAACCATCTATCCTCAGTCTAAGCATCTTCAATTGCATATATGCAGAAAGCTCTTCGAAAATTGCACAGTAAACCAGTCTTAAGCTGACACCTGGTGGACAACACTATAGATATATAAATCAATATAACTGGACGTGCTTCACTAAATCATGGTAAGAAACAACGAAGGAAGACCAATTTTAGATTTTGCAATAGCGTATGACCTTATATTGGCTAATACATTTTTAGAAAAAGATATGAACACTTGTTTCCATTTAAAAGTGGCCCAACTAAGTCACAGATACACTATTTTATGGCTTGTAGGAGAGACAGGGAGTTTGTAAGGATTATAAGGTGATTCCATAATAAAGTTTAACGATGCAACATCGTCTTATAGTGTTGAATGTTTGTATCCAAATATAGAATTGAGAAAACAAAGCAGAACTCAATATGAAATGGTAGAATTTGGAAAAGGCCAAAAAAATAAGATTTCAGAAAAGTAGTATTAGAGCAAGAAGTCTCAAGAAACTCAAGTGGCAACGTAGATGAAGTGTGGAAAGATTTAGCAATAAAGATAAAGAAAATAACAAAAAAATTAATAGGCGAGTCAAAAGGTCGAGCATACGCAAATAAAGAATCTTGGTGGTAGAAAGAGTAAGTGCAAGACAAAGTAAAAAAAAAAATCAAGAGAACTAGTTATAAGACACTTAAACTTTGCAGAAAATAGAATTGGAAAAAATATAAGCTTGCTAAAAAAGAAACTAAAATCAAATCAAAGGTGTTCGAAGATTTTTATAAGCTGTTTGACATGAAAGTAGGTGAAAGAGATGTGTATAAAATTGCTAATGCGAGAAAAAAAAAAAGACGAGAATTGACTCAAAATAAATGCATTGAAGACGAAAATAACAAGATTTAAGTAGAGAAAAAGCAATAAAAGATATACGGAGAATATAACTTAAGAAACTTTTTAATGAATCAATGGGAGATGAACTCGTTTTAGATGAGTCACGTAATCTGAATAGGGTAGAAATGTAACATGTAAGAGGACAATTGATTGTCAGAGGTACAAGATATTTTGAAAAGGATGAAATACAGTAATGCGGCTGGATCCGATGATATTCCAATAGAGGCTTGGAAATGACTATGGAAAAAAGGTATTATTTGGCTTACATATCTGTTTGACAAGATTGTGAAGACCGAAAATATGTCTGACCATTGCAAGAAAAGTACTTTAGTACCTCCATAAAAACAAACAAGACATACAAGAATGTACAAACTATAAAGGAATTAAATTAATGAGCCACATGATGGAGCTCTGTGAGCGAGCGGTCGAGAAAAGACTTTCCAAAGAGACTACTATCTCTGAAAATCAAAATTGATTTATGTCAGAAAGGTCAATAATAGAGGCTATTTATCTCTTGAAAATATTAATAGAGAAGTATCGAGGAAAGAAGCAAGATTTACAAATGGTTTTTATTGACTTGGAAAAAACATATGATAAAGCTTCACGAGAGATAATCTAGAGAGTGTTTGAAAAAAAAAGTGTTAGAGTTACATATATAAAATTTATTAAAGGCATGTATGAGAATGCGATGACATGCGTAAGGACTCTAGGAGGACTAAATCCAGAGTTTCCTATTATAGAAAGTTTACACCAAGGATCTACATTAAGTCCATACTTATTTGCTTTAGTCATAAATGAGCTCACTCGACACATTGAGAACAGAGTTCCTTGATGTACGTTATTTGCAGATGACATTGTGTTAGTGAACGAGACTACTGAAGGAGCCAATGATAACCTGGAATGATGGCGAGAGACTCTAGAGGAAAACGATTTCAAATTGAGTCGAAAGCAAACATAGCATATGAAATTTAATTTTTGCAACAATAGAATGACCTTAGAACATTGTGAAAACAGAGAGACCAAAAGATTCAACCGAGTGAGAGTTTTAGGTATTTAGCATATATACTACAGAAAGATATAGGATTTGACAAGGATGTAATCACAGGGTACAAACAAGGTGGTTAAAGTGGAGAAGTGCAACATGTCATCTTTGCGACAGAAAAACACCTTTAAAGGTTAAAAAATTTTGCAGAACGATAATAAAACCCGCACTGCTATACGAGCCTGAATATTATGCAGCCAAGTACGAGTATGAATAAAGGATATGAGCGGTGGAAATGAAAATATCAAGATAGACGTGTGAACATAAAAGAAGGATAAAACAATAAAAATGAACATATAAGGAGAAAGGTTGGGATGACTCCCATAGATGAAAAGATGAGTATCAAGGTCAGGATGATATGAACATGTGCAAAGGCGTTCTGCAGATGCACATGTTAGGCGGTGCAAGACAATGAATGAGGTGTATATTAAGTGCGGGAGAAAGAGACCAAAGAAGACATGGAGACAGACAATAATGAAGGATATGACTTATATGACAATTAATAAGCATATGATCAGTGACAGAGTACAGTGAAGACAGTTGATTCATTTAGCCGATATCATGTAGAGGGTATGAGATTCAAGCGAAAATCTTAGATACTCAGTCTTGAATCACGGTTGAAATGATATGATATTTTTGAAATAGACGTATTCTAAAAACGCATATTATGGATTAAGTATTAGGAGACTCATAAAGATGATATGATTTAGGCTACAATAAAAAAAACAAATCAAATCAATAAAGCGCAAAAGAAATGAATGATCCATGTAGATAGTGGGAAAAAGGTTGAGAGTGTTGTAGGTATTTTTCTTGGTTGTCTAAATTTAGTTTTGAATTATTGGAAGATCTTAGAATTGCAACAATTAGCAATCACACTTTACTGCGAGAGACGCTCATCAATTTTTAGCGTCTGTCCTGCCTCAGACCAAAGGTACTTCTCATTTTTTTCGCTGAAATTGCTGAGAGTGGAAGAACTTTGCACTTGCTTTCTAACAAAAAGCCTAAGGTTTGATTCGTTTCAGTACAGTAATCATGGAGCTAAATTTCAATAGCTTAAGTGTATGATTTTGCTTTTCGATCCTCCATTATTTGTTCTCATTTTCTAAAACTGTCCTCGCCCTACAGAAACTTCAAATACCAAAAATTTGATTTTCCTCTTTTCCTTGAGGGCTTGCCTAAATGACACTCCTTTATATATGAGCAGTCAATCTTTTGTCCATCCTATTGCTGAGGTCTCAAGCTTTGGGACAGCCTCACCGTAATTGTGAGATGAAGTTTTTATTGCAAACAAGATAAATCAACTACCTAGCTTGTTTCTCATTGTTAGCCAAAGCCCCCAATTCATACAAAACTTATTTCTAAATACCAAGATCCACTATATATAACAGTCCAAATCCCATTTACCTGATTCAAAACTATACTTACTGTTTGGCTACAGAAATCTACTATGGCTGATTGTTTCACATTTCTTCTGCTCAATGGGCAAAAGAGTTATTATCTGGCACTCTATTACAGGAGTAACATGTACAAGTTTAATAAAAAGCACCAAGTTCCAAAAAAGAGGTTCAAAGAACGAGAATACGACTTCGTAATGAATCTGGTATGAACAGAATTGAAAGCAGATTAGAGCATAAGAGAGAGCGAGACCTCACGGACAGCAGTTCCAAGAAAGTCTCCACTGTCATCATCAAGCATTCCAGCTGGCAATTCCAGAGTAAGTCTGCCCACAGGGACACGAACCTTCACATAAGAACAAAGTATCAGTAAATTACTTCACTTTGTACTTGATCATTACATTGGTGGCATTAGTACACCAGCAGATATTCAAGTGCTTAAAGCATGAAAGGTTGGAAAAAGCAACATCCCTAAAGTCCAAGTCACCTGCTCTGTGAGCACAGCATATGTCTCACCTTCAGAGTCCAAAAGGATTAGCACTGCAACAGCTGGGCCCCGTGCAAAAACAATACCTGGAACCTAACCAAAATTCTAAAAGGTGATCGGGAAGCAAGCCATGGAACGTAATTGTGCAAACCAAAAGGAAAGACAAGATTACCATTCCTGATCAAGAGGGTACAAAAAATGAAGACACTTTTAAGATTGTGCTAAGAAATCAACAATATCAAATTGACAAATCAAGAGAGAATCAGAATCCCTCCTGCAACTACCAACTCCCTTTCTTCTTAACAAAACCACCAGATTGAAGATCATTTAGATCGGAAGATGCTACTCATACCTTTTGCCCAGTTTGCTTATCAATGATGTCTGCTTTAAACTTCAGAAAACCAACACGCTTCCCAAACATATCCACACCCTGAGGAAAAAAAGAAATCAATTGAGCCAAAAAGGGATTAGAAGTCGATTGACTGAATATTAGCTATACTTAGGTACTTGAACCTGTTTCTGAAGATCAGAAATGCTACTTGTTGCATTATGATGGTGAAAGGGATCACTGTTTTGTGCAATACACGTTACAAAAAGGAGCTCAACTTAGGCAAATTATCCATATATCTGACTATACCAAGTAAGAACAAAGCTTGAGTGTTTTTGTTGCTGCACTGTCGTCAAACAACAAGAAACTTTTACTTTCACACTGATGCTAATTTACTAGATAACAAATTAAGCGGTGCCAGAGCAATTGAAATTATTCATATGTCACAATAAGTTGATTTGCATGTCTATCATCTGTATGTTAGGGCAAGCGCACTACTCACACCATTTGATAAACAGTAAATTTCGTTGAGGAAAACAACACAAGACCAAGGAAACTAAAATTGACAACAAGAAATGAGAGTAAACTACCTGGATTAGTACTTGCTTTAGTAACATATCTCCATCAACCAAAAGTCCTCCTTCACCTTGTATATTTTTCAACCATTGCTTGAACAATGAGGAGTCTAAAGCATTCCTGCAACAAACACCATACAAACGCTAAAATCCAACAAAAACGAAAAAGATAATTCAAAACCGCCTTTGGCAAACGAAAAAATACGGAGCTTTGATCAAAACGCTAAAACTAAGACCTAAAGACCAATAACTCTCACATTCCAGTATACTACGATCAAAGAACAAAACTTCAAATATTTTGGTTTTAATCACACCTTCCAAAATTGCTAGTACCATTCTATTCCACTCTTGGTTTTCTTAAACCAACGTTTTAGCATTATTCCGATGTTTAAAATTGACGTTGGAGCATAGATTACTCACCGGAGCTCAGTAGCGGAGACGCCAGGAGCGGCGACGATGTTGACGGGTTGGCCTAGTTGACGAGGTACGTTGATGGTGAGGATGGGAGGCGAGTTGGATAGGGAATCAGTTGACATTTTGGCCGAGTTAATCCGAACTGGACGAAGCAGAACGGCTGCTAATTTCTTGAAATCGCTGGAAAATGTAGGCGAAAAGAGTGGAGAGAGGTGAGAGTTGAGGTACAAAAGCGTCATCAGTGAGACGATAACTTCCCGTCCTGGCTCCGAGGTTTTCGATACGGTAATTAAAAGCGAACAAAACTAATTGTTTTAGTTGATTCTTATTTTATTCGAGTTTGTTTGTTAATATGCGATATGAGTTCGAATTCATATTTGAGTTCGTTTTTTCAAACGAGTCGAACTATTCATGAATTATTCGGCTCGTTTTAACAGTTATTAAGTCGAACTCGAACCAATTTTAAAACTGGTTTAGTGAAACAAACCGAACCAAACTTTTCATTTAGCTAAACAAATCTGAATTCGAAAACGTAATATTCAGTTTGCCTCGGTTCGTTAACCCTCTCGTTTAAACTCAACTTTTAGGGACGAGATCTTTTCACCTCATTCCTTATCCCCGAACGCACTCCGCATGACGTCTATATTATAAAAAAAAATTTCCCCATCCTACCCATTTTACCTCACTTACAATTCTATGCCTTGCCTATTTAACCTCACAACCCCCACCGTACTCTTCTCTATCTTCCCTTTCATCTTTAATAAATTTTACTGTGGTTATTGATCAACTAATGACCCAATAAAATAATGACAAATGATTTTTATTTACATACAAACAAAGAAATGATTGACCAAAATAAGGAACCCATAAATTTTCTATCCATTTTATTGGTCAGTGACCAAGTATGATTAGTTTATCATAATCATTGTAAAATTTGCGTTCTATCTTTTCTCTTTCTTCTCTTTCATTTTCTCCTCCTGCTCTCCTCTTCCCCTCATCCTTTCTCCCTCTCTTCTCTTATTCTCTTTTCTCTGGCGATCTCCATCCCTCCGGCGAAGTCTCTTCCCATTTTTCCAATATTGAAACAAGAAACATCCTCGTACTGGTACAAAACATAAATCATTAAAAGAAACAATAGATGTCGACGATCACATTAAATTGAAAGTATACATTATTTAAAAAAAGAACAAGGACAGAAAACAAAGTTCTGTGGTGATTACCAAGTCTAGAATTCTCTTACTCTCCAAGTAGAAAGAGCATGGGACTCCTACTACTGCCTCAAAAACATTCTTCCGATATCCCTACTTACAAGTTTGATAAGGGTACAAACAATAACCAACTCATGATCACATCGCGTACGGCTGTATAACATAAGTAGAATAAATAGTTGTTCTGTTAATCCTGACTCAGAAGACGTCCACCAAGTGATTAAGCCAAGACGATGCAGAAGAGGGCGAGCATGGGACTAATCATGATGGAGAAGAACTTGGAAGCAGAAATTGCAATGGCAGCAGACTCTGGGCCACCGGGACCGGGTGCGGGTGCAGCAACGGGTGCTTCTATTAGATCCATGACGTCAATGACAAGCTTCATTCCTCTGGAGCAGTGGTCGCCGACGCCGCAAATGTACCATTTCTTTCCAGATAGTTCCAGTTTGATCGCATCATTTCCACTGGATAATGGCTCAATTTCGAGTGGTTTTTCGCAATTCTCATACTGTGTTTGGTTTACTTTGATCACATTGTGAGCTCCCTGAGTATAGTTGAACACTGACACAAAGATTCATAGCCAAAATTTATTAGCACAGTGTTGTTGATGATGATGATAACAAAGATTCGTTCGAACATTTGTATGCATACCTTTCAAACGATATAAACAAAAAGATAACCCTGATTAGTATTGCTTAACTTAGTTCCTTTATATTTAAAAATATTATTCTAATTTAACTTCAACTTAATTTAAAAAGTCAGTTATTCATATTCTATCATTAATTAGTTAATTAAAAATAACTTGATAAATCATATAAGTACTAATTAAAAGAATAGTATGAAAGTTTTGACTATTGACGTATTCTTATTTTTCAAAAGATAAAAAAATATATGTGTATATGTATACACAAAAATATGATACTAAGCATGATGGTCTTCTGAGCATATTTCATTTAGTAATCGGGTTGTTATTTGCTCCAAGAAGTCAAGAGTTCGATTTTAGGGACGTGCACCGTGTGAGTGTTCCTTTGCTGCTAGGCCGAAGGCCTGGTTTTTGTGGGAGTACACCTTATGTGGGTCAGTCGGTAAGATCTTACCTAAACTAGAAGGGTGCTGGGCTCCTGATTTGCATCCTCTACACATAATCTGAGGCTGGGACGGTAGGGGTATACGACGAAGGATTTCACCTTTTGTTCGAAGAATGATGGGTTAAGCTTATAGGGAAACTCTTTTTCATTTTCAACCACTAGATCATATTATATGCATGAGCTAAGCGTCTAAAAAATGATTGAACAATTCAGTCAGCTGAATGAAAGGAAAAAAAGAAGAAAAAATTAACCTAAAAAAGAAATTCTTAAAGGTTAACTTACCGAGAGAGTCTCCGAGATAAAATGATTTTCCAGCAGCCCACTCCTTGTAGTCGAAATCCAGCTTCCAGCCACTGTCATCTCCGACCACGATGTCCGCCGCCATAGCCGGCGCAGCAATCGCAGCAACCAGAACCGCCATAGCAACCAATAAAGTTCTAGAAGCCATATGTATATGATCAACTGGACTCTCTTCAAGAACACGAAAGCTTTCTCTCTGATTTTTGAACTGAGAATAATCTCAATTGTTAGATTGGTATGCCTGAAGACTCTGGGAAAAGAGCCCAGACGTTGCAGCCATTTATACATACAAATTTTTTCCAGGGTTTGACAGAGTAGCTCATCCGGCTAATGGCGGCAATTTTTAGAATCTAATTAGATTGATTGTTTAAATAAAACAAAACAATATTTTCTAAAGATTCATTTTCAGAATTACTATCACCGTTAATGTGACAGATGGATAGTTTTTTTTGTCGAACTTGTACTTCTCTATCTATTGTGACCTGTAAATACATCAACATCACCCTATTACCTTAGATACTTTTGTTTATATCAGAGTACGAAGCAGTCCGACGTACGCAATTCATGCTTTAGAAACACACAAAAATTGTTTCTCATGACACATAATAAAAATTGTGTTAAGCTGTGTCGATCAAATTACTACTTCACAATATATAGTACGAGTCAGCTCTGGAAATGTATGGATACATATGAACACAAGCACAAGCTGTTACAGCTACATAAAAATGAACTGCCAACCGCAACTAATTTAGTGAGTCATTTTATTTTGTTCCATCATATTCCAAAATTAAAGGCGTGTGTCCTTGACTCTATTAGAATAGGTATGTATTTTGACCTGTCAATAATGCAAGCAACTCTTTCTTGTTTTTTGGGTGCGTAATGTATTAGATATCTTAACATATGATAATATACCTATATGATTGTTAATAAGCATATTAACTCAAAGATGAACATAATAAAATCAGAAAAAACTTTACAATACATCCGCTGGATAATATATTCGATCAACATATATCCAATTACTAAGCATACTAATTGCTGAATTATATCTAAACTATTTTTGTCTCGTGACTATAGCTTTAACGGAAATCACCATTCACAATAATCGATTGTTAATCAGCATAAATTAGCTCATATTTAAACATAATAAAAACGGGGGGACGGACTTTACGTTTCAAACGTGCCAACATATATTCGATTGCTAATCATACTAATTAGTGCATCAACAACAACAACAACGTTATCTCGTTATCTTAAAAACTCCCATCTATAACGGTGTATGAAGGAGTCAGATGTACACAACCATACCCATGTGTTAGAAACAGAGGTGGTTTCCCGATGACGAACAAATAAAAATGCATCAAGTTGTATCGATCAACTGCTACTTTACAATATAAGAAATAACAGTCAATGTAGTAAGTCATTTTGCTTTATTACATCATATTCCAAAATCAAAAAATAATTTGTCTTTTAACACCATTTGAAATGGAAATCATACTAATTACTGCATCATATATTCGAATCAATACTTTTAAAGCTTATAATACATACAATATACATGACAACTTCCGCAGGCTTGGAGAAAAAATAATAAAATACACGGGGCGGTAATTTCATTGTAGCCGGATAATTTTGTCTAGGATAGAATGACTTGGTCACCTGAGGGATGGAGAATCTTAAGTTTAAATTGTATTTATTATTTATTCAAATGGCAAAAGTAGGACACCTTAGTTCACTTCGCTAATTGAAAATGCCGTTGAATTTTTGGCCTCGACTTTTTCTATATAAATTTTCTTGGTGGCATTTACCGCCTTGTGCCGGATCCTTTGTTTTTTGTTAAGGAAATGACAAATCCAACATGTGTAATATTGCCTAGATATTACCAATTGATTGTTTAAGAAGATTAAGATGGAGATATTTGAATATATGTTTTAGAATAGGGATGCAAACTCTCGATAGAGGTATTGTTTGTCTGTCTCTTACCCATCACAAACCCTAACAATAGCTTTTACTGTCGTTAAGATATACTGAATATGATTGTTGTTGTTTTATAATAGGGAAGATAAATTGGGTAGAACATTACGTCATTTGTGTTTCGAAATTTATGTTATAGAACATTACTCATAATTCTATTTTATTAATTGATACTTGTCTATTCAAAATAAAGACAAAAATTGGCCGGTGAAATCACGGGTTCAAACCGCGGAAATAGCCTTTTACATAAAGTGTAGGGTAAGACTGCGTACATCAGATAGCGAAATGACCCACCTCCTTCTCATACTATGCACAAATGCAAGAGCCTATTATACGTAGAACCTCCCTATACTTTGTACAAACGCAAGAGCCTATTGTACGAAGAACGTCATTACAATGTCAATTTCATCAACCTCCAAATTTCGTCAGCCCAACCTTCGAAATTGTCAAGTTGGACCATAAGCCATTTCTAACAATATTCTTTTTGTCCTACCTTCCCTATCTTTCGAAGTTGCATAATATATTTATTCGCAGCGCCCAATCATATCCTCACTACACAAAAACTGTGTTTTGCATAACAAAACTATTATGTAAAATAAGCACGAAATAGACAGAGATATCATTAAACTATAGCTGAGATAACACCAGATGCGCAAATAGTTTGGTCTGTATAATCTTTTCACATCACACGAGTACATGTAGGTGGCCCGTTTAATTAGGTTGTATAACTATAATGCCCCATAACTTAAGCCTAACGATGTTATTATACATATAGCAACAGTAGATGTCAACTTATTCGAGCTTTATTAGTCCTTGCTCAACCAAAAATGCTTAACCAAGTTGTGTCATTTAGTACTTATACACGTACTTATGATTAATTGGTCAGCATGTTCCTTGAATCCACTTAGGGTTCTCCTATTAAATCCTTAGATTCATTTAATAGTCAACGCTGATACTATATAACACATGACTTAGATGGACGATATACTATTGTAGCGACCCGTGCCCTAGTACTCGAAACGACTCATCCGCCGTATCTCACTAAGGAGAATAAAAGGCGTCGATATAATTCAATTACACGTCATCACAATGACGTAAATCAAAGTCAGCGGAAGTCATAACTAAGAATCCTCGATAAAATAATCTTCATCATTAATACAATGTCTAAGAATTTCTAAATCAATACAATAATCAAATGTATGTAAACACTAATCTCGAAAATACATAAACCTCGAATATCGAAACGACTGTCTCAATCAACCCTCAAAAGTCTTGTATGAATATCTTAGTCTCGAAATCTCCCGTCTCAATCTTCACGGTATACTAACTCCTGTGTAAGCATACCCAACTTCTTCTACCTACAAAACTGGTGAGTGGTGGTGTGAGCCAAATCAACGGGCTCAGTAAGCAACCTATCTATACCCATTATGAAAATCATACATGCAGAGACAATTACAGATAACATTTACAAATCAACATACATGTCAATCGAGTAAGTAAACTGCGGAAAGTAAATCACTCCACATAATAATGCACAACTTCATGATGCATGCCTTCTCTACGTGTCACACGCAACAAAAGTCAAGTCACGCACGATGCTCATATCTCTACCTGCAATGCATGAACCTCGAGGTGATCCTATCACACGCCTCGTCAGGCCACACGCCCCGTCGGACCACACGCCTCATAGGGCCACACGTCCCGTAGGACCACACGCCTCATAGGGCCACACGTCCTGTAGGACCACACGCCTCATAGGGCCACACGCCTCGTAGGGCCACACACTCCGTAACGTGGAGTCAGCGAACACACGTTCCGTAACATGGAGTCAGCGCACACACGCTCCGTAACGTGGAGTCAGCGCCCCGAAGGGATGCAATGCTAATGCACGTGCCATGAATGCTGCACACACATAATCCACAATCCGGCGCATACATGCTCCTATATATACCCGCGCCCATACACGTGTATATATACTTGCATGTCTACCCCCACACATCCATATACACATGCAATACGCATTGAGATCGTACAACTATACACACACCCAGTTTACATGTGCACGTGTGATTGATTCATATATGTCATCACATATCTCACGTAATAAAGTCAACTCGCATATAGAGAAAATTCAGTTACATATATGCAACGAACTACACACTGATGTATGATAAACATAACAAGCACAAATAGACCACTTACCTCTGATGCATGACAGTATAACGAGCACAGATAGACCACTTACCTCTGATGCATGACAGTATAACGAGCACAGATAGACCATTTATATTGTTTGAATTATAATATACCATAAATGGATTCAGAATGAGTTGAGGATAACATTTTTCCTTTTCTCTAAAAACTGGTCTCGACAGAGTGTTTTCTTTGGGAGAGGAAGAAAATATATTTTTTTAGTGTTGCTGGGTTTTGGGGCTGGTTAGGACAACAGGGGAATTTAAAGTAGATTTTCTTTTAATAAGATAAGGTAAGGTTGAGGGGCCATAAATTTGGGTTGGGACACTTAATGGGGGTTTAATAACCTACAGGATCTTACGTTACCTTTTTTTTGGTTGTCTTTTTTTTCCATTTCGAGCATTTTTTTTAAATTAAAACTTCTTTTTTTTTTTCCGACACGGGCTGTAACAACTATTGTCTGACGTCACTTAATATCAATTTTTCCAAACTTTGTCTTCACTGGTCCAAAAATAGTTAAAGTAGGGAAGGGATGCTACAATATTAGTAACAATGAAGGCATATTATATTTAGATTTTATGTTTATTTTTCTCATTTTTCTTAAGTACGCAATTGGCCACTGTCTGGGATTATAAAAAAAAATTTAGTATATAACTGCGTGATATTGTCGATTTTTTAACCTTTAAATCATGTTCTAATGCACTAACCAGAGTGATCTAATAGGTAGAAACTTAACTGGTCATAAATTAGCTGTAAAATGCACGATTATGTAATACATATTTTCCTTAAATATATCAAATTATGCAGCTAAACATTTGCAGTTAAAGACAAATAGAAAATTACGGGAAACAGGCACACCATTTTACCATATCTGATGAGCCTGAAACTCACCTGTCGGATAAGACAAGTTTCCTCTGTTGGTCAACAAACAGTCAACGTCACATTACTTCAGCTCGGCTAATACTCCTGGCGGACCAACAATTACACCTCTGCCCAGCAAGGAAGGGAATAATCAAGCAACTTTTTACTTAAGGAGTTCACCTCTGCTCTGCCTCAACCCCGAGCTCCAGCTTCGGCCTCAGCTTAATAAGGGTTTACCCCTAAACAATTCAACAAGATCAGAATAGGATTTTTACGGAGCATCATCTGGGCCTCATCAATACACCTGGCAGATATACAGTGTAAAGAATAGCTATTGCCGGCTCTCTATGCATCATAGACTTGACAACTTGTACATTTGTCAAATCACACTGCACACCTACAGCAGATTAGCCCACCTTTACACGCATCAGCCCCATCATCTTGTAGAGTTCTTGGACGACAAGAAGGAATAAAAGCAAGAGAAAGGGGAAAGAGGAAGGGATTCGGAACCATCTTCTTCGAGAGAAAAACAGAGAGAGAAAGGACTCCATATCTTTACAGTAAGAACAACAAAAACCCTCCAAATATCAAAATATTCTAGAGAGAATGATCCAAACTGACTTGAGCGTCGAATAGTTTAACCCGGAGTCGTAACCCCGGGACCTCTGACCTTGTTTCTTGCGCAGGATAGTGAACATGGCTGGAATTGGACCCATAACGGGAAGCTGACGCCATATCCTTTCGGATCGTCTCTGATCCTTGGTGAAGATCCGACTTCATCAGTATCCAAATAAATTGAGGGTTTCTCAATATTGAAATAAGTAATTTGATTTATACACATAAGTAACTTATACAACTATGACATCAGTCTTGTTTACCTCCTACGTCGATAACGAGATGGGCTGGTAATCAAGGATGATCCGTCTGTTGATATACATGGGATAATGGAGATATGTTTTTTTTTGGTATGCAACCATACACATAACCTCATTTGATCTCATAAATACCAAACTTCATTATTTTAGTCCATCAATTTGACTGAGGCTTACCAGTTGACTATGATATATATATATATATATATATATATATATATATATATATATCCCATTAGAAATATATATATCCCATTAGAGCAAAAGACCTTTAGGTCTAGTGGTTGAGTAGCATTTATCCCATTTCTGGGTCTCGAGTTCGATTCTCCTTCCTAATTTTTTTTTAAAAAAAAATCCCATTAGAACATTAGGGGTTTAATTTTAAGCTCATGACCTTTTAGCTTACCATATAAATTGTCTCTCTTTTTTTTTAACAAATTAACCTTGTCAATTTAAGAAGTATAAGTTTATCCTGTGCTCGAGAGATTCTGATGTACGTTTTATGCGTACGTATTTCTTGTTATTAATTTATTAATTTTTTTTGAACTCAAGTCCATGGAGAAAAGTACGCTTCCGCTAAACATCATTTTTAGTTATTGTAAAATAACTGTATATGTAAAGATATAGATTTCTAGATCCTAAAGAATTATTATTTTTGAATGATATGATGTGTCTTGACTAGTTTTATTTTCTTATAGTCAAGCAGAATATGACTGTATTCTTTGAAATTATTATTATTGTTTCACCACAGATTACCGTGAGTTAGACTGTAGAGATGTCACACAGGCAATTAATCTCTATTTTCTTGTCTTGTGTCTGAGACTAAGTCCATGATGCATTAAATGAGGAAATTTGATCAAGAATCAATCAAATTATAATGACATTCATCACTCTCAAAGAAATAGGATAGAAATAAGTTCAGCTGATGTGTGCTGAGTTGAACTGAAGTAAGCCGGCCTGGATAAAGGTGTTTGAACAATGATGAAAAGTGATCAAGACACTCAGCCGAGCTGATCTGGACAAGAGAGCTGAAATGAGGAGGTAAGCACGGAATGAGGATGAACTGAGCTGAAGAAGACAGACGTGCTGAAGTAAAAAAGACGTGAAGACAACAAAAGTGAAGAAGTGCTGAGCCGAGGTGTCGAGGTGAAGTATGATCAAGTCAGCTGCGCAAAGGCCGAGCTGTCATACTTAGAAGTGTAAATGTTGTAACTTAGAATTATTTTACCGTACATAGTTGAGCTGAACTGGTAACTAGCCGTTAGCATAGACGTTAGAGGTTACTGTAGATAAACAGTAATCACTATCCAAAATAAACCGTTAGAAGTATAATTCCTTCCTTATAAAAGGGAACAACCTTGTAAATTATATTTAAATTGAATGAATGCAAATTCTTTCAATATTTAACAAATATATGTATATATATCACATATTCCCCAAAGACTACTCGAATCCAACTCCAAAGAAGTTCCATTATTACAAACGAAATTCAGATTAACCAAGAAAGAAATCTCTCAAAAAAAGATCATTCCAAAAGCAACAAAAGCAGTAATGATCCATGGAAGAAACCTCTGGCTCGCGGTTTGTCGGACGCCAGCCGACATCTTGTCCAAAGTAGCAGCAGTAGCAGCAGCAAGACCAGCGGCACTAGCTTCACCAGCAGCAGCACCAAGAGCAGCCCCTTCTGAATCCCAAACGGTTATGCTAAACTTCATTCCTAATCGACAGTGCCCTTCAAATCCGCAAACATACCACTTCTGTCCAGAACTGTTAAGGTTGACAACATCGTACCCGCTCCTTAAAGGCGTAGTGTTTTCAGGGTTCGAGCAATTCTTGTAGCTTTCTGCATCCACTTTGAGAACATCGTGGGTTCCTTTTTCATATTGAAATACTGCATCCGAATATTACAGTCATATCGTTAGGACGCACTATTCCAACCAGGGACGGATCCAACGTCAGGCACCGGATTACTCTACTACGTGTGTGTATATACAAAACTTTCTATTTCCAATGACACCTTTTTTTATTATTTTGGAATATGATGTAATAAAGCAAAATGACTCGCTAAATTGACTGTGCTTCTTATGTTGTGAAGTATCGGTTGACCCATATAGCTTGATGCGATTTTTATTATGGGTCATCGGGAAACAACCTCTGTGCGTTTCTAATACATGAGCATAGTTGGGTATATCCGACCCATTATACCTCGGCATAGGCGGAAGACTCTAAAACAATGTGATAATGTTGTTGTTGTATTTCTTGATCAAATTAAATAGTTGAAAATGTAAGCTGAGAAGCAATATAAAGTTATAAATGCCATTTACTCAAAAGATCAAAGTAGCAAACAATGGAAAATATATGGACACTGAATTTAAAACAGGATGTGATATACACTCAACTTAGTCATTCAAGTAAATTTCTCCAGCACGAAATGATTATGCAAGCTAACTGATTCCATTTACAAAGAAACAAACAAAAAATTTTAACATCAAGTTGGAAAAAAAAGTTAATCATGCACCAAGTAGTTAATTATGATGACGAAAACAACATTACTCCATTGGCTTAAAAGCTCCCGCATATATCGGGTATGAATGGTCGGATGTACACAACCATCCTATCCTCATGTGTTAGAAACACATAGAGGTTATTCTCGATGACTTTTAATGGAAATTATGTCAAATTGTGTCGATCAATTGCTACCTCACAATATAATGAACGCATCCAATTTAGTAATTATGATAAGAATCATGTAAAAGCAGCTCCTATGCTCCTCCAGTGAATATTATATGTATATTTTAGCTATTCATTCACTTCTCTCACACAGAAACTTATACGATATTATTATTAGACTAACCTGCATGATATATAGCCAACATAAACAATTGACTAACCTGCATGATATTATTATTAGACTAACCTGCATGATATATAGCGTACATAAACAAGACAACATAAAACGAAAAGATACTACCCAATTCCTCCTGTGAAGGAACATCACAGTTTCCCCCATGTTAGCTATTCATCTTTTAAAAAAACCTATTACCCAGTCCCTACAAACGTAGGAGTCTATTGTACGAAAACTTTATTTTAAAGAACATATTACAAACCAGAAGAGAGAGACAAGGCCTAATTACTAAGACACAGAAAAATTCTAGTACACCGGAACGTTTTTATAAAGAAACATATTATAAACTAGAAGAGAGACCAGCCAAACCTATTAAGACACAAAGGAAATTAAAGAAGAGACTTACTGAGCTGGTCGCCGACGATAAACGTTTTCCCGGCGAGCCATGTCTGATAATCATAATTCAGCCTCCAACCATTGTTGTCTCCCACGACATAGTCCGTTGCAGCCACAAGACAAGTTGTTGAAACTATTGCTGCAACTGCTAGTGCAACCATCAATCGCTCAGACCCCATTGAAGCAGACTTGAAATTTGTTCAAGGCGTTACGATCAATTTTTCGAGCTTGCAATTGTGTGGTGAAGCCAATTGGAGTTGCAGTAGCTAGCTGTTTTGAATGGATTAGCAATGGTGTTTTACGCATGGATTTTGTTTAGTATCAAACAATTAGCCGGCTTTTGAGAGGTATAAATAGCCGTCTTATGCATGTAAGCACAATTAGTAATACGTAAACACTAAGGGTTAAAGTAAGGAACAAAACTGCAGTCCAAAGACTTTAAACGTAGGCAAAAATGCTAGGTTGTATCGACATTTTCTTTAACTTCTTAAAATTGATGGAATTTGTTTCTTATATTTTGACACATTAGAGCGGGTCAGCACCGATAAAGTTGTTGTTTTGTGACCTTGAGGTAACGAATTCGAGCTGTAGAAATAGCTTCTTGTACAAAGTATAAGGTAAAGCTGCATACATCAGATCGCAAAGCGATCCGGCTTTTCTACCTATAATGTGCAATTACGGGAGTCTAGTGTCCCAAAAACTCAGCTTATTTTGACACATTGATTAATGTACTTCTTGTTTTTACCTTCACGTGTTAATATGATATGAGTAGGTTAAAAGATATTGTTTAGAAAATCCTCTGTGAAATAATGTGAAAGATTTTATTGATGTACGTCGAAAATATAACACGGGTTGATATAAAAGAAAACAACAACAACGTAACATTATCGGCCGGGTATGGGAGGCCGGATATACGCAACTATACACACAGAGGTTGTTTTCCGATGATCCATAATGTAAATTGCGTCAAGGTGTGTCGATCATCTGCTACTTCACAATATAAGAAACGCAGCTAATTAGTGAGTCATTTTGTTTTATTCTATCATATTCTAAAATCAATATATAATGTCTCTTTTACTACATTTAAAATGGAAACAGTTGACATAAAAGAAAACTAGAGGCTAAATAGGTTTACCTGTCATACATCAAGGACAAATTTTCTTGAGGTGAAAACTTCTAGAAAAAGATTGAGAAGAATAGATTAAGAAATGGCAATGGATAAAGACCCTTATCATTTTAATACTGTTTATGATTATTTTTGCTAATTGATCAAACAAGATAGATTGTCTTTATCAGTTTAGAGTATGTGTTTATCTATTTCTAAAAAAAAATCACTTGCTTATTTAGCTGTTACAAATAATCTTAGGTGTAATAATGTTACGGGCAAATAGTCGGTAAGGGTATTTGTTTATATAATATGTTCCTTCTGTTCAACTTTTTTAGTCTCATTTTAAGTATCTAAGTTATATATAAAAAAAAAAACATAGCTTAACACATGCTCTTACCATTCGAACTAGCGTCAGTTTTTAGTCTTACCAGATGATATATTACTTTGTTACATTTAACGTATTTACTTCATTAGTTTTTTTACAAGAGTAATTTTTAAAATATGAAAAGTTAACAACTTGTTGGATATCTTGAAACGAAATATTGAACTAAAAAACTAAAACAGAACGATGTGTATAATTGATTATTTTATGGATTTTATTTTTTAAATTGTAAGGTTCCCAACTATGAAATGATGGATATTTCGAGAGCCTTACGTAGATTATCTTGTTTATTCCGAAGACTCAAGACATTGGTCATAACGCTTTCTTGTGTTCAAATAATGTTTTTGATCCAGCTGGGCTACATGCACAATTGGTGGTAAACTTTTTCTTTTTTGTTTTGGTATTACAGCAAACATACTAAATTAATATGTCGGAGCATAGTAGAAGTATACTAGAAGTATCCTATGTATTAAAGTTTCTAATAATACGTATACTCAATAATTTATACTATTGTATGGGGAAAAAAAGTTAAACCTGGACATCATCGTTTTGAAGTTTTGTGAATAATATAAATATAAATAGACTTATGTTTTCCAGTGAAACATCATTAAGGCGTTCCTAAATTAATGTCTACAAAGAATTCGAATTCCACCAACGAAAGCTAATAGCAAGATTTCAAAGCTCACATCGTTAGTTGACATCATGTTTTGTGTTTTCTGCCCCATTTATTGTCGTTAGTTGACATCATGTTTACAGTTTTTTATTTATGTTTATTGTTTATCGTTTTTTTTTTTTTACTGAGCCAACAAATGACACCTGGTTTGAAATCTAGTTTATATAATCCAGACGACATATATCAGTGGTTCCAGGTAGGGGGTTTCGAAAGAAACGTCAGGAGTTCGAACCTTTCCGAATGCAAGAATGTTTGAATCACCTCCAGGCTAGCTGCATAGTGTGGGAACACTATTGACCCATGTAATGACCTGACAGACCAGTCCATCGTTTGTTTTTCCGGTGCCAATGGGCTCATTGTGGTGTCCCTATGCTATATTGAACTTGATTTACATCCCTAAGCACTCTGTGAGACTAAGGTGACAGGGATCATTACTAATTAGAGTTCAACCTAGTTTATAGGGCAATAGTAGGTTAGACAGATTACTAGACATACTTTACCCTCTCTTTGTGTACTTCTTCCCTCATGTTGAATTTTAATATGATGACACAAAGGAAATATCCCTCGCAACAGCTGACTATGTTAGGCTAGATGGGATCTCCTCACCCCCACACCCTTACCTCTTTGTTCACCGCCTGTCACGTGGCAGCACGAGGGGTGGTGAGACTAGATAAATGTCACTCTCATCTAGCCTCATCATCCCACCTTGCTACCACGTAGTGGACGGTGGACAAGAGGGTGAGAGTGTGAAGGATAATGGTCCCAGTAAAGTGTAAACTTTACACAATCTTCTTGTAAGGATCTATAGTGATCTAACCGATTATAGGATACAGGGGCCAGTGGTGGTTGGAGATTTGCAGGTTGATGCAGAGAGAGGGGCGGCCTGGAGGGGGGGAGAAGGGAGACGAGATCTGCTCGTCTCTTTTTCCTTCACCTTCTCCCCATCGTCTCCCACGTGTCTTCCACCTCTCATTCACCTCTTCCTCTCCATCCTTCATCTAGTTTCATCACATTCCTCTGTTGTTACATGACGGACGGCGGACTCTGTTGTTACATGACGGATGGCGGAAAAGGAATGAAGAAAAAAAAGGTGAAAAGATCTCATCCTGAAGCATAAAAAATAAAAAAAGAACAAATCATCTTTTTTCTATTTTTTATTGAAAAGGAAAATACAACTTTACTCTTAAATCTGGTACTTTGTCGGAAGAGTCGAAATATATCTTTTTAAACCCACAATATTACCCTGTTGTTTTATATGCTTCCGTCTACGGCGAGGTATGAGAAGGTAAGATATGTTCAAAACAGACAGAGGTTGTTTTCTGATCATCCATGACCCATAATGAAAATTACGTCAATCTGTGTTGATCAACTACTACTTCACAATATAATATAAGAAACACAATATAAGAAACGCAGTCAATTTAGTGAGTTTTTGCTTTATTCCATCATTTTTTAAAGTAAAAAAAGAATGTGTAATTACCTCCATTGGAAATAGAAAGAAAGCTTTTAAACACACAGAGTCAAAATATATCGCTTTTAAACAACTTATGACTCAAAATGTAATTTTTTAAAAAAAAAAGACCAAAATGACTACAGTTGAGATACCTTGTTGTACTTTGTTCTATATGTTAAACCAGATTTCTTTTGATTTTGTGTTATATCTATCAATTCCAATAGATATAATATTCCAGTGCAAACTCCCAAAGCACTACCCAAAGCACCGGCACATCAAAATTTCGAAAACAAACCATAATGTGCACCAATCAAGTTCAAGGTAAAACATCCTAGGGGGATTTCGCCTTTTTTTTTTTTTTTGGCTCCCAAGTTCAAGGTAAAACACATCACTCAAATCTCTGCTAGCTCCTATAGTCAGCTCTGGTTCTGAAAATGCTTGGTAATAACCCAAAACCAAGAGTCCCTTACCACGATCCATGCCTTCCAAGCAGTCCGGTTCAAGCCCAGAAGCTTCCAATAGCAGTTCAAATAAAGTACATTTCAACTTGATTACCACTTTTGAATCCTTTATCAGCATATCACTGTGACAGAAAAACAGAAACGTGCAAGATAACCCTAAGAATTTACAAGTAGTTTTTTTATGCTCTTTGACTAGGGAGAATGTTTTCTGAACTCCTCCGCTAATGCCTCCACTGATTATTCTTGGCCCTAAGCTTGAATCTTGAATATCTAGACAAGTGTTCAACCCTTTTTCTTTTTCATTGTCATTCTTAAATCTCTCAGAAAAATGTAACGGTTGGCAACACCAAATTTTCATAAGCTTATAAGTTCTGAACGGTGCCACAATATATAATAGTCAGAACCGCTTTTCACGTATTACATACAAATGGAAATGTACCTGGAACCAAATGTACCTGCAAGTTGAAGGTAATTCTTCAGAAGTGGAAGGATTAGAAGCCATGACATGCAGAAAAGCATCTCTGCTTTTAGACAACCAAAGTGCTAAACAATTTAAAAAAGCAGTTGTAGATGAACTTTTACATGCCGCCCCTCACACGCATCCATTCTTTCTTGATTCATATTTTTGCTCATAGAGGCGATGGACTCCATTCAGTATTTTCTCGGAAACATCTCGAGATATCCCATTATTGACCACTTGAAAGAAGCCTCACAACTACGATCCATCGATGAACCCCCTTAATTACATCCTTTCTCTTCACCAAATCCTTCGTCTATTTCAAGTGAATGCCCTGAAGAAAACTGAAACCAGCCGTCCAACGAAAGTTGTGTTGTAGGGGGGGGGGGGGGGGGTTCTTTCTGATGGCATTGTCAACTAGCCTTTATCTCCAGCCAGGTTTCACCAAAGGCTTACATTGCAGCTTTCCGGTGAAACTGAAGCTCATGTGCTTGCGCTTCAACATCAATTTCTCCGGGAGACTTCTTCTTTCTGAAGAAACATCCATAGAACTATCTAGTTCAAGGCTTAAGATAAGACGTTTGTCGTGGACATTAATTTCAAAGAAGATGTTGCTTGTTTCAAGGTCATTCTAAGCTTTCATGGACCACTGCATGCTCTTTCACTTGTTACAGTTCTTCTATGACTTTCCTGCAGGCCAATGTTAAAAATGCACTTTACCAGAAAATGATAAAATACAGGACTGATATAGTATCATTCTTTTTTTTTTTTTTTTGTAGAAATATAGTAGCATTTTAGTAAATGCTACTATATATGCAGAAAAATTGCGAATACATTATCACTAAAATGCATGACAAGAACAGCTCCAGATGTTCCAGATATTTGCACTCACAAAAGAACATTTCTTTCGTGATGTTCCAGATATAGATGGGTGAAATGGCATAGAATGCAAACTGATGGTAACTTATTCTATTTACCAGTTTGGAAGCCCGACTAACCTAGTCGTCTCTGTAGAAGATTGAAGAGACTATCTGAAGCATTGCACCTGACAGATCCTAAAGCAAAGTTTCTCATCTCCAAGAACCAAAATTGATAGATTGAAGTGATATATGACCGAGAAACAAATCCTTCAAATGCTGTTTACAAAGACCAATTTTTCTTCTATGCAGACTAGGATGGATAAAGCTTGAAAATCCAGTTTTCCATCCTGGGAACTTTTTTCTTTCCATTACATGAAGAGTGTAAACACAAGGGGCGGCAGACACACATCCCATAACAAAACAACTGCAGGGCCTTGACTGACTAACCACCCTTGCAAAGGATAGAAAACACAAACCACTGTAAGAAATTCCATAGAACATGTCAACATCATTATTAGGATCTTCACAGTTTATGTTTTGCTCTCCCTCAAAGACTGAAGGAATATTGCTTAGTTGTTGATCAAACTTTTTCTCTATCTCTATCTCGTGTATTCTATATTTTGCTGCTAGTGTTCGAATGCAGGACATTCTGACTTGATCAGAAATAAGGAGCTTAACATCATTGAAGTTGTCACACATATCATACCATCTAAGCCAACGATGAATAATTCCTGAAAACCAATCAATGATCTGATCATCGTCTAGTAAAATAAGCATATGGCACGTGCGAGGAAATCCTTGAGCATTTGTCAGTCCATAGCGTTGGAGACGTGTTTTGATTGCATTAGTAGGGGCTAAAATTTTTGTAAACAAGGTAGACGAAGAATTATTACTTGGCAAAAGAGCAATGATAGAAGATGTCTCCGAAGCCACATATTCCTCGGCACGTTTTTGAAATTCATTGAAGGAATCCCTTAGTTCTTGCGGCAAAGCTGGTTCCGCGATGTGCTTAGATAGTACAACTTCTTCACTGCCTGCTGATACAGCATTAATATCTTGCATCCATACTTTCAAAAGGACTTTGTACCAGTGATCAGTTTTCATTCCAGATTTACGGAAATTGGAAATTTGGTTCAGCATAGGATTATTCCCAGATAAATGCTTAATCTCTGATTCTTTGACCTTCTTCAGCCCATGAGCCAGCCATTTCTTTCCAATTCTAAGCGTCCCAGCCTCCCAGGCTTCTTGTTTTTGTGAAGCAAATAGTCTTACTTTATTCTTTAACTTATGAACAGCCCGTACAGCAGGACTGTCTTTCAGCCCTCTTTGGATAAATGCACCAAGGAACTGAACACCATGGACACCATCACATGGTAAAATATCTGTTTGATTACTGACCTCTATATGTAAAAAACTCTTCAAGTAATCTTCTATATCTGATTTACAAGCAAGAGCAATTTCCTTAGAACCTGAAACGGCAATAAAAATCTCATCCATAAAGCGACAACAATGCAGCCGTGTACTAGTGCTTTCCTCAACACAACGTCCTTGTAAACTGTTTATATTCATTTGTCTCCTAAACCATGTACGCAGATTTGATTGACCCTTGTTATTCTCAGTAGGCAATCCCATGTCAAGGGCTTCATATTTCATAGCTATCCTGTACATTTCACTATCAAAAAGGTCAAGATATATGTTCATTAGTATTGGGGACAACACACCTTCTTGAGGAAAACCATGCCCTTTTGGGAAGCTGCCAAACTCTAAATTGAGGACACGGGCATCATACATACTTGTAAGCATTGCATTGAGTTCGGAATCTTCAACCTTGTTTGATATGACAGAGAGAATCTTGTTAAGAATGCAATTATCCACTTTTTTATTAAGAACCAATGAGAACCACCACTTCGGATTAGGGATCTCTTTCTTAATGTATCTTAAAGCAGACAAATGATCCCTACCATTTCGACCACCATGTGAAATCTTTGAAAAGTAAGGTTGAAAAACAACTTCCAACACTATCCTCGTAGCTTCTTGCACAACCTTTAATCTATGATTCGGAAAAACTAGCACTTCTTTAGTTGGGCCTCTTGTTGATATAGAATATGTATTAGCACTCACATCAAAAGTCCCGCTTAAAAGCTCGTCTGCGATGGATTCAAAAGGTGAGTTCTCCGGATCTGATAATGGATTTAGGTTGGAATCCACTCTAATACAATCATAAGCATCCTTTAGTGTTTCTGGATTTGCGACCACTTTTTGCAGAAGGCACTTAAACTTTCCATCTACATACCGTTCCTTCACTCTCCTCTTAATACGTTGGTGAAAAAACCTCTTAAGCTCAACCCGACTCTTGGGTTTGTTCTGCTGCACTCTAGAAGTTTCGCCAACTAAACATGCCAAGCTCGAAGCTAGGGTTTTTCGCTCTTTTTTCTCCTCTGCTTCGCCGGATGGCACACTTAAAGACCTTTGATAAAGTAGCCTCCCTTCAACAATGTCATTGATCAGGAGAGAGAGAGAGAGAGAGATAAAGTTAAATAATTGCACTTCTGTAATGAAATGAGAAGTCACCAATTACGCTGTCAACTACCCCAACAGCCATCTTCCTCCCAATACCAAAAAAGAAAACAACAAAGAAGAAGAACCCACAAATATCTTCACTACAACCTAGAATAGCTAATGTAATCACCAAACAACACTTGATCCTGCCAATCATCAATTGAATTATTTATAAAACGCATTCACATAATAAAAGCCAGATGAATTCAGACTTAAAATGGCTATGGTGTTTAACAACTTAATCATATATTTGTTCTTTGTACCAGGAAAACTATTAGGAAAACTAGTAGACGAACCCAAGAGTTTCCACCCAAAAGTAGAGTTTGCAAAGCTTGGAATGCACCTGGTACTTCTTTCTTTAATAGAAGTACATTGGTGATTCACCTTACTTAAGCATTGCAAGTAAATACAATAAGACCATACGAATTACACGTTGTAAAAGCATAATATCAACTCCATTCAACACAGACCAGAAAAGATGTCTTCTTGATCAGATAAGAAGACCATGAAGCTCAAGGGGCGAGACTCAAAAGAAAAGTATTTGTGCCCGGTATAAAGGAATACTTGAAAACTCTTCTTCTGGTACAGTGTCAGCTCATGTAATCAATTCCTCGTTCCAGTTATTCAAAACACTCCAGTATGACTAGATAATCATCCAATAGTCACATATGCAGAGAATATATTTCCAAAGCTTCAATCAAACCATGTTTAATTTTCAAAAACTTAAGTCTCAAAAATCCCAAAGATGGGGTAGCAAACCTCCAATAATAAAAGACATGTCATCAAAAGAACTGATAGCCACTCCAAAAGCTGGAAAAAAGAATTTTAAAGAATACAAGCATGAATCCTTAAAATCAGAAAATACTGATCACATCCCTATTCCATATACACAGAGAAAAATAGGATATGTAGAAAATTAACAATAATAATAAGGGCAAGAAGTAAGTTGACTGTCAAACCAGGTGATAAATTGGAAAGATGAAAGTGACCTCCAATGGAAAACTCGCTAGCTACGCCTCTGTGAGAAGGGAAAAGTGTTTCTGTGTGTGTAAGACGACCTAAAATTCTGTGAATGGCGCCCATTACTGTATCCTTTCTTTACAGCTACATCTGCTGTAAAACTTCCTTCTTCGACTCTACTTGACAACATGTGGATGTTTTGGATGAGAGTTGCTGCTGCTTGATTATTCAACGATTATCTTCTATCACGGACCTCCGCTTCCAGAGTGCTTTTGAAAACATCTGATTCAGCAAATTACATCCAAAGCTCCAATTTTTCCACTCCAATTTCAATCATGCTAATGAGCATCAAGTTCAAGGATGAAGAGTGTAATCGCTAATTTATGCAGAACTCTTCGAGTCCAAATGCCTTCATCGCCTCTTATGATTCAGAAGTTGATTAAAACTTCCACATATGACTTTAGCTGTGTACAAATTGTGTTTGTGGTTTGTGAGCAGTTAGATTTCGTTTCGGCGCATTAGGTTTTTAAAATTTTTTTTCTTGAAAGGAACTTTTATTTATTTTTTAATATTTGAAACACATTACTGTATATGTGGCAAGAATAAATTGCACATGGAAAGAATGGAACAAATCATATTGTAATAAACCATTAGGCATAAGGCTGTCGCATCTGTGGCTTCGCAAATCTGACGTACGTAATCTTACGCGTTTGCAGAATCTGGTGAGGGGTCAGCGATCTAATATACACAGTCTTATCTATATTTTGTGCAAGAAGCTCTCGTGTTTGCGCAAGGTACGAGGAACGGCTGGATCACTTCATGATTGTGCGGGATCACCTCACGATTTGATGACGCAACCTTGCGCAGAGTCCGAGCCAGATCACTTCACGATTTAATGTACGCAGTCTTACTCAATACTTAGTGTAATAGGCTATTCTCACGGATTGAATCGGTAATCTCAAGGTCACAAAGAAGCAACATTAACGGTTGGTGCAAGTTTAAATTTGACGAGGTTTGGTATATGTTCTGTATATTCTAAGCACATCCGATATTGAAATACGATCAACTTAAACATTAGATGAGTCAAACATCTCAACCATTGAGTCACTAATATATCTAACGTGAGATAGATGTAAAATTTGGAGTAGAACAGATACTATACTTACAAAATTGAGACAATATCATAAAATTTCACATCGAATAAACTGCAATATTGGCAATCTCAGTTGAAATGGAAATATCACTAATGTAATTTTTTTTTAGATAAAAACGTAAACTAATCTAACTTGAAATTTATGTAACATCCACTCAACTTTAAGACCGAAATACAAATTAAAGATTTAAACCGTGTTGAAATTAATAATGTAAATTTATGGTTTACTCGACCTAGTAGTTCGAATCGATTCATATCATTCGTGTCCCTTTATTATCCGGGCTGAAACTAGTAAGATTGCTACTTTGTGACTTGAAACCACAGGTTCGAGCTACGAAAATCATCTCTTGTACGAAACGTAAAGTAAAACTGCGTACATTAGATCACAAAACGATCCAGCCCCTCCTCAGTTCCGGTTCAAACTAGTAAGATTACTGCTTTATGACTTGAAATCACAGGTTCAAGATACGAAAACCACCTCTTGCATAAAATGTAGAGTAAAACTGCGTACATCAGATTGCGAAACGATCCAGCCCCTCCTCAAATCCTACGCAAACGCGTAACCCTAATGCACCAGAAACACCCTCTTTATCATCCAAGCTCAAACAATATTACCTTTTCTCTAAATGTATGCTTTGTTGATATTGCTGCCTTAACTATATCTTCTTCCTTTTATCCTTCAATATTTACACAATTTCACTTAAGTAGCATCAGGTCCAGAACTTAATTCTACAGTTCAAATTGTCATATACTATCAGAACAAACTTGCACTCTCCAACCCAGATGTTTCCCTTTTGTACAATGAATATCAACACTTCTCAAAGCCTAAAAAGCGAATTTCTCCGCCTTTGCCCATCAAGAACAGAAGAATCAAGACTGTAAATATAAGATCAAATCAGAAATGCAGTTCCCATTGTGTACAAAGATTTCTTGTATATGTTATAAACAAGGGAAGAACAAGTACTCTCAATAAACTAACTCTTCTTCCTTATGCAACTCTTTTAGCCTCCCTTTCGCGTATAATGTCACTATGACAGTAGTGCCTACAGTGACGCAGAAACCTACCACGTTGAAGATGATCTGAGGGGCTGAAAGGTATTGATGATCTTTTGATGCATCAGCTAGAGTTTTGATCACAATTCCGCTGTAACAAAAGCAGATCAACGTGAGAAACGAAGAAATAATGATAACCATTGCTAATTATGCTAGATAAATCATCTGATGCTGAATAGGCAGGCATGCCATCCAAGAACCACCATCATAATCCACTACAGTTGCTGTCAGAGAATTTCAAACAAACCAACGTGCTTGTTTAACCATTATCTCCCCTTTCGGTGAACTTCAGGTGAATACACAATAGATTGCTGCACCTATAGGATCATCCTATAAACCTTAAAGATGTGACCACATGAGTCCATCGGCTCAACGTTCATTATAGGTTTCAACTGTCACTGTCGCCTTCTAAATAATAATGTCACGCAACAACAATCACATAGGTACATCACATGAAGACACTATTGGAAAGAGTTACCTTCCAATCAGGTGGCTTTGTTGAGTTGGATCTTAAAGTACATCAAAATATATCAGTTATCTAGTAAAAGCTATCTGCTTCTATTAATACTGGTCTTCAGCAAATCATTCAGAAATGAAGCCACAACCAACAAAAGTCAACACCCAATAAATCATGAAAATACAAATGAGGCTAACAGGTTTACACATGAATAAATAGGAAAAACAAAAACAAAAACAAAACAAAACCCAGAAGTCAGAAATAAAGTAGAAAACAGAACCAAAGATCTTATGTGCAGTAAGCACAGGTGCAGATCCATATAGGCACCCTACTCGGCCATTGAGCACAATAACTTTTGAAAAGGGAAAGATGCATCAATTTACTAACAAAAAAAAGTCAAAAAGAGCATAAACAGAGTATAAGTGGAAGAGAAACGCGATCATACGTGTAAAGAGTAAGAAATATTTCAAGAACCATTCCGGCAAGTGATCCCAACAGGTAAGGAAGATACGCAACACCTGTCGCCACAGCGCAATAGTTGTAAATAATGTAAGGAAAAGGAGAGATCCTGATCAAGGCGACTGCTCGGAACTGATCAAATGCATTCCCTTCACCAGCTAATCTGATAAGTGAAGCTCTTTTAGGATATCTCTCCAACAAACCCTGAAATGAAACAAGTAGTTAAGGACTTATTATCATAGATATACTATCAGGCAAGGAAGATCAAGGCACAAAGCCTACAGGAGAAGAGAGAGAAAACAAGAAACATGTGCTTGAAGTTGCATACTTGGATTTTATGAAGCAAAAGAGATCCTATGAAATATGGAAGTGAAACACCAATAGTTGCTGCTCCAATGACGAGCAGAAACCCATATCCACATCCAAAGGTCATTCCTGCCACCCAGATGGATGGTGAAGAAGGCAAAAATAGAGTTGGAAAAAAAGCCACAGAAGCGAAGACCAAAATTGCCAATTCTGCTCTATTGAACGTAACAGTCTCCCAGTTTAAAGCAGGGATAATTTCCTGAGAAAAGAAACAAACCAATTACATAACAAGGGCGATCAAGCAAAAAAACAGTTAATGCTATCCCGTTCCTCCCAAGGCAGTTACATGAGATCTATGTGATACAATCCTTTACAGAGCCACCCCACGGTCATTTAGAGATATCTCAGTATACTTGGGCAGAACAGAATCATGCCATCAGTCCGGTAGTTCTTTGACCATCTTTCATGAAACAATCTACAATGCAACTGGACTTACAAAAGAAAAAAAAAACTTATGGAACTGGAATGCCCTTACACCAACAGTCAGACGAAGCAAGCAGACAAAATGCAAGTTTATGTGTAATACATATATATCAAGAACTCGATCAACCGAGCCAATTGAAAACAAGGCCAATTGATAGAAGTTTCTTCGAATGGCAACATTAAATTGAGAAACCAATAAGACAGCGGCTTAAGGTCATATCAACAAGCCCACGCACCAACATTGGCAGTACCAAGTTGATGATCAAAAACTCCTTGAACAGAAAAGCACCAAACAACAATATACATACCAAAACCCTACGTACTCCCCTAATCTGCCAAAATTTTCAATAACCATTAGAAAAAAGGATCATGATACTAAATTCCTTTTCTTCGTCTTCTTCTTTTCTGGACACCATGATACTGAGCTAATAGGATAGTTGGCGATATAAAATCTGTCTCCATGTTACCACAAGTAAGGAATCCGAGTCTCCGGAAGAGCCCATATTCTACAAGAAGTTTTGCTTCTGACATGCTCTAAGTAAGACTCCATACATTATGCCCTTTAGCCTGCCCTCACTTAAAACTAAGACAGTGACTAAATGGTAAGACACATGAACTTCAAATGACCAAGAATAACACGAGCTCACAATTGAACAAAATTCACAAAATTCTACTAGAGCTTCTGTATCTAAACCATCTTCACAATTTAAAAGGTTCAAGTTATACAAAGAAGTTTTGCTTCTGACATGCTCTAAGTAAGATTCCGTACATTATGCCCTTTAGCCTGCCCTCACTTAAAACTAAGACAGTGACTAAATGGTAAGACACATGAACTTCAAATGACCAAGAATAACACGAGCTCACAATTGCACAAAATTCACAAAATTCTACTAGAGCTTCTGTATCTAAACCATCTTCACAATTTAAAAGGTTCAATTTATACAAAGCGCAACCAGCAAGAAAGCAAACAAAGGAAGTTCATAGAAAGATTGTGAACCTTGTCCATAATAAACGGGCCGACCCATTTGAGGAAAACAGCTCCCAAGAGAGCTAAAAATGTGACCAAGAGAGCTAATTTAGTCCACCACCAAATGGATACCCATAATCTGTTGCAATTCAGTGACTCTATATTAGATGAAGGACATGACGATGAGGACGACGGCGCCTCCGTTTCAACTCCATCCTCCAATCTCACATAATACCCATTTGGGTCCTTTCCCCCAATCTTCAAACTCAACTCCCCTGTTTCGTCATCATCCACCCCATCCCTCATCATCCAATCTTCCTAAATTAAACCAAACCTCCCAAAAAAATCCAATCAGATAGAGAAGGCCAAAAAGAACAGAAATCAGTTTCTTTATCCCGTTCAATTCAACGGCTGTCTTATTGAAGAGGAATTTCGTTCTCCAATTCCTAGTGGCGGAAAGAGAAAATGTTGAGGAAAATAAGGTGAAGATGTTTCTTTGGCTTTTTTTGTAATCATGAATTGGTAGTTCTTAGCTTTGAAGGGGAGGAGTGGTGGGTGGATGATGAAGGGAAGCAATCGATGAAACAAAAAAAAAAAGAAAATCAGAGTAGAAATAACGTAAGAAGATGCTAACTGAAGCAAGGAAATTCCGATCTAGGAAAATGCGAAATGACAAAGTTGGCTTTCGCTCACCGACTAATGCGAAAATTTGGGATAATTTTTAGGTGTCGCTGTTTGATGTGTGACGTCATATGATAGTACAGCCCATAAAAGTATCTAGTGTGTTATCATGTTACTGTCTTTGTATGCAACTATTTGGAGAAAGCTAAAAATGTTGCAACTTTAATAAGAAAATTTATTTTTGTCGTAGTAATTTTATATGTATCGTATAATATTTTGTCAAAATTGTCATGGATGTTATAATACGGTTTTGGTAAAACTATGGTATACAGAGGCAGTGATCTCATTGAAAACAAACTCTCTATCTTTTGGGATAGATGTATTGTCTGTCTGTCTTTCACTCCTCCCCAACCATATCAATAGATTTTATTATCGTTGGGATATACTAGGTACGAGTGTTGTTGTTGTTGTTTGGTAAAACTATGTTATGCCATTTTAACCGTAGACGCAATAGGTTTTCATAAAACCGTGGTGCAAAACGTGGTTCTTGTGAAAACTGTGTTGTACGACGTTCTGTCAAAATTGTGTTGTGACATATCGTGGTTGGCGGTCCTAAACAATCATAATAATTGTCCATATTTGATGGACATACATTTCAAGTCACAAGTTGACATGTTTGATCTGATTTTGACTCAAACCCGGAAATGCAAATGAAACTCTCGATAAATGTGTTTAGATAAATATCTAGTTGGTTTATCATGTCAGAAATTACCCGTGCTAATGGTATTAAAGTAAGAAAATATCTAAACTGGTCATGGTTATGAATTTGAAGGTATGTTCAATACGCACTTGTGTTTTAGCCAAAGTAGCAACTGGCAAGGATGGAGATATTGACCAAAGTGGCAAAATTGAAAGAAAATATTGAGTTTAGACTAATTAGCTTATTTTTAAGTCTAATTATACTATTTATTACATATAAGTGTAGATTTATAAATGATATGTGACTCAAGCCAACAGCATTACTAGTCGTGATTCTTGTCTTATAGAAACAAAGAATGACAAAACCCTTATATCGCGCCATGTAGGTGCAAAAAACTAAACCTTCAATAAATAATAACAACTCATCCTCATAAACAAAACCCCAATGTATAATCTCATAAATTTATCTACAATTCATCCATCCATCAAAATAAATACAAGCAGTCATAATGAAAGTCTTTAGTAGTCAACAACTATGCATAATAAACCAAAGTTGTATGCTTCGTCCATATAAAGTCAACACCTACTCAATCATCTGAAAAGATGGAAAATAGAATGGGATGAACTCATGCATACTCAGTAGGAATAATCATCATATATCTTATAGAGTTCGATCTTAACTTCCTTTCAGCATCCCGCAGCAAGGTAATGAGGAGGGTTCATATAACCACATAATTAGATCAATCTCATAAACGTCTTGTAAACTGGGTTACCTTTTATCATACACGTATATCATGTCATTTCATCTTTAATCATGTCGTAAGATCATATCATATAATCATTTTAGGTCTTTTACTCATCGTAACATGACAAGCTACTAATCATAAGTGTATCATCAATTGACAGCTTTCTCATATACCATGTGTCATGAAGATCATATATCGTGTATATCACAATATCATGAATTATGAATTATGAGTCGTGATTGAATGCAGATATGCTTGCTTGTATGTCAAAAGTCATGTACATCTTAAATCATGAGTCATAGTATCATGTATTATCTTTACAAGTTATGCCATGTAGTGATCATATAAGCATAAATCATGTACCTTCTAGGTATAAAATAACTTAATATCTTCTAAAGTCAAACAATCACATAAATAAAAAAAATCCTAGCCCCCTAACATATCATGTACCTTATAGGTATAAAATACCTAGTCATAATCATCTATACTTTTGACTTTCAAATTGATACAGTATTTTGACGTCCATAGAGACCTATTTCGGCTTTTCTTACAAAAGAAAAGTTGAAGATCTTAGAACATGGTTTTCATATCATCTTGAATTACCTCAATTCGAGTTCTGGATCTTTATATATGATCAAAACAAGATTAATAGTTTGTCTAAAAAAAGAGATACCAAACATTTAGACTGTGAGTTCAGTTCCACTTTTGACCCTTTCTAGTCATCCACATCGAACGCTACATTTTAGGTTCGATTTAATGGATACACGAAACGTTTGGACTGGCCTTCTTACGATTCAGTTTACTTCGGTTTATTAGGTATGCTGAACATTTGGACTGTCGTTTTTTGGGTTCGGTCTTCCTATGTCATTATGAATTCTTAATCGAAAACCCATACAAATCGATCCTAAAGCCCCAACGAAGCCTCAACAATGTTCATACACAAAATATACATGTTCGAATACATTTTCCAAACAAGACACATCCCCTTAACATCATAAGAATGATAGTTTAATCAATAATCATGTATTATATAACATACATACTTATGTAACATATATATTATGCATCTTCGCAAAATAATGTCATGTAATATTTCTGTATATAAAAAAACACACACTTTAATTTTGTTTTTCATATTCGATGAATCGGATAGATACGACGTACCAACACACCCAATTAATTTTGTGTTTCGTATTCGAGGAATCAGATAGATACGACGTACCAGTGAGTTTGTGTAGAAATAGATACGATCGACGGCGTTAATTTTACGGCAAAAAATCACAATTATCAATTACGTGTACTCCCTTACTTCCATTACTTTCCTAACTAACTGCACTTCTCCAACACTAATTCACGTAAGAACTTGTCAAATCACCTAACTTCGAAGTTATTTTCCCATAATTACCCCCGATATCTGTCCGACACATCGGCAATCCCACCAAATCAAGGGCCCTGTTTCGTCAATTGATTTATAATCACCGTCATTCCCCACCGGAAAACTCTATTTATTTGGGCTTCCTCAGAAAAATCACAATATTCATTTTCATTTTCTTCTCCAAAACCCCACAAAATTTCTCCGCTTTCCGAAGGGAGAAGAAACCCTTTTTGCCAATATGGGAGGATCTGAAGGCAATCAGATGGCTGACGGCACCGGATTTCAGCCATTGGAGCCGGGTCTGTGCGCAAACGGGTGCGGGTTTTTCGGGTCAGCTTCGACGATGAATCTTTGCTCCAAGTGCTTCAATTCCTCTCGTTTACAAGAAGAGCAAGCCGGCGCCGCAAAAGCAGCTTTTGACAAGGTCGTGAATCCTACCCAATCGGAGGTCGCCGTTCCGGGATCTCCCTCCTCGGTGGCGTTGGTCGTGAAGGCGGCGGCGTCGTCGGAGCCGTTGGCGGAAGAATCGGGAGCGAAGAAGACTAGTAATCGGTGTTTTAGCTGCAACAAGAAGGTTGGGGTTATTGGATTTGCTTGTAGGTGTGGTTGTACCTTTTGTGGGACCCACAGGTACCCTGAGCAGCATGATTGTACCTTTGATTTCAAGGGTCAAGGGCGGGAAGCTATTGCCAAGGCGAACCCGGTTGTTAGTGGTGATAAAATTCAACGGTTCTGAATTGGATGATGCGTTGTTGTTCGGGTTTGGACTTGGGGATTTCGTTTTAGTATGGATTTGGTGGGTTTAGGGCGTTAGGGATTGGAAAGGAGTGATCTTGGGGTGGTGTTGGGCTTTGAATATACTCTACTTCATTAATATTCGTCAAGAACATTTTCTTGTAATTTAATGGAATTTCGTGGTGTGTTTTGGTCATATTTATTTATTCATTTTTATGAATATACCATAGCAATGGATCCTATTCTTGTGGTATTTTTGTGTAGTAAACTTGTTCTGCCTGCAGTGTTGATAAATTCGCAAGGAGGTGCAGAAGTCTGTATCATTTTCATTTTCAGAAATGTTCTGTTTTCGGTTTTGTTTTGAAGTCTGTGAGAACTTATCGCAAGGGAAGCGGAAAATTGTATTCTTTTGTTCTAGTGGAAGAGTTTGATTATGGCGGTATGCTCGTTCCTGTTTAGCGCCATCTCAAATCATGTGATATTTGTTTCACACACTGTATTATTATTCAAAGTGCTTAATACAAGGCAGGTCTCCGGAACAGGGGTAGTGCTACAATGAAGTGATGAACTACTGCGTGAATGCTTCTTTTCTAAAGCTGGTATAATACTACAATGAATTGTGCCTGAATGCTGTGGTACCAGGAGTTTGCACTTGTATGCAGAAGTCAGCGGAGCAAGGAAGAAAATTTGAATTTTATTTGAGGCTGTAGAGAGATCTGCGCATTGGCGCTGAGGTTAGGGCTGAAAGCTGAGGACCTATCCTCAGGACAAACTAGGAAGAGTTCATTTGAGTCTGTAAAGAGGTCTGCGCATTTGCGCTTAGGTTAACCTGAGGACAAATCATACATTTCATGGCAGTGTTGAGCACACTTGAGGTTGTGCCTCGGCGTTATTCATGATGGGGTAGGGCACATTGGGTGGCTAACCTTTGCTTTCTTTAATGTGTTACAAAGGCCATAACTGAATTTACTATTGATGTTTTCATGCCATTGTTTAGCCTGCCTGACCCTGCTATGAACTCACAATCTGTGAATGTCATGTAGCCACCCGATGTGCTCTACCCCACTAAGAATCGTGCCGAGGTACAACCCCCAAGTGTGCTCAATTCTGTCAAGAATTGGATGATTTGTCCTGAGGTTATTCCTGCTTTTAGGGCTAACCTCGGTGCAAATACGCAAACATTTTTCTGCCTCAAATCAACTGCTAGTCGCTTTCGGTTCTCCAGTTGACTTCTGCATACAAGTGCAAACTCCGGTACAACGACAGAGAAAACAGCTTTAGCAAAAAAGCATTGAAGCATAGTTGATTGTAGTATTACATCGGCTTTAGAAAAGAAGCATTCAGGCGGTTGTTCAATGTAGCATTACACCTGTTCTTTGTAGCACTACACCTGTTCCGGAACCTGCCTTGTATATTTACTACTTTGAGTAATAATGCAGTGTGTGAAATGTATATCACATGATTTCATGGTGGAATTATTTTCTGCTTTTTGGAGAGAATATTTGGTTGCCATTTAGTCTCGGTTGGGTTTTCTGTAATCTTCATGTTAGTACTAATCCTGGATGAATTATCAGGCGATTCTGCCTGCCACAGCCAGATAGCTGTAGAGCCTTAGAATAATAATTGTGATGGCAATTTAGTTTATTTTCCACTTTTATTGAAGATAACCTATTTTCTTTTTGGCTTTCACAAGCATCATTTCATGAGCTCCTAAGTGGTTCAGCTTCTTCTTAGTTCCCCTGAATTCATTCTCCCTTCTTTTGTGCTATTAAGTTCTTTGTCTGTTCAGTTTTTCTTAGTTAGCAAAGCCTGTAGGGTCTTCAGTTTGTCTGTACTGCTTATGCTTGGGTATAAGTCTTATACACTTAGATAAGTCAATGATTTAGTGGTTTAAACAATATAGCCATTAGAGCATTATAGCCATTGGAGCTTTCCAGCCGTTGGTTGGTTAGAGCCACTTTAGGCTCCTGTTCACATCCTTTATAAGAGGCCATCTCTTTTATATTTTTAAAATTAAGTTGATGAATAACAATTCCTCAATTCTCTATATTGTGTGAGAGACACTGCTTTAATCTTCTTTTTCTTAAACAAATCTGTGTTTAAACAATGACTTCACATCCATTTGAAGTTAGTGAAACCGAGAGAATTTTCACCTTTGAACAACTTTCAGAGGAGGGTTTAATGCCTTCTCTAACTTTGATGAAGCTCCCATCATGAATACAAATCATAAACCTACTGAAAATGTATCTCTTTGGAGATGTGATCATTTCAGTCCTTGCAGATTCAAAGTTTAGAGTCTAGAAATTTGAAAACTCCATGATTATGTTTTGGTTAATAGTGTCAATGACCCTTGATATGAGTGATAATTTCATACTTTACTCTATTGTAGTTGAGACATGGTCAGTAGGAAAGGAGATGTGTTCTAAAAAAGATAACACTTCTTAATTATATGAACTTGAAGCACATCTTCAAGACATTAAGCAAGGATACGTGCCCGTCAATAAATACTATACACAATTGACTAGGCAACGAATTGATATTTTTGAAGTCCATCACTAGACATGTCACGATGATGATCAACTATATAAAAATATCACTAAAACTTGTAGAGTTTTCAGATTTTAACTGGACTACATAAAGATTTTGATGCTGTGAGAAGTAGGATCCTTGAGGCTAACCATTACCAAGTCTGAAGACTGCATTCTCTAAAATAAGACATGAAGAAAGTATAACGAAATTCATGCTGGGATTTTTGCCTACCCTAGTGACTGAAGGTTCTGCTCTCCTTGTAAATAAAGGGTCTACTGTTACTAATTCATCCATTAACCCAACTCAGATTGTTAGTTCTTCTGCTTTTGCAACAAGAAGGCCATGAATGACTATCCAAAATTATAATAACACCTCTTTTGTAGATATTGTAAGAAGACATGACATGTTATTGATGAATGCTGGAAGCTCCATGGAAAAACTAAAGATATGAGGCCACCTAGACTAACAAACAATCCCTAGAGATCCACCAAGACTCATGTTGTCAACCCAGTAAGCAGTAATGGAAACAATGGACCAGTTTATAGAAACTCATCCTTACCTGTAGAAAGTCAACTTGAGGCTTTGCTTCAATTGCTAAGCAAGCAACTGGCTGCCACACACTCAACATGAATCCAGACAATTATGGCTTGTGTAGGTAACATTCAAGACAGTAAGGATTACTCTTGGATCATTGATTCAGGAGCTTTTGAGCATATGACATATAATAAAGAACTCTTATCTTTTTATGGTTCTTTTACTAATCCCAAATATATGTAGATAGCAAATGGAGTATGCTTACAAGTTATTGGAAAACAAATAATTAGACTAACTAATAAACTATTTTTATATGATGTGCTGTATGTTCTCTGTTTAGATTTCAATCTAATATAAGTGGAAAAGATAACTTTGTATAATGATTGCTTTGAATGGTCATCACCTTCTATGTGTTGGTTTCAAAAGAAAACTATGAGGAAAATGATTGGTAGTGTTACGAAACTGGACAGAAGAGAGAATAGATCAGGAAATAAGATAGCATATATAAGACATATCCCTGTTTTAGTGTAGGATCAAGAAGTGATCAGATTTTGTTATGGCATAAGAGATTGAAACATCCCAACTTTGTGTACTCAAAAAGGTAAGCCAGAACTATTTATAAAGATCAACTATAAAGATATATGTTGTGAAGTTTGTCCTTGCTTAACATACTAAAACTAGCTATCCTGCAAAAGTGTATTAATCAACTCAACTGTTTAATCTAGTATATTATGATATATGATGCCCTTTAATATTGCTAACATTAATGAAACTAAATAGTTTGTTACATTTGTTGATGATCACACGAGGGTAACCTGAGTATATCTGATGAAACATAAGTCAGAAGTAGGACAGATTCTCAAAACGTTGTTAACTCAGTTAGGAATCAGTTTGGGGTTGCTACAAAAACATTAAGTTCAGACAATGGAGCTGAATTAGACAAAATAGTGAGAGAGTTTAAGATTGAGACCGGAATACATCATCAGACCTCCTGGATATACACCTCACAACAAAAGCTGTGAGGAAGAATAAGCAACTATTAGAACTACAAGAACAATCATGTTTTCAATGAATGTTCCAAAGTTTTATTGGAGGAAGCAGTTTTTTGCTTCTACTTATTTGATTAAGAGAATTACATCAAGGGTGTTATCTTATATTACCCCTAAACATTCCTTGATTGAATACTTTTCTAACGCTAAATTGCTATCTCTTTTACCTTTTAAATTATTTGGGTTGCATTGCATCTATATACAGTCTCACTTGAAAACTAAATTGGATAGTGGATCAACTAAGTGTATATTTCTTGGATATTCTGGTACTCCGAAGGGGTATAAATGCTATTGTCTTGTAACTAAAAAGATGTTTGTAACTTTAGATGGCACACTTGATGAAGCACATGCATTTTACTTTAAAAAAATCCTAGTTCAAACAGTGGTATACTTGATCAAGGATATTGATATTCTAAGATCAACACCTTTAGGAACTGATTCTCAAGCAGAGGAGAATAGAGAGAAATTATAATAAATGAACCTAGAACTGCTGGGAGCACTGAGATCTTGCCTAGGGTGAATCTTTTGATACTAGACTAGGAAACACACACGAACGAGTAATGTTCAGCCGATCATAAAGACTAAAAACTACTCTAACATATATCCTTCTTTAGATAATATGCCTATAGCCTTTAGAAAAGGTGCGAGGAAACGTAATAAACACCCTCTGTATAGTTTCTTGGCTTACGTATAAATTAGTCCATAATTTAAAGCCTTTACAAATTCGTTAGATAACCAAATTATACCTAAAGACATTCAGGAGGCATTCAGTATCTTCCACTAGAGAGTAGCTGTCTGTGAGAAAATGGAAGCCCTACTGAAAAATAAAACTTGGGAACTAGACCCCACATATAAAGAGATTGAAAAAGCAGATTGTAAGTAAGTATACTCTATTAGATACAACACTGATGGTACAATGAGTAGGTTCAAAACAAGGTTAGTTGCAAAAGGCTTTACACAAACCTATGTGATTGATTTTTTGGAGACATTTGCACATGCGACAAAGTTGAATACTGTAAAGATCATATTTTCACTAGTTACCAACGTGGACTGAGATTTATTTCAATTGGATGTTCAAAATACGTTTTTAAATAGAGACTGACAAGAAGAAGTTTGCATGGATATTCCACCTAGCGTTGGCAATAACACTAACAAGCATATGACATCTAAACTGAAGAAATCCTTATATTGCTTTAAACAATCACCCATAACTTGGTTTAGAAAGTTCACAAAAGCTGCAATAAAACATGGGTTTACACAAACCTAAAGTGATCATACTTTATTCATTAAAGGTACTATAACAGGTAAAGTTACCATTCTTGTTGTCTATATTGATGATATTACATTCACTGGAAAAGATTTGCATGGCATAGAACAAAAAAATAATTATCCATAGAGTTTGAGATTAAAGACTTAGAAAAATTAAGATTTTTTAAGAATGGAGGTAGGCAATACACAGAAGGGAATGGGCATTACACAAAGGAAGTATATTCTAGATTTGCTTAAGGAAACATGAATGTTTGACTGTAAACCAGTCTTTACTCAAGTAGAAACCTGGACACAAATCAAAAGAACAGTGGGATAAAATACCTACTAACAGTTTGAGTTATGTAAAACAGGTAGAAAAACTAATCTACTTATCTCATACTGGTCTAATATATGCTATGCAATTAGTTTTGTCAGCCAATTTATGCATGATCCTACTAATGAACACCTCAAAGCTGCTTTGAGAATTCTTAGATACCTAAAAGTAGCACCAGAGCAAGGATTATACTTTAAGAAAATGAAGACAAGGATATTCAAGTGTCTATAGATGCAGACTCGGTCGAATCAAAGACAAATATGAGATCAATTACTAGATATGAAATCTGTATGAAAGGAAATTTGGCTATTTAGAGAAGGAAGAAGCAACCAGCGGTATCAAGGAGCTATGCGGAAGCATATCTTCGGGCTTTGGGACTAGGATTTTGTGAAGGATTATGGATAAATAGAGTGGTAGAAGAATTGGGCGAGAAAATGTCTTTTCGAATGAAAATATCATGTGACAATGTTTCTGTAATTAGCATGGCAAAAAATCCAATCCAGTATGATAAGTCAAAACATGTGGTGATAGATAAGCACTTCATAATAGAGAAGATTGAAACTCAAGTTATCAGAGTTGAACATGCGTCATCAAGGAATCAAGTGGCAAATGTATTTAACAAGCCAGTTTCTAGAAAAAGTATTTCAGAGTCTTGCAATCAAGCTTGGATGTACAAGTATTTTAGGCTATGCCCACTTGAAGTATATCTTTCTATTTTGCTCGTGAATGTATCAAAGAGTCTCTTTGTATACATGCAGGGTTTGCCTCATATAAGATATCTTTCTGTTTAAAAAATATTATCAAGGTTGACTGATACGTAATTTGATGAGACATTATTTAATATAATGGTTGTTGATGTATTTTATTGCGATTTTCTCATTCTAAGCTTATTGTCAAAGTTGTAGTTTATTCATACAATAAATTTGTTAATTGTAGTTGCAAGGGTATGATGGAAACATTAGCTATTAATGCACTTTTTTTTATAAGGTGACAATATTTTTGGTACAAAACAAATTAAAAGATAATATTTTTGAGATGTATGGAGTAAAATCGAGCCTTGTCTATTATCTAAGAAAGATGTAATTATCACTCTTTTTCCTTTTTGAGGAGACTAGGAGAAAAACAATGTCCAGGAAAGCGCTTAAGGGCAATCCGGATATTATGAAGACATGACACGATGTACCTATGACCAAACAAACCTTAGAAGAAGCAAAGTTGATGATTGTTCTCTGTTATTAGACGAAGGCCTGGTTTGCAGGGATACCTTGTGTGGATCACTGCGCAAGATCTCACATAATTTAGGAAACCGATTGATTCCTGATTTGCATCATTCACACATGTTTTTTAAGACTGAGACGGCAGGCTTCCAGGTGAGAGATTTTATCTTTGGCTCTAAAGTGGATGATTGGCAGCACCGGACCAACATTCACAACACTTCATCACTACAGGCTGACACATACGGCTGCCCACCCAATCATGAAATTACAGGAGAAACCAGACGAGCACATTACAAGGTTGCAGATAGGTTTCCTTATAAAGAAACCCATCACCTAAAACCAGGGCCTCCCACAGACCCACACCCTCAAAATCAAAGAGACCAAACTTGTCCTTAGAAAAAAAAAAGAGGGAACTTTCATTACATATATTGTTTTAACATATATTACACTTTCATTTTTGTGTTGCAATGACCGCACCTTGTGTAAGAACTATATTTCTTGTTATACGTGCCATATGTTTATGTGAGATTTTTTCTGAAAAGCTACAATACAATAACACCTTTGAGACTGCTACTTACTTGGGTTCAAAGTGATAACTAACCCAAAAAAAAAAAAAAAAAACCTAAAGAGCCTTTGTTACGCCATACAACTAGCATATTAGCATGAAATAAAAGAATACAGGTAGTATTATATATTAAGACTCCATATAAGTTTCTCTCTATTTTTTGTAGCTAGAATCAAGAAATAAGTCAGGAGCTATCACATTTTCCATTATATAACTGACTTGATAGTGGTTGAAATTTCGTTAGGGTTAGAGGTGTTAACGAACCGAACCGAACCGAATATTAGGTTTTTGAATTTGGATTCATTTAGTTAAACGAACTATTCGGTTCGGTTCGTTTAGCTAAACGAACTTCAAAATTGGTTCGAGTTTGGCTCGATAACACTATAACTGTTTAAACGTACAGAACAGTTCGCGAATAGTGTGACTCATTTTAGTAAACAACTCAAGCAACTGTTCGAGTTCGGCTTGTTCAAACAGCTCGTTTACAAAAAATTACTGAACGAATACGAACCGCACACAAACAAAACTCAAACAGTTCGCAAACTGTTTGGTTCGTTGAACATCACTACGTTGGAGCTGGAGGGAGGTGGGAATCCAATACTCAAGGATTCGGGAGAGGGTTATATACCCTAGATACAAAAGAACGTGCCACTATTATTGTCCCAATAAAAAAGATAATGATATAATAATAAAAGTTACCTGCTTACTTATATATTAAGAATTGACAAGCTCAAAAATTATACGTGTCTTTTTCCATATATACAAAGCAAGCAAGAGGCGGGAGAGTTTGCTCCAATGCGAAGCATCTGAATGCGTTATTGCCTTGTTTTTATCATTCTATCTTTTCCCCAAATTTCACATCCCAAGTCAAGGTTCTCGCAACCTAATAAACTATAAACTGTTTCATATGACGAATGTTATTATGTCACTTTGAATACGATATCATAACAAGTGTTGAGAATATTGTCTTACCTCGGCTATTTTGAGATAAAATGCATGAGATATATGAGAATGATGTACCATCATTTATTGCCTTAAAGTTTTGAGTGGATATGAACCTTATCTCATTTAACCCAAGTTTTAACATGGTATCAGACCTACTTTAAAATGTGGACTCACACTTTGCTTGACCCATGATTGGTCATTTATTGTCTTCTCTCACCCAAGTCCAGATGTTCATGTCTAGCTTGTGGTTTGTGATTGAGTACGTGTTCTAAGTCGCGTGTGTATGTCAAGCCACGTCATTGACACGTGATGGCGGGTGTTGAGAGTCTCACATCGGCCACTTTGAGATACAATACATGAGTTATATGAGAATGAGGTACCACCAATAATTCTCTTAAGGTTTTGATTGGATATGTGTCTCATCTCATGTAAGACCAAGTTCTAACAACAAGTGCAACAACAACAACAATCATATCTAGTATATCTCAACGACAGCACAAGCTATCGCTAGGGTCTGGGGAGAGGGAGATGCATGCAAACAATACCTCCAACCCAAGGGATGGAGAGTTTGATTCCAGTGAGACCTCCGTCTCTATATGTACCTGCACATATATCATAATAATAGGAATATGTACTAGTGAAGAGATTTTATTAAACATAAGGGAATATCTTTGATCAGACTCATTCAATCTCATCGATACTGAATGATCTTCTTCTATGGCTCTGGTGTCAAATCCATATAGATAGAAGGGGATCAAATCACTAATCGAGTATAGTAGAGCCGTGAAAAACGATTCCAGTCTATTTTCTGGCTTTTAGTCTTTTTAGATTGGGCTTCCAAAAAAAATGATACGTCCGTCTAATAATGAACAAATTTGCACTCAAGATATCAAGTTTCAATGCCAAGTCACGACTTCACAGCAACACTTTCAATGCAATCTAATTACTACTCAACAAAATTCATGATACATGTGTTACCACAGGATAATGTTGTGATCATTGTAGTAAAAATTCACAAATGGACGGAGGGAGAAATTATAGTCCTACATCAACATAAACAGACATAACGTTCTCTAAGAATTTAAGTAGTGTGACTTTGATTTTTTTTTTTTTTTTGTTTCTTTAAGAAAGTTACAGTAACTGTTCTTTTGCCTCGAAAAAGAGCTTGTTCGACACATGCGCACGTGTATCCCAGAAAGAAACCCTTTAAGAAGACAGCATGCATAGAGGAATCCTTCTCCTCATTTCACGCCCATACTTTCTTTATTTCGCCTACATCATACACCTTCAGTTTGCATAAACTGTTATTGAAAATTATGGCACTTTGATTTAAAAAAAAGGTGAACAAATAACACATGTTAAAGAAAGAGAGGGGTGGGGGTGGGGAGACTAAAACCCTTTGTAATTTAGACACCACTTAAAGCAACTGTTACTAGGGAAATGAAAAGAAAGACTACCACAACAACCACACAAAGTATATCTTAACGATAACAATAAATGAAAGGCATGACTAAACCAGAATTCAATGGAGGCAAGCCCAAACTCTAAAATGGTCAGAAGAACTTGCAAATAAAGAGTTCAGCTTAACATTTTTTAAATGAGAAACAATACTTGATAAGACAATGATGTGTAAATGGCAATCACTACAAACAGGAGAGAGTAGAGAACTTATTCATTGAAACCGTCAATGACATAACTAAACCATTCTTGTTAGTTATCTATTATATCAAACTAAGATGGCAAAGCATGACAAATCGCACAACTTGGTACTTTATTCTCTTGAGTGGATGTATATATATGTGTGTGTATGAATATATAGTTAAACCCCAAACCAAAAACAATAAATGAATAATGTCTCATGTGTCCATACTTTGCTGAACTTTAACTTCTGCTGATCAAGGCCTTCTTGGAGTTGCATCATGCAACT